>CM035122.1:141517507-142004069 GCA_020205555.1 Panax stipuleanatus | reverse complement strand
ATGCAAGTATCCTATCTTGTGTATTGCGAACTAGTTTCCTATTTAATCGGTTGAATCGAATTAGCATACTTGAACTCTTATTTCATTAAAGCTATTATTCATGTTGAACTTAGTATTGTTCTTGAATATTGTGAAAGTGTCTATGCCATTTGATTCGGCTGGACTTATGTATTGAAAAACAACCCAAACTAATGATTGGTGCGGGATCTTGTATTTGACTGAGAAGAACAACCTTCTTGAAGGGAATATATAATTATCGGAAAACCGACGTGCACACTTGAGTATGATGATTGTTATGCATAACAAGGGTACTTTAGGCTGATCACCTGTTGTACCTGTTTTGTTGGATTTTCAGTTTATTACTGTCAATTCTAGTAGAAGTTCATAGTCCGTAGTGACTACTCAGTATTCAATTATTTGAAATCTTGAATTGACTTATTATTGAATCATATTGATATTATCCTGTCCTTAGCGACTGATATTGGAACTGTTGATATTCTTGTTATTCTTGAACTATCAAATCTTGTTATACCCTTCGAGAATTGAGAATCTTATTACTCACCCTTATTGTATATTACTTGCTGGGCAATTTGTGCTCATTCTTGCTTTCCCTAAAACATTTCAGTTAAGGCAGAGCATGGTGAACCTTCGGGCGTTGATAAGGGCAAGGGCAAAGCTACCAACTAGCTTATGTCTGTTATGTTTTAAATATATTAATATTGTATGAAGATGATGTAGTAAGACTGGATTTGATTATGTTTAAGCTTAAGTTAGATTATGTAATAAGTCGTTAACTGATATTATTATGTAATCTATTAAGTACTGTAGGTTGCGAGACTTGGGGGAATAATTATAATAAATCATTGTAAATTATTCTAGAATAGATTTTCCGCTGTGATCGTATGATATTTAATTATTATTATTGTGATGTATTACCATGAGCACGTGATGAACCGAATTCGAGAGACCAAGTGGCGGTCCTGGAATTTGGGGGCGTCACAGGTTGGTATCAAAGCTGTAGTTATAAACCTTAGGAACGAGTGTCCTTGGACTATAGCTTAGGTGAACTTAGAAGTTAGGAAGGAGATAAAACTCATGTAGAGTTTTCCTTGAGAGACTTAGTCTGTTATGAAATGTAACTTCATTCTATACAATGAACTTATATTTTATTGAACATTCTAATGGAGATGCTATTTCTTGTCTTGTGTTTGTGAGTGTAGGATGACAGACACAGGGGTACCTAGTAGAGTTGCAGAGGAGGAGCCCAGGGATATATACGTAGTATACGAGGCACCTCTAGAGGCTACACCAGTGCAGGCTGTTGCACCATTCGAGTCTGACGACGAGGACGAGGTTGAGATAGAGTCTGATCCAGAGGAGGAGCCGATGGAGGATGAGCCAGTAGAGGACTCTGATGAGGCTACTATAGAGGAACAGATGTTAGGCGAGTACGAGGAGCGTATTCTAGAGTTAGACTGTAGAGTCCAGGAGCTGGAGGCAGAGGCCCACGAGAGAGAGTCTGAGTTCCAGAAGCTGAGGGACGAGGACCACCAGAGGAAGCTGGCTATGCAAGAGTTAGAGGTGGAGATTGCCTACCGTAGGGAGGCAGGGATCCAAATGGGGACTCTGTTTCACAGGTCAGTGGCTAGGAATGCAGATTTGGCAGAGAAGCTAGAAGAGGTTGAGCAGAGGGAACTGAGTGAGAAGACTGAGAAAGAGGCACTCCGTACTCAGCTAGAGTTAGAGGTGATGGATAGGTTACACTTCGAGGAGAAGTGGGAAGCGTCCAATGAGAGAGCTGACGACCTTGAGGACGAGGTCAGGTGCAAGAAGAGAAAGATGAACAAGATGGGGTATGTGTTCCGTTCAGCTTTTGAAAGGGTGATTGATGGTGTGTACCACTACCCGGCAGAACAGGGACAGACTCTACATACCTTGAGCCGAGAGCTGGTTGCGTATATAGCACAGTTGGAGTACAAGAGCGCAGTGGAACGCGGGATGATGGGATGAGATTTCCTTAGCCAGTCTAGTGGTAGTACTAGTTGTGTCTTTATGTATTGTATATACTATGTTGTAATCCCGATCTTTTGTGTAAGATGTGGGATGATGATGTAAACCCCGAGTTAGCTTTTGTTAGAGGGGTAGTATGGTAGTAGGTTGGTATATTCCCCGTCTTTTGTGATATTAGGGGATATATGTGATAACATTTATAGCAGTATGCTAGGAAAATCATGTAATGAAATGGCATATGAATATAAATGGAGTTGATTTTAGAAACGTGTTATAAATTTATTCTTTTAGTATTAAAAGAAATACTTAAGTGATATACTTGAATAATAATAAAATGAAAAAAAAAATTATGATGCAGATAATGCTGCCCAGACGTAGATTGACTGCACCCGAAGAATCCGTTAACAATGAGAGAGAACAAGTAGACCCGATCCAGAAACTGGTAGACTTGTTAGGAGAAGCCTTAAGGGGAAGGAACAATGAACCCGTTCGCCCGAACCCTCAAACTGTGCCAGTAACAACCTTTAAAGACTTTAAGAGTGTAGGACCCCCGGAGTTCGAGGGAACTACCGACCCAATCGTCGCACAAACGTGGATCAAAGAGATCGAAAAAGCTTTCACTATAGCTAGCGTAGGCGAAGATCAGAAGACGGTGTTTGCCACGTACATGATGAGGGGAGAAGCGAACTACTGGTGGGAGGCTAATCAACAAAGAGCTGGAGAAGGGATAATAGCTTGGGATAAGTTTAAGACACTGTTCTTCGAGAATTACTTTCCAAAGAGTATGAAGAATAGGATGGAGGTGAAATTCCTAGAGTTAAAACAAGGTGAGATGACGGTGGCGCAATACGCGGCTAGGTTTAACGAACTAGCGCGATTTGCGGAGCACCAAGTTGGTGATGAAGAGAGAAAGGCTAGACGCTTTGAACAAGGGTTGAAGCCATGGCTGTTCAATAAGGTATCAGTTCTTCAAATTGATTCCTTTGCAACATTACTGGAGAAGGCAATCATTGCGGAAGGTGGCAGTGAGGCCTTAAGTCTGTATAACAAAGAAAAGAAAGGAAAGAATACTGGAGGAGAGAATCGTACGGGAGGAAGCAGTAGCGGAGGAAGCAACTTGGGAAAGAGAAAGTGGGAGAACAACAACAACAACAACAACAAAAACAACAATAATAATCAATCAGGGAATTTTCGTGGAGGTTTCAAGAAGAGGGCTGAAGGATGCCCGAAGTGTGGGAAGAATCACCAGGGCGAGTGCTGGAAGGGACGTGGCACTTGCTACAACTGCGGACAGGAAGGGCACATCTCGCCCAACTGTCCGAAACCGAAAAAGATACAAGGATGCTTTGCTTGTGGCTCGACGGAGCACCGAATTAAGGACTGCCCAAAGAAGGGAAGTGGCGGGGGTAGTAATCAGCAAGGAGGCAACAAGCTGATGATCGGTGGACCGGCACAATCCAACCGCCCAACCGCCAGAACCTTTAACATGACCGTCCAAGACGCAGTGACTGCGAAGGATGTGGTGTCAGGTATAATCCCAATCAATGATATAAATGCTTATGTATTATTTGATTCGGGTGCCACTTGTTCTTTTGTATCTGAAGAATTTGCTAGTAGACTTAGTACACCTCGAGAACTTTTAGAAAATCCTTTGATCATAGAAGTTGCTAATAAGGAAGTGATCCCTGTAGAATACGTTTATCGAAATTGTCGCGCAAATATTAGTAAACATGAACTGAGCGTAGACTTGATTCCTATTAGACTGGGAGAATTTGACGTAATACTGGGAATGGATTGGTTGTATAACCATGCTGCGATAATTGACTGTCAGAACAAATGTGTGAACCTTCAGACTCCGAGTAAGTCTAAGGTAGTGTTTTATGGTAGCTCATCGCTTAAGCAATCGTGTTGCGTTACGATGATGCAGGCCAAGAAATTGTTAAGGAAAGGATGTGTAGGTTATTTAGCTTACATCGTTGATACTCGAAAAAAGGGAGTAGAAATTAAGGATATATACGTAGTTAATGAATTTCAAGACGTGTTTCCGGACGATCTTCCTGGTCTTCCGCCAGATAGAGAAATCGAATTCGTAATAGACTTAGCACCGGGAACGACACCGATTTCGAAAGCTCCATATCGTATGGCGCCAGTAGAAATGAAGGAATTGATGATACAATTGCAAGAATTATTGGATAAGGGTTACATTCGACCGAGTGTTTCTCCTTGGGGAGCACCAGTACTATTCGTTAAGAAGAAGGACGGATCGATGAGGCTCTGTATCGATTATCGAGAATTGAATAGAGTAACGATCAAGAACCGGTATCCGTTACCGAGGATAGACGACTTATTTGATCAACTGAAGGGAGCAAAGTGTTTCTCAAAGATCGACCTACGAACAGGATATCATCAACTGAAGGTACGGGATGAGGACATACCAAAGACTGCGTTTCGAACACGTTATGGACACTACGAGTTTTTGGTAATGTCATTCGGATTGACTAATGCTCCGGCAGCATTTATGGACTTGATGAACCGAGTTTTCAAGCCATACTTGGATAAATTTGTAGTGGTCTTTATCGACGACATTTTGATCTACTCGAAGACAGAGGAAGAACACGCCGAACATCTAAAGATTATTTTGGAGGCACTAAGGAAGGAGAAGATGTATGCAAAATTTTCTAAGTGCGAATTTTGGATGGAGAAGGTTCAATTCTTAGGCCACGTGGTGGATAAGAATGGAATCTCTGTAGACCCTGCGAAGGTTGAAGCAGTAAGTAATTGGGAACAACCGAGAACACCGACGGAGGTAAGAAGTTTTCTAGGGTTAGCTGGGTACTATCGAAGATTCATCCAAGATTTTTCTAAGATAGCAACCCCGTTGACCAATTTGACTAGAAAGACGGTGAAATTTGTATGGACCGACAAATGCGAAGAAAGTTTTCAAGAACTGAAAAGGAGATTGAGCGAAACACCTGTGTTATCATTACCAGATGATGCGGGAAATTTTGTGGTGTATAGTGATGCATCGCACAAGGGACTTGGCTGTGTGCTTATGCAGCACGGCAAGGTCATTGCATATGCATCACGACAATTAAAGGATTACGAAAAACGACACCCTACTCACGACTTAGAGTTAGCGGCAGTAGTTTTTGCGTTAAAGATATGGAGACATTATCTATACGGGGAAAAATGTGAGATATACACGGACCACAAAAGTCTGAAATATATCTTCACACAGAAGGAGTTAAACATGCGGCAGAGAAGGTGGTTAGAATTAATCAAAGACTATGATTGCGATATTCTTTATCACCCGGGAAAGGCAAACGTGGTTGCCGACGCTCTGAGCAGGAAAGGAAGGGAGAAGTTGTTTAATTTGACGACTCAGGAAGAGTTGATAAGAGAGATGGAGAAATTGGAGATAGAAGTGAAAGGACCAGAAAAGTCTGGTGAGAAGTTAATTGTAATGGAAGCTTGTCCGACGTTGTTGGATAGAGTAAAGGAAGCTCAGGAAAAGGATGAAGAGTGTGAGAAAATCCGAAAGAGGATCACGGAAAATGAGGAAGAAAAATTTCGAATGGATAAAGATGGTATTTTGAGATTTGAAGGAAGAGTGTGGGTACCAGCGGTAACCGAGTTGAGGGAAGAGATTTTGCACGAGGCACATAATACGACATATTCCGTTCATCCGGGAGGCACAAAGATGTACCGAGATCTAAGGCAACATTTTTGGTGGCCTAATTTGAAACGGGAAGTCGCGGAGTGCGTCAGTAGATGCTTAACTTGCCAACGCGTTAAAGCAGAGCATCAGCGGCCAAGTGGTTTACTACAACCGTTAGAAATACCAGAGTGGAAATGGGAGCATATTACCATGGACTTCGTGGTAGGACTTCCAGTTACACAGAAAGGTTATGATGCTATTTGGGTTATCGTGGATCGACTAACGAAGACCGCACACTTTCTACCAATCAAGATCCGCTACAGTTTGAACCAATTAGCAAGCCTATATGTAAAAGAAATTATTTCACGACATGGAGTGCCGGTGTCAATTGTCTCTGATCGAGATCCGCGCTTCACGTCCAATTTTTGGAAGAGTTTGCAGGAAAGAATGGGAACGCAGTTGAGGTTGAGTACAGCTTATCATCCTCAAACAGACGGACAAAGTGAGCGAACAATACAAACGCTAGAAGATATGCTTAGGACTTGCGTAATGGATTTTAAGGGAAATTGGGACGACCACCTACCCTTAGTAGAATTCGCATATAATAATAGCTACCATGCGAATATTGGCATGCCACCGTACGAAGCTCTTTAGGGGAGAAAGTGCAGAACGCCGTTATGTTGGGACGAAGTTGGAGAACGACGAATACTCGGACCAGAGTTAGTTCAACAAACCGCAGACGTGGTGACAGTGATAAGAGCCAGACTTGTAGCAGCTCAAGATCGCCAAAAGAAATACGCAGATTTGCATCGGCAGGACCGAGACTTCAAAGTCGGCAGTCTCGTATTCTTGAAGGTATCTCCATGGAAGGGAAAAATCCGTTTCGGCAAGAAAGGAAAATTGAGTCCAAGATTCGTAGGACAGTTCGAGATACTGAAGCGAGTGGGCGAAGTGGCATACAAAGTTGCGTTACCACCCGAGTTGGAGCATATCCACAACGTGTTCCACATTTCCGTGTTGCGACCGTACAAGGCCGACTACAAGCACGTGATTTCTTACGAGCCCATTCAAGTGGAGAAGAACTTGGCGTATGAAGAAATTCCTGTCCAAATATTAGATAGGAAAGAACAAACTTTGAGAAATAAAATTATTTCGTCTGTAAAAGTACTTTGGCGTAACCACGATGTCGAGGAGGCAACGTGGGAGTTAGAAGATAGGATGATGAGGGACTATCCCCATCTATTTGTGTAACCTTGTAGCAATTCCGGGACGAAATTTTTATAAGGGGGGGAGGATGTAATACCCGAGAATTTCCATATATTATTAAATAAATATATTAATGGAAATGAGAATTTATTTGAATATAAATGATTTTGTGTTATGAGATGAATTAATTCAATTATATATAATTGAATAATTATAATAATTGAGAAATTGGTGGAGTTTGTGATAAACTCGTTGATTGCCTTGTGTGGCACAGTGACGTAATATAAGAATGATTATATTAATTTAAGCGAACAATTAATCTATATTAATTGTTAATCGAAGAATATTAATTAACTGTTATAAAATACTAATGAGGATTGATTAATAATATGTGATTATTATTATTGCAAGAAACATAATAATAATGAGCAACGTGTTTATAAATATAATAAGATTAATATCAAAGTGATAATTAATCATATAAGGGTTAATTAAATTGTTATGGAGGTTAACAATTATATTGATATGTACAAATGTGCAATACTTGAATATATAAAGTATATGGAATACAACTATATTATATAGTGTAGAGAGACACTTAAGTGTGACCATGCATGTATATACATAAACTATGTTATATAATGCAATGCGAATATATTACACATAGAAACTGTATATTACATGAAGTATAATGTGATTATGTTATATTAAAACTATATGTTAGGAATACATGATAATGCCTATGTGACAAGGTAAGTGTGTTTACAGTAAAATAATGTATCATGGATATATTATAAATAATTGTTGATTAATACAATTTAATAATATATGATATAATGTAATGTGGTAGTATCCGATTGTATTATATCAGTAAGATAAACGTACATGGATTATATGTGTGTAAATTACACTTATTACATTATGTGAAGTACATTGTGATTTAAATTATAACCTAAGAGTACATATATATATAACATATGTATATGGTGTGTATATACAAGTGTAGTATTTGCAAATGCTGAGGAGTTAAATCAATTGTCTCATTTTAAGTGTCCCATTTGCTCTTCACGTGCTTGACATACAGCTAAGGCCTATTCCTTCTTCTTCTCCCCAAACTCAGCAACTAGCATTTCATAGCTCATGATTGTGGAGGGAGTGGGATTCATGATGAATCCAACCACTAATTACCTACCCTTTGATAACCTTCATGCATTCCTATAATCCGTTAGTTTGATATGGGATACAATTGCATTGTCTGTATAAAGGGAGTTCTATAAATATAGCCTCATCTCCTTCACATTTCTTTTGCTGAGAATTTCTTGCAAGGAAAGTAGAGAGTGAGTATCCATATATATATATATATATCAGTTAAAGAGGGAGTGAGGCAGCAATAAGCTCTAGCAGAAGGTATAATACAATTTTCATGTTCTTCACTTTCATTTTCTGTCAAAAGAACTCCATTGTTGTTCTCTGAGTTTTGTTGAAATTCTTGATTATGCCAAATTGGTTCATGATTGGTTTGTAGAACCCTTATATTGTTGTTATATGAACACACATACATGATGGAACTACTATATATGCTTCATTGCTCTTCAATTTTATTTTTGGTGTTTCCATTTCTGAGATTTCTGTAAATACATGAAATTCGTGAAATTAGTTAGAGTTCATAAAATTGGGAATTGATAATTGCTATTGACTGTTATATAAGCATATATGTATGTGTTAGTAAGTTAAAAAAGTCTAATAGCATCTGGGTTTGTGGAAATCGAAGAAATGGGAGGTTTTGGGTCGGTTTCGCTGCAGTCTGAATTGCACAAAACTGCCTCGACGCCGCAGCGCCGCAGCCCGCGCCGCAGCGCCACTCGCGCCGCAGCCCGCGCCGCAGCGCCGCACGCAGCGCCACTCGCGCCGCAGCGCCAGTAGTAAGCTGTTGTTGCCGCGCCGCAGCGCCAGCCTCTTTGTTCAGTTTTCTGCATTCTGCAACAAAACTGTTATGTGCTAATTGTTTGATTTTTGTTTAAACAAGCATGGAAGCATGATTAATACATATATATAAACCTAATGAGGCAATGTAAGCATGTTTTAGTGTATTAGCATGCATGGTTAACAAAACGACATGAAGTTTGGAAACGAACTTAAAGTTCATAAACAACCATAAACATCATAAAGCGTGTTTATATATTGACCTTGCAAGCACATTAGTACCACCTAGAAACACATGAAGTGCATGTTAGCTTATCTATATTGGTTCCGTAATAAAATATGAACATGTGAACCTAACTAGTGCTCATTCCTAATAAAAATGTAAGTTTGAAGGTGGATATGATCATGTAAATGCTATATGTTCATTTCAATGTTATGAGCATGTTTAGATAACTTTGAAATGTATGAATGAACCCTTAACTTGTGTTTATATGGTTCGTAAGGAAGCATGAACATGTTAGGCCCTATTAGTAAGATTTACTAATAGAAATACAAGCTTTCCACGTGAGCATTAACACGATACGTGGAGATTTAAATTCTAATATGTATGAACACATGTGATAGTACTCTTAGACTCATTCATGTGTCATGCATGTATATATACCATGATTGGTTGCCGTGATTAAAGTTTAGCATGAACAAAGCATGTTTTCAAGATAATAACAATGCTAGCTACATTTATGCAATACGAGTACTCATGAGCATGCCTAATACAAGTTATATGAATATCTTATGTGTTTAAAAGCGAGCACGTTAGACCATATGAGTTCGTTTCCTTGAATGGCTTTAAGTATTAACGTAAGAACCTATACCATGTACGACTGGATTTGGAAAAGTTATACAAGCATGTTTGCTAATTGTTACGATCTTATAAGATATGAGAATGTGTTTAAACTCTAAAGGAGGAATGTTAAGGATAAAGATTATATTCTATATAACTGTGTAGTTAGGTAAAACTTAGCTTATGTGTTGATCGTATATTCAAAGAGAAAATGAGAAGTTAAATTATATGACTAATGAATATCATATATATACGTAACTGTATTACGATAGGAATTCGAAAGTGTTGAATTGCTTTTCGTGGATAAACTACGCTAAAGGCAAGTTCTCTTACTTACACTCTTTTAAAGTGCAAGTATCCTAACCGACGCATTTACTTTATGCAAGGAAATCTATGATTGTGAAAGTTTCCTAACTTATACTTTTTACTATGCAAGTATCCTAACTTGTGTATTGCGAACTAGTTTCCTATTTAATCGGTTGAATCGAATTAGCATACTTAAACTCTTATTTCATTAAAGCTATTATTCATGTTGAACTTAGTATTGTTCTTGAATATTGTGAAAGTGTCTATGCCATTTGATTCGGCTGGACTTATGTTATTGAAAAACAACCCAAACTAATTGATTGGTGCGGGATCTTGTATTTGACTGAGAAGAACAACCTTCTTTGAAGGGAATATATAATTGTCGGAAAACCGACGTGCACACTTGAGTATGATTGATTGTTATGCATAACAAGGGTACTTTAGGCTGATCACCTGTTGTACCTGTTTTTGTTGGATTTTCAGTTTATTACTGTCAATTCTAGTAGAAGTTCATAGTCCGTAGTGACTACTCAGTATTCAATTATTTGAAATCTTGAATTGACTTATTATTGAATCATATTGATATTATCCTGTCCTTAGCGACTGATATTGAGAACTGTTGATATTCTTGTTATTCTTGAACTATCAAATCTTGTTATACCCTTTCGAGAATTGAGAATCTTATTACTCACCCTTATTGTATATTACTTGCTGGGCAATTTGTGCTTATTCTTGCTTTCCCTAAAACATTTCAGTTAAGGCAGAGCATGGTGAACCTTCGGGCGTTGATAAGGGCAAGGGCAAAGCTACCAACTAGCTTATGTCTGTTATGTTTTAAATATATTAATATTGTATGAAGATGATGTAGTAAGACTGGATTTGATTATGTTTAAGCTTAAGTTAGATTATGTAATAAGTCGTTAACTGATATTATTATGTAATCTATTAAGTACTGTAGGTTGCGAGACTTGGGGGAATAATTATAATAAATCATTGTAAATTATTCTAGAATAGATTTTCCGCTGTGATCGTATGATATTTAATTATTATTATTGTGATGTATTACCATGAGCACGTGATGAACCGAATTCGAGAGACCAAGTGGCGGTCCTGGAATTTGGGGGCGTCACAGGAGGGGGAGGGGGAGGTGCGGGGAACGGGGCAGGGGGCAGGGGGCAGGGGAGGGGGAGGGTGGCCGGCGGGGATGGGGGATGGGGATGGGAGGGGGGCGGCGGGGATTGGGGTAGAGGAAGAAGAAAGAGTTTTGTTTTTTTATTTTATTTTATTTTATAATTTTGTTTAGAAGGTTAAAATGGTAAAATACTTTTATTCAGACATTTTGAAAAAAGTAATAATCAAACAACATTTTTTTATTCAGATACAATTCTATTCAGATACTCTATATTATTCAGATGTCTAAACTATTCAGATCTTAATAGCTAATTTTATCAAACACCACCTAAGTGTATATTAGTGATTTTACACCATTTAATTGAAATCTATCGACTCATTATTTTAAAAAAAATTAAGAGGTTTTAAACTCTGTATTTTAAGAAAAAAATTAAAAAGTTTTAAATGTGATAACAATTATTAAATCAATTTTATCACGATAAACATAATCCGCTAACACAATTAAAATTTCTTACTATTTCACTAAAAATATGTAGTTGTTAGATTCCTATTGAATAGTATAAATCACTTATTTGCAGACAATTCGTACAAAATCAATTCTCTCATAAAATATTATCATATCCCATACATATCATTAGCAAATTTTAAAATTTAAACTTTATGGTAAAAAGGAATTCATCAAAAAAAGACTTAATGCATCTTAATTTTAATTTTTAAACTTTATGGTAATATATTACATCTTAATGAATTTTAACAGTCCACTCTTAATATATCTTAACATCCACATCTTTGTATTAAGAGGTCATCTGAATAGTTTTACAAACATGCGAGTTGTTAAGATGCATTAAAAAATAGATAGACTGTTAATATGTATTAAGATGTAATCAAACACCACCAAATCTCTGCTCTCTGCGATATAATTGAGATGAGTACATGGTCCATAAAAGTGCACTAAACTTTGGACTTTCGTATTTAAAAGTAGAATATTAGCTTCCTGAAATTGCTGCATAACGGAGGCTGTTATCAAGTTTGCATGTGAAGTACTACTTAATGATATTAGAACAAAAAGAAGGGAAGAAAAAGTCTACTGAATTTTTTTTTTAAAAAAAGGGGGAAAAGAACAGGACTGCATGTGCAATCATCATGTCCAGTTGTCTTATTTTGTTCCCTCACAAAATCTTCTTATTTGCAGCAAAAAGGAGTGCAATTGTGCAAACAATACTTTGTTGACTAACTAACTAATGTTGTTGACTAATGCCTTTGCCAGTGAATGTTGGAATAAATCAAAGGAAACAAAACTATACATCCACAACAAAAAAATAATATTTTTACATAAAAACCGTGGCTATAGATCTTACTATCCAAAACCGCACAGTAACAATGTCATCCATACGAAAATATCAATTTGCTCATCAACAATGTAATCCCTAGAAAAATAACAATTTCCCCCCATATTCAGTACGGTGAGAGGACTTGTAAAGCTCCAGAACAACAAACATTCGAGGATGAGAGGACTTGTAAAGCTCCAGCCTCCAGGGAACATTCCATGGAGCATTCCCCTTTTGGGGGAAAAAATCATTCCGTGGCAACCATTATAGCCTACAAACATTATAATTGGCATTTGATTACAAACGCCAACGCAATGCATATACACCCTTTCTGTGAAATACAAATAATAAATAAAAGGGACTTAAACAGCCACAAACCCTCATAATCATCAAACTAAAGAATTAGCGCCCAGTCTTTGTAATTACAACCTACGATCACACCAAATGCAGCAGCATAAAGAGGGGCGAAAAAAAAATACTCTTCAAGCGGGCACAAAACCAAAACTAAAAGTAGCTATAGTCATCACTAACCACAACAGAAATGAGGCCAGATAAATTGGAAATTGCAGGATAAATATGCTAAAGAGAAGAGAAGGGGGATCACTCGAGAATTGTTGAATTTTATTTCTAGAAGAGATCAGCTTTCTTCTTGAGCATGTCCTGCTTCCATTTTGGTAACTTATAAAATGCTTCTTTTGCCATCCCCAGTACAGCCTGGAATTCCTCATCAGAGAGATAAGCCTGAAAACAGAAAACGGACTATTAGAAAAAGAACGATAAACATTAGCATTCAATTTGCATCGCATTTATAGTAGCCAACCTCTCTCCGTTTGAAATCAATTCCAGTTACAGGCTTATCAGATTTAGCCTTCAATTGATCGTAACTAAATGTACTTTGAGTTCCACAATCATTCTCATACTGCTCTGCTTCTGGATTTGATTCCAACTCCTCACCATTATTTTCTGATACAGGCTGACCTATCTCAGTCTCCTTAGCTTCTTCAGGAATTTCTTTAGAATCCTCAGCCTCAGCGACGTCCTCTTTCTTTCCTACTGTGCAAGCATTACCAAAATGTAAGGTGATATTAATCATCGGATTGAGCATACAATTATTAGCTAGCACAAACTAGCTTGCCAAAAGAGAAAAAAAATGTGAGTTCGTCATTCTAAAAGGCTAAAACTATGAATCGAAACAATATATACTTTCTCGGGGAGCTGCAAATTATGGGCAGAGATGGATGGCATAGCACCATTTAGGATGTTTATCATAGATGAATTATTTTCAATTGTTGATAATTTGATGTACTGACTATTTAATTTATTCAGTTGAATTCAACAAATACATTTATCTCAAACTAAGTTGGGGCAGGCTTATTTATTTTTTCAACTTTTGTTAATAGTTTGAATTTCTAAAATAATACAGCAATCTGCTTATGAGTTGGAGGAAATTTTGCTCCCTCAGTCCAACTAAATTTTCCATGGACCTCCCACATCTAACCTCTTTGGTCAAAACCCTCTATTCTATTAAGTTGTTCTGAATATTTTAGCCTACCTCTCTTCATTTCATTTATGTTTAGTGTGTATATAAATGCATACAAAGATGCAGAAATTTCTTCTTTTTTCTTTATTTTAGAAAGCCGTGCTATCAGAATGCTACAAAGTAAAGATGATGAAATCTGCTTTCAAATACCAGAGAGCCTAAATTCTGCGGCCGGACTTCTATTGGACCGGACAGGAGAGGAATCAGGCGACCCCTTCTTTTCAGCAGTAAGAACTTGTGATAAGGCAGCTACTGCAGCTGCTCTCTGTGATCCCTGACTCACTCCTGATGTCCTTGGAGGAGTAGGTTTGGACCCAGAAGATGAATTAAATGTAGAGTTCAAGGCAGCTAATGCTGAAGCTCTTTGTGTTGGTCCTCCCTGATTTGTCCCATTGGACTTGTCCTGGTTTTGCAATAGCGTAAGAGATCAATTTTCGGTCACCCAAAAGAGAGAATATATATCAATTGACAGAAACTTATTCAATGCATTTATGTAGGTTTTCATTGCTTTTACCTCTGTAGAATGACCTGTCCCAAAGAGAAGCATAACCTTCTTTTGAAATGAGTTCCCATGAACCTATTTTGCATTCGAATAAAATAAATTCACTAATCAAAAGAAACAATGAAAGTAACATATTGCAGCTAATATAAGATGTAGAGATGTATGACCACAACAGTAACAGAGCAGCTATATTCCTCATGGCAACATGAAGTTCACAAACTTTATAAAAAAATAAAAAGCTCGCGTCTCCAGAGAATAATTGTAACTTATCTTTAAGGCAACTCATTACTTGGTACCTAGTTACAGAACGATGAAAATGAATTAGGGGATGCCTTGCACACTGGACCTCTTTGGGAAGTGGGTTAGTCTCTTTGCTCAAGTAAATGATTTTCTCCTTTCTATACAAATGCACTAATATGTGAAGGAAACTGTATATGAAATAGCTAAAAGAAAGTAAAAAATCTCCATTTTCCGTATATATGGGTTACTTCTCAACTGTCAAGCATGGTACACTATAATACTCCCTCCGTTCCAAAATTAGAGTTACATTTTCTATTTTGAGACATAAAACACCATAATATACCCAATTTGCCCTTCTCTACAAAATAGTTAAAACAAGGTAATATGAATTTTAAGTATTCCCTCCGTTCCAAAATTAGAGATACAATTTGACTTTTGAGGTCAAACGACGGCATATTAAACTTCAAATTAATGTGAATTTATTTAATTTAGTTGATACAATTATTATAATTGTATAGAATATAACAAAAACTATTAATCACAAAATTTATTTCCTTACAAATTTTTGAGTCATATCAATTTTAAAGTTTAATATGCCGTCTTTTGACCTCAAAAGTCAAATTGTATCTCTAATTTTGGAACGAAGGGAGTATCTCTAATTTTAAGTTCCCTACATGATACTCAAACACGTGAATCCAAGAACCAGTGCTGAATCCATCAATCCCAATTCCGAATTTTGGTGTGTCCAAGTTTCGGTAACCATCGACTAAGAAACAAAACAACGCAGCACGTTTGCGCAATACGAATATTTTTTTCAGGGCAAAGTTGGTACATGTAAACCCAACACAAAAGAAGCTTTATGAAGTGAAGAGAAGAAAGCGCCCCGCCTAGCTTCCCATCTATGTTTATAGGTATCAATGGTAACAAGCTGGTAAGCATGTTGACGGTATCGGCGACCAAGATGAAATTGGTAAAGTGATACCACATACCAGCGGCCCGAGATGAAAATGGTAAAGTGATACCACAAAAAGAATTCCATCCTCAACCGATCTGATTATTTAGTACGATAGGTTCGTTTTCCCTTTTTATTAGAAACTTAAAATCTTACATAGAACGATGGATTCAAATCAAGGGATGGGCACAGCTGGAATAATACTCATGGGTTATTTGAAGAACCCTGCTGAAAAAACAATCCTGGTTCAGGATTAGGTGTAGTTATATCACGAAACCTTTCAAGCACTTGCTGCTAGCATCAGCTGGCAGGGTAGCTTGTGCCGGTTGGAGTATGATAAAGAATGTATTAGTCACCTCTTCATAAAGGGTGTGCCCTTGCTTCCATTGTTGTTGACCTACCAGCCTGGGGTCAAGTACGAAGTGATTATATCTTTTTATAAAGTATATCACTTTCCATGGGAGTTGAGGCTAAAACTTAATTAATGAACCATTTAGTTTTCCACAAGCCGGGCACAACTACTCAGACTTCCCTACATAAATCCAGTTGCATTATTTATTTCCTGTCCAGGTTTTATAATCTTTTGAATTACAAGTTAACATATCCTGTAGAATTTTCATGCCAGCCAATTAGTTATCCTCTTCCCTGTTTGTATTGTCAATAGCCCTACCTCTATTTATTGGTCTTCAATGAATCATTTAAGACATTTTTTCCAATTTTTTCTATTTCATGCAATTTTCCTGTATTCCACATTTGTTCATTTCTAATTTTATATTTTTCTTGTTATACAATAAATTTACTAAAATCGACATCTTTCCCACAATTTGTAAAAAAAATATTTCTTTGTGACTTATATTTTGTCGCCCTTTGGTCTCTATTTTTTTTCCCTTTAATAGATAAGAGAAGAATTTTAAGCCTATTCCAACTAGTTTGGGATAATCAAGCTGAGATAAAAGGCTATGTTGAGTTGAGACGCGTCAACGAGAGACTATGAAGAAGAAGTCCACTAAACAATCAAACGTGGAATGAAACAAATCCTTAAAGGACAACCCCATATTCCCTATGAATATCAGAAATAACTAGACTACCAGTGCTGATGCCCATATGGATGCCAAAAAACAGACCTTGTCCCAAAGCAATCAGAAAGGGAGATATATATCACAAAAAGTCTATTCATTTCTCTAGGTCCAAATACCACAGAATATTATACATCGCACACTGCTATAAAATCCTACCATCCCCCACGTGATAAAATCCTTTATATCTGATCTGTTGAGAGAGGAAGGATACATCCAAAATTCACCTTGAGCAATGCACAAAAAGATAATTATGAGATTCTGAACCGAGTCTTACACCGTCCTATTGAGTTTTTGTCTTTAGCTTCAAAATGTACAAGCTGATCATAAACTTTCTAGAACCACTCCTTTACATGTCCTAAACCTGCTCATCTGATCTAGTGAACAACTTTACTCCAATTGTTGAGACTACAAAAAAATTGATCACTATATAAATATTTCTAGCATCTCTATCAGACTTCTTTTTTAATTCAATATGACACGTCAATATTTTTGTGTCTTTCTATGATCTTCTATATGAGATAATAACTTCCATCAATAACATAACACTTATCTACTCCAATAACACTAATAGGTGTTTGAGGAACTAATACAATTGTGAATTTGCATGAAAAGAAATTATAAACACCTATGTAGCACAAACACAGTGATCTAATTAAGGAATGGAAGGAGTATTCTTTTATATCTCTATTCTAATGTGGATTTTACTAGGACCCTAATAATTAATTTTTCTGTAACTATTAACCAAAATAAACCTCTAGGGGTTCAATTATTACGTTCCACATATACATTTTTGGACTACCAATCTACCATCTATATGAACATTGTCGTTCAGATAATTTAGCACACTCAGAGGAAAACTTAAATTTCAAAATCGTTGCTTTACAAAAGTCATACTGTTTTTGAACCAATAAAATCATAAGAATGAAAAACAAAAGATTTCTTAAGGATCAGCACATACAGTAGCTTTAGCAGAGTCCCATGAGAAGAAAGTTGTGAAGAAGCAAGGTTCATTTCCTTCTGTGACTTTGTACAGAGGCACATATAGAGACAACCCATCCAGAGAGGCAGCCATCTCAATGTATTTCTGCAATAAACTTCAAGGAATGATGCAAGTACAGAATGATTAGCATATGTTCCAGAAGGCTTACACTACTTAATCAGTACCTGGCCAATTTCAAAAGCACTTTGCTTTTCCGATGGATCTACAGACTGACCAACCCAAACAAACACTTCAGCATGTGTATCAAGTATCAAGACATCCTCAGTCAACAGGTCGTCTTGAGAAAAATTATAAACTTCTTCCACCTGTTGAATAGAGCATATTTATATTATAAAAGCTGTTAAGAAGCCAATTGAATATGAAAGGAAATCCAATCAAATAATGAACTCCTGAACTCACCTCAAACTTTCCTGGGGTTCCACATGGCAGCAGGAATAGTCAGTAGAAAAATAGTTAGAGGGGACAACCAGCTTTATAAAGAAGTTTAACTTTTAGATATCAATCATGTAAACATCGGAATAGGGGGCAGGAGAACAACTTATAAAAAGGAGATGCCAAACCAAGTGATTGTGAAAATGAATTTAGAAAAGAAAGAAGAAAACCACCTTTATTAATTGAGTATGTGAATAAGTGAGGATCTCGGACAATCTCCTGAGATACTTTTTTGCTGGTGTAACTTTGTTTTCCTCCAACAGCAAACCAGAAAGATGAATTCTCAGTTCCTTCTTTAGCATGTTTCACTGCTACGCCTGGCTGAATGTACAAATCAAAGTACCATGTAATTCATTAAGCTTAATTATTCAAGAAAATTCTTAATTAAGTCTTGAAAACTAAAAGAATTCCATATTAAGCACGACCATGTGACGAAAACAATAGCATGTTGAGTTATGTCCTTGTATCATACTCGTTAAAAAGAATGACTTCTTTGATTTGATTTGAAGAAGCATGTCCATTAAGAGATGCAATTGGTGGAAATGAAGAGTCTATACACAGTAAAGCAATTGGAACTCAAATTTCACAATTCTAAACAGATCAACATGAGCAAATAAAGTAAGATAATGAAACAATCAACTCAAAACAATTTATGTTAACATATAACATCCACTCATAAGGAATTAGAAACAAAGTAGGATCACGAATTCATGCACGCACATAGGAGAACCATGGGTTTCTCCAAAGGAAAATCTCAGTGATTCAGTTTCACTCCACCAAGTTGACTCGAAGTAATAAAAAAGTAATGTGTCAGGGTTGTGCCAATCTTTTCATATTTAGGCTTTTCAAAATATTGTCTGTGTAACAAACATACATGGCAATACCATAATAAGTATAGTAAATTGGTCAGACACATTATATAACTAAATCAAGTATGCTGGATACGATATTAGAAGCTCTGAACATGTAAGATGTGTTGAAATACAAAAAACAATGGGATAGTTTATCCTTATTTGAGTACAATATCATCAGTCTTCCTACATATTTTAAGGTGCAGTCAATTCCTCAAAAGCCATGATGAAAGGCAACAAAATTGTGCATCTTATACCAACACTTTAAGTTTGTGTGCTTATTTTAAGACGAGTGATTAACATTTACAGGAAAAAGATAACAATGTCCTTGAACATGCATTACAATCCAGGGTCCAACTGTAAATACTAACAGTAAGGGAAAGCATTTTCCTGGTGAATAACATCATGATCTACCTTCTAGGTGGACATTCTCTTAATTGGCGCTCATGTTAACTCACTTAACTCCTGGTGATCCAATCATCTAACTCGATTCAGGCATTTATATCTTAGAGACATTTTAGTGCAATGGTACTACTACAGCGTGAAAATTGATTAGAAAATACAGTTGCAAAGATTAGGCTGTGGGATCAAGAGAGAGCTTATTCAAAGAGATGATGAAACACCTCAGTCCTCACACGCTGCATCTGTCATGGAAGTTTGTAATCACCTAAGGTTAATATTTCTTCACAAACATCTTTTAGACGTAAGAATAGGATGTAACCATTTGATCCCCAACACTAGTCTCTCATAAAAAAATTAAACTCAAATGTTTGCGAAGAAGACATTCAAAATTTAAGTTATCAAGAAACCTACAGAATTTCAATCAACTCGACCACCTTCTTTCAACTCATCCAAAATCTGTTGGTTATAATGAAGACTAAATTCTATTTGCTTATAAGAACATGGAAGTAAATGCAAATACACAGAACTGACTACAGTATGCTTAGAGTCTTATTCAGCACTCTGCATGCAAATTAGTAATGTTTAACCTAAGACAGCTTAAACTGCCGAAAAACATACATGACAACACTAAATCAGGATATGCCACCATGTCTCACTTCATGTATTTAGGACAATGTAACCCACCCATGATGGTGTTCAAAAAATCCAAAGTATTTCTTTAAAGTTCGATCCTTAACTCTTCATTAACTGCAGACAGTTACTTGGTTAAGTGTCCAGCAATTCTCAAGTGCATTCTTTAGAAAAACATTAACCACATCATATAAATTTATCGTTTTAAGAAAAACAGAACAAATTCCTTGAAAGAAGAAAGAGCAATGACACACAAATTTCATACAGAATATATCTCAATTAACCTTTCCCTAAGATTGCACCAAAAATAAAAATAAAAAGACCTTTCCCTAAGAAATGAAAGTTATGAAAATACTTCAGCATAACATCTGCATTAAGAGGTAACTATAACAAAAAAAATGGTGTACTCAATTCCATCTCTCATCAACTTGCAAAAACTATATCAATATAAATTCGAAGTTTGAAGTAATCGCGACACACCAAAGTCATACTTTGGAACACTGAAAAACTCAAGCCACATTGAACCTCATAGAGATCAAAACTTAAGCAAAGATAACCCACGACATGAATATAATCTTCTGCAATGGAATACCTTCAGAAATTCTGCAACATTAATTGCCAACTGCTGCTGCTCAAAAGTACTCTGATTTCCTTGCCAAAGGAATATAGAAGATCCAGATTGCAGAATAAAACACTCATTAGTGTTCAGTGAGGTTGCCACCTGAAAGAAAAATAATTATGTAAACCAACATTTTTGGGAATACCAAGACAAATCATTTGAGAGTACTCGACAGAATCATGATAACATGCAAAAATTGACTCATACTGTCATGTAAATTAATATAGAGGCCATATATTATCACAGAAACAAATTTAAGAACCCTACCAACAAATAATTCTCAGTGGCTCATAGGAAAATAAATCAGTAAACGTACCGCATCAACTTGCACAGCATTATTGTTATGTACAGAAGTTCCTGCTATTCGAATGAGTGCAACACAGTCCGTGTTGTAAGTTTCATCATTCAGACCTTTGTCTGCAATATAGTTTTTGTAGCCAGAACTTATTCCGCCCTAAAAAGAAATGAACGAATTAAATGTCTCAATATCTTCAAACAATCTTAAAAAGAGCTTCTTCTTCTTTTTTTAAGCAATTTCCTTTCTTACTCTTTTTTGCAAAAAAAAAAAAGAAATGAGGAAAAGGAACAAATGTACCGATCCAAATTATTAAACAATAAGCATCTTTTCAAAAAATTGTGCTTACATAATAACATATTCGATCAGGGTACCTTAAGGACCAGCATAGGCTGAAAGATAGCAACAAACTGTGGCGGCTCTTTCCCTTGAAATATACGACCCTGCAAAAACATACATTCAATAGCTCTCTAAAAGTTAAACTGCTCAGATTAATGAAAAAATACCTGCACAGGTCGCCCCTTCAGTGAATTAGACATTGTAGCAACTAATCGAGCAGCCATCTTCTGGTCTTCCTGAAGTTTAAGTGTTTAACCATGTCACATAAACTAAATAAATAAAACTCACCCATATTAAGATTGAGAAAGAAAATAGATGAAAGATAAGGAGTCAGAAAGGTTTTTAAAATAAACTCTCATATTTTACTTGAGCATAAAATTAACGTGGTGAAGGAATGACAATTTGTATAAAGTATACATTTGAAAGTACAAAGCAAGACAGAATTCCATTCCCAAAATTGTAATGCTGATTCGGAGCAAAGGTAATAGGATAACTCTGCTACTTTATACTAGTCAATGTGGTAATTAGATGATGCAAGAGTACAGTTGCTACGCAGATAATTACCTAGCTAAGGTAGAAGGATTAAAATGCTACTTGACGGAATTTTTTTTCTTTTTTCTTATTTCATATTTTGCTGCATGTATACCAGTTAATGAGGGATTAGCTGATGCAATAAAATTTGATGTAGACGCATCAATATTCAGATTGTTCAATATAACAGAGGACACATTCATAAACCAAATGTGTAATACAAAAACAAAGTACTACAAGTTAATGTAACCTAAAAGACAAAGTTGATTTAAATGTTTGACTTTTGAGTTTTGAAAGTAGCAACATATAAGGAGCCAGCTGCTTATGTTTTAAAAGGAAATAAATACGGGGAAAAAACAGAGGAATTTGCAGACTATTAGATGTAAATAGAGAGGGGAGATATTCTAGGATATACAGCCTGAACAGAGCAAAATTGAAAAACAAGATTGACATTTTAAATAAGTACATTCAAAGTAATTTTCTGCAAGTCAAATTAAATCATATCAGATGCATATTAGATATAATATTTTTGACCAAGCAACTCATAAATGGACAAGCATAAGAGTGCCTGGAGACTGGAGTCCCTGGACGGCTGGACCCTTTTGTTCCTTCAACTTTCTATATAAGTTGATGATGATAGACTAACATTTTGTTATATTAGCCACTAATAACTAAAAGGTGTTATTTATTAGAAAATATATATATAATAATTTTCTAAAAGGAGGAATCGACCCCCGAGAGTCTTCAAGCATGCGAATTGGTAATGTTAAATAAAAGTGATAACTGAACAATAAAGGCTGTAAGGCTCTTGCAAAAGACACATATGCCCCCGTTTCTAAATGCATTATGTATGAACAATTCCTTTTCTTTCATTATTTCAATGTCAGTTAATAAGAATATAAATTACCTCGATGCTATCCTTTCCAATCCAACAGCACAGGTAATAGTCTTCTTTCTTATCATGAGAATGGTAAGTGTAAAGAACAGCATAGCAATCTCCGCTATAAAATTTACCAATGTCCTCTTTTGGAACTGGAGTTTTTGCACTTCCATTGATGCACCATACCTGAAAACAGACCATATTCATATCCGGAACATATAATAAAGCCAGACTATACATGTACGTGTGTCTGTGGGTGGTGGGTGGGTGGGTGGTGTGCATGTATGTATCAATTGATTCCCATAGAACACCATGAAATGGATTAAAAACTAAACCTCAATTTTTCCATCTCCTTCAAGAAGTGGTGGGACTTCCTCATTTACAGGAGCACTCTTAGTTGCTCCCTTAACGCCAACACCTTGTTGTTTGAGCAAAGCTACAAGTATGCAAAATAGTTTCATGATCAATTTTCTTTAACAACATTTAGCGGTTATAACAAGGGAGAGAGTTTATATACCTGCTACTTTTCCTCTACCCTCCTCAGGACCAGAAGGTGTCGAGCCTGAAGGCCAGGAATCAAAGTTGGACTTGAACGAATGGGTCTCATAGCCTTGAATAAGACGGGTTACACGTGTTGACTTTGGCCTATTTTGGCTAGCAACAAATTCCTGCAATGATTATTAGGGAAGATTAGGAATCTGGTTGGCATGATTAATGTGAAGATCTGAATCTAAGCTATACCTCAGCAGCTTGGATGGCAGCTTTTCTTTCATCTACTTGTGTTACCCGACCGACCCACACAAATACCTCAGAACTACAATCTAATAGAAAGCATTTATTATTCTCCAATAATGATTTGGAAAGTTCACCATTTACATCTGTAACCTGACCATCAACAATGCTGCAAAAACATGGCAATCAAACTTCAGAACCTCATGTCCATGAATGTCCACAACATCAACCATTAGTATTCTGGTTAAAAGAGGTTCTAGCAAAGTAACGACTAATAAGAGAACATATATACATACTAGAAAACTATATACCTCACTACATTAAAATATGAAAAACAAAAGTTCTACATTTTATATAAAGCCAAATGAAACTTCAACAGAATAACATGTCAAGAGAACTGTGAATTAGTCTGCTTAGGAACTTCATGTCTTCATAAGGAACTCTAGTTAAACATCATGACCTTTCCATTTTACTTATTATTGATTTAACTCTATTATACTGAAAGCTTTCGTCACTTCTTAAGCACAGGTTTACCAAAGTAATAGCAAAATTAATTTCATAAATCTAATTAAATTTCCCTTCTTTTTCATATTCGCAGAATCAAGAAACACAAATGATTCTATGTTCCTATAAAGCTTTGAAGTTTTTTTTTTCAATCTACAACGTACTCCTAGATAACCCCAATCTATTCCACTGATATGAAAACAATACTTTTGACTCACCCAGTTTAACAACACGAGCTACTCAAATTTATTTATGATTACTAACAAGCATTATCTGACTAGTAAGCAAGCCAAATACGCACAAATAATTAAAGATCATAGCAATATAACAATTACAATCTTTAGCTCCTCACTTCAACACAGTGAAAAAAGCAGAGAATAGAAGAATACCTGTAAAGTTTAGCAGCTGTCTTCTCTGGAATAACATCATCTTCGCTTATAACCTTTTTACTAATTGGAGCAAAGCCACCAAAAATGACCCAAAATTCACCAGAATCTGACTCAGCCTGTAGCTTTCCATCATCTGGTGCACAGGGAACATCATACATATAAGAAATGAATGAGGAATTAACAACTGTTAAGAGTATATTACTATTATTAGAGTATATTATTATTAGAACTTGGTCACCAAGTATGCTTGCTGCCGACACATACTTGGCCACTACTCAATTTGTAACCTATATATAAGGCTTTAGTACTTTCTGTAATAACATAACAATATTCAAAACATCTATTTTATCTCTAACATGGTATCAAATATATGAATCTCTGAGTTTTTTTTTCTTTCTTCTCTCCAAAAAAAATGGTTTCTTCTCTAACATGGTATCAAAGCTATTATATATTTTTTATATAATTTTCTGAGATCCAGATAGGAATGAGGAATTAACATCTATTGATAAAGAGATCCAGAGAATCTATATATTCAGCCGATCTGACTATGATCAGAATTAATACAGAAAGGAGCATATGAAATTTAAAGTCATATATATACATGTGCCCTTACCAACAATTGCGACATCACACGTTCCCTCATGATACTTTTCCTTTAGAAACTGAATTACTTCCAATGATTTGGCCCTTTCCTGAATATTGGAGTTTGCGCCATTGAATTGAAAAATCTTATCTTTTGTGTCCAGGATAAAAACATCATCATGATTAAGCGAAGACCGAGAAAAGGGCACCTGGATAGGAAAGAACACCAAGTTTATATTCCCTAACAAAACTCATTTGCACCAACAATAATTTCATACTGAGCTGAAGAAGGCAGACCTGCTTCAATCTGACAACTCGTTTTCCTTTACAAACGTACAATCGTGTTTCAAAATCTTCTTCCTCAGGTTTCTTAAAACCCGACGCAACACCTCCCTCCAGCGGAATAATACATGGTTTGAAGTATGACAGAAATTTGTCAGATTCATGACCTTGAATTTCTCTGTACTGCACTGCACGCCCACCAAGAATTGCATCAAGTTCTACAGTCTTTATAGCTGCTGTTCCAGCTTCATCCTATTATGAGTTGACAATATCAAGTCAGAACATATTTGAAGTTATTATAAGTTCTAAATAACTAAATAAATTTCAAATAAAAAAGGATAACGTCGTAGTACCTGGCTTGTATCTTTCCCAAGCCAAAAGTGTATGTCATACATATAAGCACCTCCCTTGCCAGGAGTTGTCTGCAGAAATATACAACTTCTATAAGAATAAATGTACATGCAAAGTAATTTTATTTGCAGTAATAGAAAGAGTTCCATTTGTGAATTTTTAAGCATAAATGAAAAAGAAATAGGACAAATGATGATCTGAAGGGCATAAGCACCTGTAAGACGATATACGAATCTCCCGAGTAGAATCGACCATAATCAGATTTTGGCAATGGAACTGGCTGAAAGTTCTCAATTCTCCAAATTTCGGTCCCTCTACAAGGTGTTAAATACTAATCCAAAGTAAAAGGGACAACTAAACAGCTAGCATTTAATAAAAGTAACAAAACAATACTCACTTTCTTCTTTCTGTTCTGATGGAAAAGGAAATATTATATTAATATTCACCAATGACCAAATAATATACTTATCAAGTGAAGTAATTTCAGTAAGGATACAGTCTCTGACCCGCACCCTGAAATGCTGGTTCCAAAGCTTTTGCAGAGATAGACATTATGTAGGTTCTCTTTTATTATGCTCCTTCAAATGAGGACAGAGAAGATGACCTTATAAACTCCCACGTCCTACAATCTCAAAGGTCCACCAGTAACCACTGCAGAGTGCAGAGAGGAACACGGGCTAGAAAAAATGACTTGGAAATTATATATACATTTGCATGAACACAGACAATTTAAGTTCTCTGTTGTGACTGCAGCAAATACAATAATCTTTGGTATTGCATAGTCAGAAACTTAACCAAGAAAAACTTGATGCTACATTCCTTCACAAGTAATATTCTATGATTTACACATTAAGAAAGCAGAAACTATGAAAACAAACATAAACAATAAATAAAGTAAAAAAAAACAGACAAGATACTAAAACCAAATGGTAAACAGGTCAATTCTCGTTTCTGCTATCAATGGAAAAAATATGAACAGATATCTACAGTTGCTTTATACTCATCAGAATTTGGATTGTGAAGTATATAATGACAAGTTGTGTCACTCGTGCTTTGAGGATACCACTTAAAGTTTCAATGAGAAGACATTTAGGATTTGAAAGCCCTTAAAGTTAACATTTTTTTGTGTGGATGATGGCTTGAGAAGCCATGTTGGCCATTAGTCAATATCCAGCTCAGGAATTGCATCACTACAAATTGGTCTTGTACACCTAATAATGAGGGATTTTGGAAAATACTTTTAACAATTAGATTATGCTTTCTAGTCAGGTGATTGATTTTTGTGGAAGGTTCCTTGCTCTTTGAAGATAGGTTAGACGTGATCATGAAGTGTTAAAAAGATTTGGTGAGGATGTGATCTTATAAAATGGGATGCCATGTGCCTTATGTATAGAACAGAAAACTTAATCTCAATTAGGTAGCAATATCATAATATAATGATGCTGCAACTGTCCGACATACGTATAGCATGATTTGGCTTCTCCCGCATCTTTCTTCAATATGATCCAGAATGTCATTCCCATGCAAAAAACCTGGTAAATGTAACTATAGATGTCACCAAACTGCATATCAACTGTTTCATGTATCAGGAATCATAATCTTGTCGCTATCAAGTATCATTCTTTTCAGAATCCATTTTTGAGCTGGTGCTACATCATACAGTTGAAAACCTCTCCAATGCTGTTAATATATTCTTGCATGCCATATTCTTCATCCTCACTGATTCCATCCACATTCTTGTTGATTACCAGATCAATATGAGTATCATAAATGTCTATGAGTGAAGATAAATAGATAATCTGTATAATCTTTTTTAGGATATCTTAGTTCATTATTACTATAATAACATAAATTTCAATATAGGAGTTCAATGTCAAAATGTATAGTAATGGACACTTGATGCATCTCTGACAATAGTATTTAAAATCTGGCAGTAGGTCCAATCCCATAACCTATTACCTCCATGCTTCTTGCCTCATGAAAACCACTGCCCCATCTTTTAATAATTCGTGTAAAGGTAAATGTTTTCAGCAATCTTTTTGTATCGAAACCATTACAAACTAATTCTGATCATGAGTAATAACATGTGATTGAAAAGTGAAATAATTTAAGAAAAAATCTAAGGGAAAAAGGTAAGAACTTTCCCTTCAGAAACAAACTTTTCAATTAGCTTCCAAGAGCGTAGCTGGCAATCATCTCTATGTAATATACATTTACTCAACCAATTTTATCCAAACAGCATTTAACAACTATTCGAGCTTCAGAATGAGCCAAATTGAAACACAAAGATGGAACAATCAAAGAGCAATTTATTATACAAAAACTAACAGCAAATCAACTATCACATTAACCAATGGACAAATCAAAATAGTAGAAGAGCCGCGTAAAGAACAGATCGACATAAATTCGAGCGAAATGCTGAATAAAATGAGGTAATTATACAATTAGAGAAGAGAGATCTAACAAATTAAACTGACGAATTTGATGATCGCATAAGAACAGAAATTGACGTACCGTATGAGATCTCTCAGTTTCTCTCTCTTGAAGAGGGTGATGATGTTTGTGTACAGAGAAAAACAACTATTCGAACGAAAAAAAATATAGTCCGCAGAGCTGGCAAATATATAAAGAGAAATAGATCATAACAAAAGAAAGGTGAATAATTGCTGTATGTTTGTACGGTGTTTTTCTCTCTCCAACTTTTTAGGCTTTTGAGATTGATCAAGAAATTTGTAAATTTGATAGTATATACTTGTATGTATATGGAGAGAGAGAAAAAGACAGGAAGGGTAGTATATACTACTAGTAGTATTATTATTTTTAGAAAAATAATGAGATGGGATTTATTAGAGCATTCACAGCAGTTTATTTATTTTTATTTTTATTCTGTATTATAATTGGGTTATTTTATAAAATAAGAATTCAATTTTTTCATTATATACCCAACATGTTTCTTATATTGATTTTTTAAATAATAAAATTTAAAAGTTCCTACAGTCAAAATATCAAATTAATAAAGCTGATTGGCACTTCTGTCCCTCCAAGTTACCACCCACTTTCATAGTCGTCCCTAAAGTTCAATTTTTGTCAGTTAGGTCCTTAAAGTGATATTTTATTGGCATTTTCGTTCCTTTAGTTCAATTTAATCTCAATCCGACCCATTTTGACCATTTTTAACCCAACTCGACCCAGTTTGACCTAACTCAAAATTTTAATATTTTAAAATATAATATAATTTTTAAAATAAGTTTAAAATAATAATTATATTTAACATTTTAAAAAATAATATTTAATATTTTAAAATAAATAATTATTTTAAAATAAAAGACATTTTAATATTTTAAAATTAAAAAATTATTTTAAAAATAGGTATTTTTAATATTTAAAAATAAAATTCTATTTTTTAAAAAAAATAATAATTATTAAATTTAATATTTTAAAATAAAATATATTTTTTAAATAATAATTAATATTAATATTTTAAAGAAAATATTAATTTTAAAATAATAATTATATTTAATATTTTAAAATAATATTTAATTTTTTATTTAAATTAAAATATTATTTTAAAAAAATTATAAAGATAATTATTATTATAGTTTCTAATATTTTTTCAAAAATGAGTAAAGTTTCATAAAATATAGATTCAAAAAATTTACATAAGGAAATAAATTTTTAATTTTTAAAAAATAAAGTGATTTTTTCATTTTTTTTATGTAAAAATTTATTTTCAGAAATAAATTTAATATTTTTACCATTATTATATGTATTCTTAATGTTAGAATTTTCAAAAAAAAAGAAGAAAAAAATAGATTTTTTTTAAAATAAATAAATAAATATGTATTTGTTTTTAAAAATTCTAATATTAAGAATACATATAATAATAGTAACGATATGAACTTTTTTTTCTGAAAATAAAGTTTTACATAAAAAATGAAAAAATCTACTTTATTTTTTAAAGAATAAAGTTTTATTTTCTTTTGTAATTTTTTTGAATCTATATTATATAAAACTTTACTCATTTTTGAAAAAATATTAGAAACTAGAATAATAAAAAAAATTAAAATTTTTAAAAATAATATTTTATTTTAAATAAAAAAAATTATTTTAAAATATTAAATATAATTCTTATTTTAAAATTAATATTCTCTTTTAAAATATTAATAATAATTATTATTTTAAAAATATATTTTATTTTAAAATAGTAAATATAATTATTATTTAATTTTTTTTTAAAAACTAATATTTTATTTTTAAATATTAAAAATAATTATTTTTAAAATAATTATTTACTTTAAAATATTAAAATAATTATTATTTTAAAATAATAGTTTATTTTAAAATATTAAATATTGTTTTTTTAAATATAAAATATAATTATTATTTTAAACTTATTTTTAAAGTAATATTATATTTTAAAATATTAAATTTTTTTGTTGGGTCAAATTGGGTCGGGTTGGGTTAAAATTGTCAACATGGGACGGGTTGAGATTAAATTGGGCTGAAGGAACAGAAACGCCAATAAAATGACACTTTAAGGACCTAACTGACGAAAATTGAAATTTAGGGTTGACTTTAAAAGTGAGTGTCAACTTGGAGGGACAAAAGTGTCAATCAACCAATTAATAATAATCTTATAATTTATAAAAGAGAGTATAATTTATCAATTGCATTTCACTATAAAATAATTTTTATTTTATTTAAAATTTTAAGTAATTTATGGAATGAGTATTGAATGGATTGTAGCTGCAAATATACATAAGATCAATATTAAATTTTAAAAAGTTAATTTATGATATTTTTAAATTTTAATTTAATATAATTTATTTAAATTTTAAAAATAATAAATTTTATAATTAATAGTACTTTTATAATATTTATAATTATATTGACATAAATTAAATAAATTTATATCAATTTTAAATTTGAATACGTTTGAAATTAATTTTTAAAAAATAAGTCAATATTAATTTTATAATTTGAAAATGAAGTAGTAAAAAAATATAAAGATGTGTATGATTGATGAGTTGTCCACTTAAATAAGGGTGTGAAATGTCATTTTATACATATAGAGAACGATTTTTTGACTCCCTTATAATGGGGAGTCAAATCCTATATATGGATTAAAATAGAGAGTCAAATAAGGATAAGAAAACTATTAGATAATAATTTGTTGATATATTCTTTAAAATTGGGGATAGAGAGTTTATTAGGAAAACTGTTGTGAATGACTCTTAATGATTAATTCGGTTCGTTTGAATTGATTAGGGAATGTTTAAATATCATCCCTTTATTTTATATCAATGGTTACCAAAATTGACACATAATATTTAATCAAATTATATCTATAAATTGTAAGACCCCAATTTTTTATGAATAAAATTTTATTTTTTTTTAAAATATTATTCTAAATAGTAAGGTGATAATTGAATAAATAATATATTTATGGGTGATATGTGCAAATTTTATAAAAAAAGTAAATTGTCATAAAATATTCGTTGTGTCGGAGAATATTCGTTTGGCCGAAGAATATTATTTTTGTCGAAAAATATTCGTACGACGGCGCAATCATTGGTGGACCCCACAACAGAATAATTGTCGAATATAAAAAGTGACAAAAATAACCCTTTTATAAAAATAACGGCAAGACTTTTACCGTTAAACAGTTGAATTAACCGTCATAAAAGTACAATAATACGCGATATTGCACAGTAACACATGGTATTGCACAGTATCTCTGATTATTGATGCTTACATAAGAAGTCACTCAGTTTTATTTAATAATTGTCACAGTAGTTGCTGCATCGTATCTCATATTATTGATTCAATTATTGTCACAATATCATCTGCACAATATTTTATATTATTAAATCAATAATTGACACGACACAGTTATTCATATTATTATTTGCATTATTGACAATGTTTATAAAATTTTATTGAAGAAAGGGGTTAGATTATTTAATTGTGCGCCAATAAGGAGAAATCCTTATCGGAAAGCCCCCTTTTTTCTGGGAACGATCTGGTTGTCAATATTGTAAATTATAATATTAATGATGAATAATTATTGAAAGACTAAAAATGTGTTGATTAAAGATAAGTGAATTATGGTAAATATTTATTTAATTTTGATATAAATAAAGGAGTTTGTCATGAGGTGTTTGTTGTAAGTTGGCTTATTATTTCATGGGGGAGACGTGCTAATTATATGGACCGTCGGTTGAAGTTTTAATAATAAATCAATATGGACCGTCGGTTGAAGTTTTAATAGTAAATCAATATGGACCGTCGGATTAAAGTTTTAATAGTAAATCAATCTGGACCGTCCATGAATTAGTTACTATTTAGTCCATTATCCTATAAATAGAAGCTTATTTACTCATTCTTTATCACTAATTCACTAAAATTATAGAGAGAAACTATATAGAGAAAATAAGAGAGAAAGAATAAGAGTATTATGCTACTAAACTATTGCAGTATTCAATCTTCTACTAAAGTAAATGATGTTATTTTCTTTCAATACTCGTAAGTGTTGTCATTCTATTCCTTATTAAACTGTGAAAATAATATGTGTACGCGGATTACTGCATGCATGGTGAATAACCCTTCGTATTCCTTATTTATTAAGTTGTGGGAATAACCTGTTTACGCGGACTACCGCATTCCTGTAATAACTCTTTGTATTCATTCTTTATTAAAGTTGTGAAAATGATCTGTGTACACGGATTATCGTAAGACGGGTAAAAATTCAGTTGCAATTTCGTATATTATTTCATTTCATATTCCTAAATCTAAACTTACTATGGTAAGTATTGCTTCTATAATTTCTGAAATAATTAGAATCTGCTTAAGGTTTTCGCTTCATCTAATATCATTTCATTGGAATATTGGTCTGAACTTTCTTATTAAATTTTAATATTTTCATGTCGGGGTACTATTCATACAGTACTATTCACAACGAAATTAAATTTTATTTTCTTTGTCCAAGTTATCTTTTATGAATCTTATTCTTGAAATTGGATCCATGTTTTGATCTTCATGTTGACAATTTGGACATTCTTGAACTCTGGATAAATTGAATTATAAATCTATAATATTTATCATTTATCTCATTGGATTCATTCTTTATATCATTGTTATAATTCTCCGACTTAAATTGTGGTAAAATTTATATTTGGCCCGTAGTGCAAAGATGAACTGTTGATTGATATATTTGACCTGTAGTGCAAAGATGAATTGTTGATTGATATCTTTTGGCCTGTAATGCAAAGATGAACTGTTGATTGATATTTTTATCTCGTAGTGCAAAGATGGACAGATGTATGGCATGATCATGACTACTATTGATACAAATTAATATATTTGGCCCGTAGTGCAAAGATAAATTATTGATTTAAAATATTTATTGATTGGTGTTACAGGAATAAAATATTAATTATATACTTTTAAATCATAGAAGATAGTAGACTTCATGCTCTACTTGACTCTTCTAATGGATCGTTATTTTCGCTGCAGTGATCTAAAACTTGTTGTATTCTGTCAGATTTTTCACTGTTGAGGACTAAGAATAATTTATTATTCATCATCTTAGTCATAATATTCTTTAGTGGACTAGAGTGGGCTAGTTGAGCTCACCTTTTTTCTTCCTTTTTCTTTTGGTGAGAGAGTAACAGTTGGAATGTGTGGACCTATTTTGAGAGTTGGAATGTGTGGACCTACTTTGGGGGTCAAATACACTGTTCAATTTGGAATGTGTGGACCTATTTTGGGGGTCAAATATACTGTTCAATTTTTTTTTTTGATAATTCGGAGATGGAGGTTGAACTCAGGACCTCTTGCTTTACAAAAAACTTAGGGTACCAACTGAGCCAAGACCAGTTGTTCCCGTTCAATCTTCTCCTTCCTTTCCTTTTTATTTTTAATTAATTGTTGATATATTTGGGCTGCGCAAAAATAACAAAAAAGGGTCTAATTTAATTACTTTTGGCCATAGATTATGGTTTTCTTAGCATGTGAATTGAATTGCATAGAAAAAATGGGTGAAGGTATTGTTGCTTTCAGTTTACTAAAATTGAACTCTAATTTGATTCATTGTTCTTCAAAGTAAAATACTTGTAATTTGGCCATATGGGTATTAGTATTACAAACTGAACCTTTTTAGTATAGCTAACCCACGATAGAAATACAAAAGGAAATAGAGTGATTAATGTTGTAGGCTGATGTTTAAGGATATGATTTGATTTAATATTATGTGTCATTTTATTAAATATAGGGATGAGATTTAGGTAACTCCAAATTTTAGAGAATTATATGATATGATGATGGAATGGAATAGAGATTTTAGAGTGACGGATGAGACTTGGACGACAGGTAAGTCATTAAAAAAAAGAAGACAAAAAACTAAAGTCCAATTCTACCCTAATTTTTACTTAAAAATTCAATTTGTACCTCAACCTTTTTTTAGGATTAAATGTACCCCAAACTTTAATTTCATAAATAAAATGCATCCTCCGTTTATTTTGTCGTCCATAAATTAGCACGTTGTCTTGAAGTTTTAATTTGAAACGTAAAGAAAATAAAAGAATGGGGAATTCATTTTGAAGGAAAAATAATAATAAACGAAAGGTGTTTGTTTGAGTTTTAGTTAAAAAAGAAAATGAGAGAAAGTGAGTTTTGTTTTGACCAAAATATTTTATTCTCATTTTTGGATAAGAGTTCTAGTATTTCCTCTCCATGTTCTCTCATTTTCTCTCTCTCTTTAAACTATTTAAAGAAAGCAATCTTAGGACTAACTATTTCAAAGAATTTAGATGTTTAATGTAGTACTGTTCATTTTATTTATCTGGACAGTTTGAATATCAATAGGTTTGTGCTGGATAAAAGAATAATTTGTGCTGGATAAAAGAATAAGTAATGATGAGCTTATAGAATTTTTACAATTTTGAGAGAGAAAATAAGAAAAGATTGAAAAAAGTGCAATAAATGAAGAAAGTTGCACACTAAAGTCTTTGCAAAATTTTCTCAATCACTAACATGTTTGTTAAATTAAATGCTAAAAATTAATTCATTTCCTTTTTACACCTTATTTTAACACCTCTTACAATGAAATAACAAAAAAAGTGTATAGTGCATTTTATTTACATGGAATAAGTTTTGGAGTTCATTTAATCGGGAAAAAAGTTTAGAGTCCAAACTGAAATTTGTGTAAACATTGGGGTTCAAATTGAACTTTAGCCTTAAAAAAGTTTGTAATATAATAATATTGAATTTTTCTTCTTCTTTATCTTTTTAAAATTGAAATAAAACGAGCTTAATACTGCGTCCGAAGCGTCTAGTTTTGAGGTATTACATTGTTGATATATATTTTGTAAATTTATTTTATTAGATAAAACAATTAAGTTACAATTAAATTTTAAAAATAAATCACAATATGGTTGGTGATTGAAATATATTATACTAATATCTTCATAAGAAAACAGTTCCTTATAGAATATATTATTTAACTAATAATATATGTTTATATATAATCAATAACTAATATAAAAAAAGTTAATAAATTTGAAGATTCACAATAAGAATTCATTTGTTTATATATTCTCCTTTGTGGGTGGGGTCAAGGTTTCTCCAAAACCTTGGTAGCTAGGTTAGGTGTTGTTTGTTTACATCTGATTGCCTCTTAATGGATTGCCTCTTATTCGCTAAGAGGCATGATGTTGTTTGTTTTTTTTGTTACCTCTGAATGCCTCTTAATCGGTAAGACAGAAAATGAAATCTTAATAATTAAGAGGTACCTCTTAATGAAATTTTTTTGATAATTTTTTTTTATATAAATATATTCAACAATATTATTCACTCATTTTTATTAAATTGAATATTTAAAATTATTAAATAAAAATTTACCCTTTAAAATAGTAAAATAGTGTCATTAAGAGACAACTTACTTTTTAGTTATCAAACATTTTTTTAGATTCAGACCTCATAACCATTCAGATGATCTAATTTATTAAGACATCATAATCATTCAGATCTTAATCGCCAGATATATCAAACACAACCTTAGTAACGGGAACCCCAAACAAGAACTTGTCGTGTCGAAAACCTCGCTTTGTTTTTTTTTATACTTTTTTTTGGTACATTACATTCTAAATTAGAATTTTCTATTTTAAAATAAATTAAAAGATAACAGAATGTTCAATATTATATTATCTCCATCCCTTAATATATGTCGTTTTAGAATTGTGCACAAGAACTAAAGAAATAATTGTATAACATTAAATATAATATTAATTGTCTATAATACCCTTAAATTCCTATAGTTACTATACTTATCTCATACTCTCTATCTCATCTGTAATATTTTTTCATTTGGAGTAATTTTGAAAAGATTGTCATTAATTCTCCTAAATTATATAAAACGATAAATTATTAAGAAAAAAATAAAATAATCTAAAACGACATATATTAAGCCACGAATAGAGTATTAAACTTTTTTCTTTTTTCATAAAAAGTAATTTAATGGTTTCAGCCTTTCCTCTATTCTTTCTAAGAAAATTGTCCTATGTAAATTTGATAATGTGATAGAAATTTTAAAATATTACAAACTACTTCCTCCAATAATCCACAATATAACATCAATTTACTACAACAAAAAAATAAATTGGATAGCATATAAAATTAGACACCCACTTGTATTGAACAAAATTAAAAGTTACTTTGATCGCTATAATTTGCGATGGAAAGGATTATATAAAAAGTATTTTGATTACGGTCCCCATGTAACGACCTCAAAATCAGAACTATTTCTCTTTCCGATCTTATGCGTTAATATTATTTTCTTCTAACTTCAAAACAATATTTAATGCTAAAATAGCTAAAAATATGGAATAATTTTTTTTCCTTTTAAAACTTTTATTCCATTCATTCATTGCCTGAATCGTAATCTTTACAATTCTTCTTTAAACTAAAATCATATTCATTTTACATGATTTATTCTTATCAGAGTTATATATAACTCAGTATTAATTCTTTCTTATATAGTAATGTTACTATATCACTTTATTTTTATAAAGTATTCCTTACAATACATCTAAAACAAATATTCTTTATTGAATATTTTAAACTATACATAGTTGTTGTTTACATATATCAAAACCATCAATCACATGTTTCTACCATTTCTAATGTAAGTAAATGTATCCATTTCGCACATCCATCAATCTTCATCATCCGAATAGTAAGTAATATTGCATAACATCATTAACCTGCAAAAATATGTGTTTGCAAGATTGAGCTCGACGGCCCAGCAAATTTAACAGTCTATCATGTTTCACATAAAACACAACTCTATATGCAACATACTTTCTTTACTATGCATATTCTACATGCATCAATAATTTTTCTACAGACATATCACAGTTCTATAATTTTATGCAATACATTTATACATGTCTTTTTACGTCTCACATTCTCATATAACATATGTTATCACATATCACATATAATAATTGAGTTTCATAACCCAATTGACTTAGTCATATTTTGGCTTTAACAATTCAATAAACATGGGATATAACTCAACATATAATCGCATACAATCCAAAAACATAACAGAACTAAAAAACTTGCCTGATTGGAGATTACCGCTAACATTTAATTTAGAGTTCCTCCATAATTCCTATAAAATTATTATTACATGCACACACATATTAGATAATTAAATATGTCACAAAATATGCATGTTTATTCAATAATAATAATTACTAGTTTATAAAAATTAATATTATTAATTCTCAACTCAAACCAATAGTAGTTTATTTAAAAACTTAATCCTTTTTAACCTTTTTAAGTCAAATAAAGGCCCCTCAAATTTTAACATGTAAATATTTTACATATCGAAGCTTAAAATCATTTATATTCCACTTTAGAAAAATCTTTTATCTTTATTTGCGAATTCAGATTTTAAACAGATATTATATATCTTTTATAGTAAAAACTCAGTTTAATATATTATTTCTTAACTTAAATAATCATTACATCTTTTTATCCACTCACGAGTCAACTAAGATCATTATCTCATACGCAAATGTTTTACTTCGCTAGCAAATTAACTTCGTATTTATTTTCACGAATAATTCGCATTCTCACTTTTATATATATATATTCCGTTAGTCAATTCTTTACTCAAAATCTTCGTTTCGAACTCCGTTAACCTACGTTGCATTACTTTTAGAATCATTATAATATTTTTAACGGTTCCACATTTTTCGTTTCATATTTTCACCAGATGTGTATATATATATATATTAAATATACATATATATACCGCCATATAAATCTTAGCTCAAAAACTTTATTTTGAACTCTGGAAACTTTAAAATATTATTTTTATAATTAAGACAAAATTTTAAAGGTTTCTCACCCTTCGTTGCACCACAAAATAATTTTATAGGCAACCTTGATTTTTATTTCGCTTAAATATATAAATTTATATTTATTATATATTTTTATTGCTTTATTTATGCCCGAAAGAAAGTTTTTCGGCATAAAATATCATTTATAGTCAAATCTTGCCCTGTAGGACATTATTAGATTTATTATGACATATTATTTCGCCGGAACACGATTCGGAACGTCGAACGTCAAAGTCGCTCGACGTTCACTCAAATATTAGTTCTGACATGCTGTTCGCTCATTTTTAATTTTTAACTCATAAGTCATATAACAGCAAAATCTTGTGCATGTTATAGACCTTATAGCGTAGTATTTTAAAAAAATTTCTAACCGCAAAAATGGATCACGAAAACCAATAAAAACATCACACGAAAAGCATGTCAGGTAACTGCCCAGCGCGCGCACGCTGCTGCCCATCGATGTTAGCGCTGCTCAGTTGCCCGCTTATCGAACTAACTACTTCGCGAATTTTTTACGCGTTGTTCGTTAATCGAATTGATCCCATTTTTGAATATGTTATACTCCCTCCATCTCATAATAACTATCGTTTTAGAAGTTTTTTTCCCCGAATTTATTTGTCGTTTACAGCTTTCTAAGAGAATAAATTATTTACTTTCCTATATCACCCCTACCTTCTCTCATTGTCCCAAGAAATTCTCTTCCTTATAATAATAGTTTTTAACTTCCCATAAAGGGGTAGTGATAGAATTTTACACAAATTTTAATTAATAAATGATAGCATTAAATGACTTTCTTAATCCATGTGCATGAAGCTAAAACGACAGTTATTATGGGATAGAGGGAGTACATGGCATACCAAAATATTTTTAAAAAATATAACCCACTAATTTCGTACCTCATAGGCAGCCTAAAATAGGGCCTAAAAATATCCACTCGTAATAGCTTTTTATTTCGTTTCAGCTTTATGCTCTCTCGCTAAAATAGCCATAACTTTTTCGTTTCAAAATATTTTTAATGAGATTCTTGAGCCCACGCGTAGATAACTTCCGGGGCTACAACTCTTATTCCAAAATGTTTTCCAAATTCTTAACAGAAAATTCTCGAAAATGCGTGCAAGGAGACTGCTTTGAATTTTTCGGACAGTTTTGACACGACTCCTTAGAAATGTCATAACTCCTTGTTCCGAAGTCGGAATTAGTCCTTTTTGGAGTCTATGAAAAGATTATTTAGTGTACTATCACATACCAAAAGCCCAGAATTTTCTGAATAATCTAGCTAACTCTGAATTTTCTATTTAGGGGCAGCAATCCACTAACATTCAAATTTTTTATTTTAACAACCAAAACTCGCCTCGACTCGATTTCTTATCGGGTTATTTATGATTTTTTTATAATTCTCAACCTTATATCACCGCACAACCAACCTAACCACCAAGTCTCTAAATCCCATCGTTCCATTAATAATTCAAGCACAGAACTCAAATTAAATTAACTTTACACAAATTAAAACTTACTAACAATACCCAACTCCATATTTCATATATATAACTCAAAACTTGATTTCTTATAATAGAATCCCATTAAAATTATCTCATAAGCTACTAAACTCCCAAAAATTCAAGTTTAACAATAAAAAGCTTGAAAAATAAGCTTTGAATAATAAGTTGAGTAATTAATAATTTAGCCTATTTGCTTAACTAATTAAATCACCCAATTATGCTCTTAATTCCTTTATTAGATAATTAAATTATCCAATATTTAGTTACTAGATTTATATTTATTAAATTACTAACTCACCCACATAAAATATTTACACCCTTTTGGAAGTATATACAATATATACCACAATTTAGATATATATCAATTATATAAACCCATAATAAAACATAAAATATCTTAACTACATATTTATTTTATAATTGCAAAATAAATATGCATCACATAATTTCTAATGCAAATATAATTATTTACATACCCAAGATATTATAATATAATATCCTTACCTTATTAACATAAAATTAATTAAGAATTTATTTACTTTCTTAATATATTATGTAAATAAAATATCCATCCTTTATTAAAATAATTTCACACAAAAATTTATTATAATATTCTTGGGTAAAGTATATATAAATATTATATACTTAAACCACCTTATTCAAATTGTTCCCAACAACTTTATTCCCTCGCGTAATAAATACATATATCTAATATATATCTATTACATTGCAAATAATTCATGTAACACACATGTACCCACATCACATATAGAAAATAAATAATAATTTATTCTCTCACATTATAAATTATTTATATCAATTTATTTACATATATAATTACAATAATATTATCTCTTTATTAAAATAAATTAATAATAGAATTTATTTTAATATCCTTTATTTAAAGTATACCATAATATTTGTATACTTAAACTAATTATTTCATTTTTCTTTCTCTAAATTGTTTCAACAATTTAACTATAATAAATATAATAATATATTCACTACATTAAAAACATACATACATTACACTTAATAATATAATATATAATTTGTTTAATAAAATCGTGGTTATATATTAAGTATATTTAATGCCACTAACTACCACATTAAAATAATTTAATATTATAAATTATTTTAAGTTTTCCCATCTCATTTTCCTTAATAAATTACTCCCACAATTTATTTACACATAATAAATATATACTACTAATATATTTATTATATACAAAATCACATATTGCATAACACATATTCACTTATGCAATATAATATCACATAACATATCATTTAATAAAAATTTTATTTATTAATTCTTATATTAATAATTCTCAAAAATTCGGGTTCTTACATTCTTTCCCCTTATAAGGATTTCGTCCCCGGAATCATAATACCGAATCGTTCTCAATCGGTTTAGATTTTATTCTTTCTCGTAACCTTATCGTTGAATCATTTCAACGTACCATTAACATAGGTTTTATATCACCTATCTTCTTTCTCTCCTTAATAAATTCTTAATCATAATTGTTGTTTAAACTCGATTATGTTACGAGTATTATTTATTTCTCAATGTCCTTTCTCTAAGATATTAATGAACAATTACATTCTTCATATTTTTTTAAGAGTCCGATAATTTTCGGACTTACTTTTTTATTCTTTCACGTTATAAATTTCACGTGACTATTCCTTATCAATTCTCATTATTTGAAAATATTTATTTCTCATAACTCTACTTTTTTTTCTTTTTCAAAGATTCATCAACCATTGTCGTATTTTGCGACCTACTTCCTCTTAAGAAATTTTATTCTTTCTATACCAAATCTCCAGAAAATAAAATTTCTCCACAATTGATCAATAATTGTGAAGTAATATGAATAATTCAAGAATACAAAAGATTCGCTTCAAAACAAAACTTTCTGTATCATAATAAAGTCATAAAGACCATAAACTTGTTTCTGAAAAGGTTTCAACAGACATTTATCTGCAAACCGACATATCTTACGGACATATAGGTGATCATCCTATTTATGCCCTGTGTTGACCCATAATATCTTTGCCGCTATTTTGCGCAAATAGAATTTCCTATTTTGGATGTTCTGTGTTAGTCAACACTATCTATGCGAAACAATTATTTCAATTCCTTTTTGTCGTCCCCAGGACGCAGTATAAAATAATCCCATTATAGGAAAGTTCTTACTCAATATTGAGTCCATACTCAATCAATTTAGTTGGACAGTTCAGAACGCTTGACATAAACAATATCTGAATTTGTGTCTAGCCGACTCAAATGGCATTTGACACCTCTTTCATTACTAAAATATTGAAAATCATTTTATGGCGCATAGTATCGCACTGTTTTCAACAGCCCGTTGAGAATGTCATCATTTGTCATATCTACATCATATTAATGATGGATTAATGACTATATAAAATTCTTTTGATATTTTTTCAAATCATTTGTCTAGACGAAACAATTAGCGTAGACATAAGAAACCACCAAACTTTTTAAAACTTATTGGTTCAACAATTTGACCTAATATATTTTTCAAAAATACAATAGTGCGATTATCAGCACGACTAGTAGATTTGAGAATATCCATTTCTTCTTCATCCACTTTAACTATTTCCAAAAACTTCACTATACAATTCTGTGCATCTCTAACTCCATTAACTCCCACTATATTAAACTAATCCTATACCCTGGGATAGTTCATCAAACTTATCACACATTATGTGTTTAGGAACTTGCTATAAAAATATGAGTTTAGAAACTTATTCTTGTAATACGTAGTCCAAGAACCAATCAGGGACTGTCCATACGCTTAGGGTTTCAAAATATACCATATGATTATGAGTCACAAACTTACCATAATTATGAGTTTTAAGAACTCGCACCTATTGTTACTTTTCTCTAACTATCAAATATAAATATGAGAAAAGAATCACCTTCCCACCATATGTATATCGATAGCGTGACACCAATATTTCAATGATTATCAATGTGATAAACTAATTGCAAGCACAAAATTCCCGCCCATACAAAGGATTGTACAACTCAACTACCACATGAGTCCTTAATTTAAATCCCCCTTAATCCCATCAAATCTTGTTGGGTCTCTAACTTTTAGTTTTATTTTGATGATAACAATAATTAGTAAATAAATTAATTAAAAGGGTAGAATCCTCTCTATAGAATTTTTTTATTATAATTATTATAATTATCTTATTTACTTTGACCAAAAATATTATCTAAACCTTATTTAATTGATTTTCTTGATCTTGTTTTTTTTAAGTGTTAAAGAAAATGGGTCACTTATATTGGGACAATGCTTACTAATGTGCTGGAAATGATTTAGGACGTGCATTTTGGGATAAAAATCATATGTTGATCATCAAATGCTTGTTTGACCGAATTTGGAAGGAAAGAAAATGGAAATTTTGACATATGGGAATTTTCTATTTATTCTCAAATTAATTTTATTTTTTAAAGATTTCAAATATTATTTTAAGTTATTTCAAAATTGAGCAAAATTATTTTATTGCTTATATATATATAAGATAAGTTTCATATATATATATATATATAGATATATATACGGTTATATATATATACGACCAATTGGCCAACAGTGAAAACATGACTCAGCTAAAAATAAACTGACTTTAACTTTCGGCTGCTTTTGAAAAAGAAGCATGCGATGATGACTTTTTGAAAGCAACAGTCTTTATCTGCTGCATGTACGCTTAAGTGACTGTAGGCATCCTAGACAAAAGGATCCTGAGCATCTTGGAGGTTGATGATGCCGTATGGATCTTCTGGACTGGTTGCTTCTTGACTGGATTTTGACGAAGATGATGAGCAAATGGAAGGAACACTATCTTCACTGAGCTTATCAACTCGTTTCTGAATGAGCCGAGCTAACTGTTTTCACTTAGCATTAGAACAGTGATCAATATCCCTAAAATCTAATTTTGTCTGAGAAGATTTTTTAGATTTACTAGAGGATTCCTTAGGAGGAGGAACTGATTTAATAGGAGTAGGATTTACTGAAAATTCTTTTTGGACTTGACCAATGATGCGATAAATATCAAATTTATCCCACCATTTAATAGAAAACTCACGAGTCACATAAGTTAACTGACTCACTTGGTTGCGAGTGATAACTGATTTATCTTTGGATGACTCAAGATCAATCTCAACAATAGGAGTATAAAGGCCATAATTCCATTTAAGAATCCAAGGGACTTTATATTTACTAATAAACTGAAGAAGTACTGGAATACAATCATTTTTAGGATTGTTAGGACTTCTACAGCAAAAATGACTAAGAACTGACTGGAGCTCAATGGGCAAAACACTATGAGTGAGACAGAATCTATCCCACCATAGAGTAAATCAATGAGGAATTTGACTCTTGAATTTGTGGTCGAATTAGATGAACCACGAATGACTGAAAGAGGGAGTTTGAAATAGGAAGATCCTATTCCAAGCTTCTATATAATCATAATAGCAGAACTGGCTATTGTGATTATCTAACTGTCGAAGATCGGACGGATGATTACCCTAGTCAGACATGGAAGTAATCTATTTAATGTAGAGAGAATGATAGATGACCTTGGAACCGTCATTTCTATCATAGATGGTTTTGACTAGGATTGACTGTGTTTGAAGAAGGATACCCTTATAATACACAAGGGATTTATAAGGAGCAAGAGGAAGAAATTGCCAACCAGTTGGAAAGAATTGGGCAGCCAATTTTACTAGATCGTCAATGAATTTCATATGAGGTTCAATATGAAATAAATTGACTGAATAAACTGGGACATACTGCGAATGCAGTTGACTAGGGTTAGGGTTACTAGAGGAAGATGAAGCAAAAGGATCAATGGGCCTTGGTGAGTGGGCCAAAACCGTATTATAAGGCTTTGAAATAGTATCAAGAACAGTATACCTATTAGCTACATCAATAGGAGTAACTGGGATGACTGGGTGAGGGATTACGGCTCCTTTGGGCCTTTGACTTGGGCCAGAAGGGGGCCGAACTGCATTGTTCTCACCTCTCACACTCAATTCTGTTGAGTACCTGAATTAATAAATTCTCTTGTAAGAAAATCAGGAACAGAATTTTGACTTCCTTTAATATATTCAATATCAAAATCGAAAATGCTTAATAGATATTGCCATCTGGCAAAAATATGCTTAGCAGCAATATTTTTAACATCTTTTTCTAAAATGTATTTAGCTGACTTGTAGTCAATTCGAATAAAAATCTTTGATTTAATAAATCGTTTTAAAATTTACTAATGCATAAAACTAAAGCTAAAATTTCCTTTTTAATTGTACTATAATTAATTTGACCTTGATTCCACGCACCAGAATAAAATCAAACAATTTGTTCAGAGGAAGCAGGAGTAATTTTTGCTTCAGAATGCCACCGAAACCAATTTCGGATGCATCAGTTTCAATAATTTTAAAAGCAGATTCATTAGAAATGCCAAGGTAGGGCAAAATCTTAACATATTTTTTAACCTGTTGGATGATGAGAGTATGCTCATCGGTCCAGGGAGGAGAATTCTTCTGTAAATGAAGAAACAAAAGTTTACAGATTTTTCTAAGATTTTGATAAAATTTACCAACATAATTCAGGGATCCTAAAAATGGCTGAAGCTGAGTCTTATCAATGATTTTATCTGGAAACTTATCAGCAAACTGAATGACTTGTTAAATAGGACGGACTAGACCACGATAAATATCATGACCTAGGACTTTGACTTTTGTTTGGAACAGACTACATTTTGTAGGAGACAAAACCAAACCATTTACTTTGATTGCCTTGAAGAACGAATTTAAATGTTTGAAGTGTTCGTCAATTGACTTAGAAAAGACCAAAATATCATCAATGTAAACAATGATGAAATGACTGAATGGATTCAAAATTTCATTAAGAATATTTTGAAATTCACTAGGGGCATTCTTAAGACCAAAGGCTTGAACGACCCATTTATAATGACCAAAGGGAGTGGTGAATGCAGTTTTATACCTGTCACTGGGGTGAATACTAACTTGCCAGAATCCCGATTTAAGGTCAAATTTACTAAAAATGGTTGCATTACTAAGCCGACTGAGGAGATCTTTTTTGTTAGATAAAGGATACCTAATCCATTCTAAGACCTTATTAAGGGACTTGTAATTAATAACTAGTCTGGGAATACCTTTTTCTTTCTCAGCTTCATTATTAACATAAAAAGCTGGACAAAACCAAGGCGATTTACTATGTTTAATTAATCCTTTTGCAAGCAAATCATTAATTTCTTGCTTACAAAGCTCAATCTACTGATGACTCATTTGAATAGGTCTGGCCTTAGTAAGAATTAGGTACTCCTTAAATTCATTAGCATAAGATAACATAACCATATGCTTTTTTATGTACCAGAAAGCATTAGGAGAATCAGCACAAAAATTTTTAGGCATAAACACCCGAAGTTCTTCAATCTTATCTTGAATTTTTTCAAGAAGAAGAAGATCTTCAACCTTTTTGTATTTAATTTCTTGTTTTAAGAATTTTAACTGGGAAGTTTTACAACTTAAACTGATTCAAAGGTTTTGAAATAGATTCATCTTGAATAAATTTCAAATATCTTTCTTTGGGTTGAGTAATGAATTCAAACACTACCTTCTGACCCAAATGTTCTGTTGTTAAACCATTATTACTAGTAGTAAATGAATACAATAAATATATAAACGGAAATCCTAAAATAATCTTATCTGTCAAGTTGCGAATTAAAACAAAAGAAGTTTTAAAACACATATTGTGTAAGACCCCAACTTTTATGAATAAAGATTTAATTTTCTTTATATATTATTTCGAAATAGTAAGGTGTTGATTTGATAAATGTGAAAGTTATGGGTGAAATGTGTAAATATTTTAAAATAAGCAAGTGATTATAAAATATTCTTGTTGTCGGGGAATATTCGTACGACGGCGCAGCTATTTGTGAGCCCCACAATGGAATAACTGTCGGATATAGAAAGCGACAGAAATAACCTTTTTATAAAATAACAGCGTAGTTGTTACCGTTAGTACTGTTGAAATACCCGGTGGTTAAAATACAGTAATACGCGATATTGCACAGTAGCACACGGTATTGCATAGTATTTTAAATTATTGATTCTTACGTAAGAAGTCACTTACTCAATTATTGTTACAGTAATTACTGTTCAATATTTTATATTATTGATTCAATAATTGCATGATATTTTATTGGTTCAATAATTGCTATGTTAAAATTTTATATCAATAATTGCTACGTTGCTATTTTGTATGATTGATTCAATAATTGCTACCGTTGATATTTTGTATTATTGATCCAATAATTGTCACTGCACAATATTTCACATTATCAACTCAATAATTCATATTATTTGAATAATATTATTAGATAGCATTATTGACAATGTCTAAGGAAGTTCTGTCTAGGAGGGGTTATTTAATTGTGCGCCAGTAAGGAGAAATCATTATCAGAAGGCCCTCTCTTTCCTGAGAACGACCTGATTGTCAATATTGTAGTTCTGTAATATTATTTGTGAATAATTAATTATTAATTTATATGATAAGAAAATATTTATTTTGTGGACATAAAAGAAGGAATTAGTGCTGATGTGTTTTTATTAGTATTTTGGTGTGGAAAATCATCCGTTTATGAATTTCGGATAATTTATGTTTGGAATTTGGAAAAACTTTCTTCTACAAAGTTTTAGAGAATTAAATTTCCTATGAGAAGGACATAGAATTCGTATTTTTCTGACAAAATGACTATTTATTATGAATTATTGAAGTTTCAGAAAATAAATATTTTTTTAATGGGAGGTGGGCCCCACCGGTGGCTGGTGGCTGATGGCTTTTGACAGGCGGCGGAATTTTTTTTAAAAAATATTATTTTATTAAAATGTCTACTTTGGCATCTTAAGCTTTTCCTATAAATAGGGTGCTTAGGTTAGAATTGAAAATCACACCAGAATCAGAAGTTTCTCTCTCTATAATATCGAGCGTATTTTTGTGAGTATTTAGATACTTTGAGTGTTACTATTCAGTGCAAATTTCCTTCGATATTATATCCGATATTTTAGTCAGAAGTACTATTCTTTTGAAGTAAGGGATATTATTTTCTTTCGTAAATGATGTTATTCTTTTCAATATCATTATACCAAAATATTGGCATGGATTTTATTATGAAATTCTTACTTTTTCCGTCGGAGTTACTATTCACGTATACGGCACTATTCACGGAAAAATTAAATTTTCTTCTATATGTCCAAGTTGCTTGTTAAGGTTCTTATCTTTGATTGGATCTAAGTTTTGAGCTTTATTCTTGAATTTTGCTCCACAATTGACTATTACGAAGTATTTTTGAATCGGATAAACTAAAATACGAATCCTTAGTCTTAGTGTTTTATCTCACTGGATTCGTTCTTTAAAATATTTTTCATCATCCTCAATCCTAAAAGGTGATATAACTGAATATCTTTGGCCTGTAGAGTAAAGATGAATGTTACCTAATGAATATATTTGGCCGTAGTGCAAAGATGGACAGATGTTGGGATGAACATGACAACTGGTGATACAAATAAATATCTTTGGCCCGTAGTGCAAAGATGAATATTTGATTTGAGATGTATATTGATTGATGTTACATGGATAAAATATTGATGATGGACTTTTAAATAATAGAAGATAGTAGACTTCATTCTCTACTTAACTCTTCTAATGAATTGTTATTTTCGCTGTGAATATTGATCTAAAACTTGTTGTCAATAATATTTTATCTGAATTGTTGAAGACTAACGATAATTTATTTTTTATTATCTTAGTCATAATATTCTTTACTGGGCTAGTTGAGCTCACCCTTTTCATCTATTGTCCTCTTCAGAAAATGAGAATGTTACAGGAACTAGTCGGGGGACAGAGTGATGGTTCGAGTTAGAGCAGTAGTAGTCCTCACTATTTCTAATAAATAGTGTGATAATATTTGTAATGAGAACTTAGTTTGAATATTAATATTTTTTACATATTTGTATTGACACTCACAATTGTGTGATCGTATTTTGCACGACCGTGTAATATAAAAGATTGTATTTGAATTCTGTACCATGTATTTGGCGACTCATAATGGGTTGGGTTGACTGGACCTATTCTGGGAGGCGTCACATATTGTCTTGGCAAATATGAACTTTAGAAAGTTTATATTTTATTTTCGTCATACTACCATTAGCAGAATTTAATCGTTCACAAGTTTTTTTATAGAACTTAGTAGCTATCAAACCTTCTTGAATGCAATTAAGATCCGCACCAGTATCAACTAGAGCAGAAAGTTGAATTACAAAAGTTCATCCATAACTAGTCGGACAATAATATACCATTTTTGAATGATAATGTCTTTTAACCTTTTTAATGAATTACCTTGAACCATAAGAATTGACTCATCTTCTTTGACATTAGAAAATTCAGCCTTTTCATCATTTTTCGATGAATCAGATATGTGAAGCTCTGAACTTTTAGTCGCCAAAGTAGCCATTTCTTTGCGTAACTCAGAAATCTCAGGCTTAAGACCCTAAATTTCTTTCTTAAGTTTATTGACTTCTTGGTTTAATTCGGGAAGGGTGACTTCTCTATCAATTAAATCTCTCTAAGGTTTTATTAAAGCTAACAACATGTTTATCTTTATCCTTAATAACCGTACTCTTTTCAGAACTATTTTTAGAGAACAATTCCTTTAACTGTTTCATGTATTGCAATTTTAACTATTCGTCAGTAATTTTACTAATTAACTCAATTAACAAAGAGTTCTCCCGGTCATCTTTGCTAAGAACATTAATAGTTTTACAACAATCAGACCGGCAATTATCAGTACAAAGAGTGACTTCGTTTTCTTCACTATGTGATTGATTTTCTTCATCATTACCAGAGGAATAAGGAATATTAGAATAATTGTTAATATCAACATCATTCTCTATCCTTATTAACTCTAAAATCTTATCAGTGTCTTCGACAGAAATATTTAACTGACTTAATTTTTATTTAATTTTACACTCACTCTTATAATGGCCCTTTTTGCCACAATTATAATAAGTAATTTTACTCTTATCCTGAGTTTTGGAAGTAGATTTTTTACTATGAGATTTTTTTCGTGACTTGGATTTTTCATAATAATTGTCTTGATTTTTAGACTGAGTGGACCGTTTTTATAATGTTTATTAGTTTTACGTTTTTCAATATGTTTCTTTTGTTGTTTTCTTCTAGAGGGAGCAACAAGAGGTAAACCATATTGTTCACAAAACGTACCTAGCTCATATTTAGCTTTCTTCTTATCTTTACTAGCTTGTTTAGCAAATTTAAAACCAATACACATTTTTAAATCAATCTTTTGAATATAGCTAATTATATCACCATAAGTAAGATTATCATAATCAATATATCCAAGAATTTTGCTAAGTTCTTCTCTAACTTTGTGAGCAAACAAATTAGAAAGACCATTAACAAATTTCTCTTTCCAGAAAGGTTTGTTACTATCGCTACGCATCATGACTCGAGAAATAAAAACATCTTTGTACCATCTAAAATCACTTAGAGTGGGACAAGTGAGATTACTTAACTGATCATGAATTCTTTCAGTGATATTACTAGGGGTTTCAATAAAATATTTTATTATAGTAAAAATTAATGTGTTAATATCATCTGGAATACCAAAACCAACATCTTCTCTGAAGATAGGTTGGCCATTGTTATCTAACTGGCGAGCATGAATTATAGAATTCATTGCATCTTCATCAAGATATTTTTTCCACCAAGAACGAAGGACACCAGTAAAACCATTAGTTAATATTTCAACTATTTCAGGTTGTGTTAAACTGCTGAAATCTGTAATATAACTATTGGCAACCATGGACAAATGATTCATTTTGGTAAGTATTTGATGTTCACTAAAATCATTAATATTTCACTCATAAATTTTATTAGACGAAATAGAAAATTGATTATCTAGATTCTTTTTCTCATAATGAAGATTTGGAGGAGTGGGTCTAGAATACTAATTTTTTGTAATACTAGCGTTATTAAAGGTTAACTTGTTTAACTGTTCGTTAAGATCTGGGATAAAGACAGTTTCAGATTTAATATCTGATTGACTAATACTTTCATCATCGGATTCTTCAATCTGATCGATGATAGCAATAGTTCTACTGGCTTCACCAGAACTTGAACCAATCTTTTTAAGTAACTTATTTATGATTTTAACTAGGTCAGAATCTTTATTAGGCAATTCTATTCCTTCTCTCTTCTCTGGGAGAGTTAATAAAAATTGATCTAATTTTTTATTAGGATTGTTAACCATAGAATGATCAAATTTTTCTTCAATTTTATCTAACTGTTTATCAATTGTAGCCAAATACTGATTAGTAAAATTATTTTGTTCAATAATTTTCTTTTCATCAGTTTTTCCATCAGCAACTTTAAATGGACTGGCAACAACTGAAGTATTTTTGATATGTAAAAGAACAGTTTCTAAGGGAGGATGACTTGCTAAAATCTTAGATTTATCCTCTTTTGTCCACTGACTTTTAGTAAGAATCTTACATTGTGAATGATATGTTTTATACCAATCATAAAAAGTAATGTTCTTTTGTTCTTTACTAATAAATTTTGTTCATTTATTAACAATTTTATCTTTGTCATGCTTATCGTATTTATTACGAAAAACATGTCTTTATCTTTTTTAGACTTGGAATTAAAATCTTCAACCAGATTATTCCAATTTAAAACAAATTCTTTATTAAGGACTCTTAATTGATGATTAATAAGGGCTTCAAAATCTGAAGGGGTTGGTCCTACAGAAATGGTAGGAGAAATATCTTCTTGCTCATGTTCTACTTGAGTAGTAGAAGTATAACAAGGATGACTAGTTTGGCCCTGGTTCAAAACTCCTTTCATTTTGATACCAGGAATAGAAAAATTACTCAAAACTTCAGTATTTCTTTGGAAAGCAACCGAAGGAACTGAGGAATTAGTAAATTCTTCTATGATCAATGGTCTTCTGGTACGTTCAAAACTAACTCTGACAGTACCATCAGAAAATTATTTAATATTTTTTAGATTCAATAAATTATTAATCACTGGTTTTTATGGGATTTCACTAGGTAAAATTCACTGACTAGGCAAAGTAATATCCTTCCAAAGAATAGTCCTTAGAGTTTGGATATTAGCATTACTAGTACTGCTTTGAATTAAAACAGTGTGATCTTTAGGGCTTTTATTAAGAGCATGAATGTTTAAGTTGATTTTCATAACTTTATAATAAATTCTATAAATTAAGACTATAGGCTGCGAACCCTCAATCATATGAGTTATCTCACCTGCAGTCTTAATATTCAAAGTTAAAGGTTTTAATAAATTAACATCACTTAAACTCAAAGGGAGATCAGGAAAGCAATTAAAATGGATAGGTCCATCATGCAGACTTGACTCCATGATACCAATAATGCTAGGAGCATAATTGAGGTATCGTGCATATCTAAGACATAAAAAGATGCTTGAGTTTATTCCTTTAATAGATAAAGGCTTGACTGCGACCTGAACTAAACCAATATGAATAAAATTATAACATTTCTTTTTGTGTTTGTTTATAACATCGGAAGAAAGAAGATTATAATTTTCATATTCTTTGTTGATCGTATAGACACGTTCAACCGTTTTAACATTATAATCAGTTTTAAAATTGTCTATAAAGGTTGACTGATAAATCTCTTTAGGAGAAACACTAGGTATGTTCCAGTTACTTAAGGTTTGACTGATGTTTTCGTAACTATGTTCTTCCTGGTTGACTATGTCTGGAACCGGAGGTAAGGCCGATCGATTACTAACTAAAGAACTAGACCTGAATAATCTATTCATTTTTTAAAAAAATTTAAATTTTTTAATAATTCTATGTTCTTTCATACATACCCTTCTTTCCTTAAGTAAACGCATACCTATGTCCTAGGTAAAACACCCAACACTGCTCCACACTGAGACTTACAAAGGGCAAAAAGACCGGGGCGAATACGGTGTTCTACAAAAAGAGCTTAGGTGACTTCTTGAACAAAGAATCAAAAAAATATTTTGATTTTCAAAAATGACTTTGATTAAGCAGATTAAGATCAACACTTAGCAAGTAAACAACCTTGGCTCTGATACCAAAAAGGCGAAAACTAGTCAAAAGTCAGCTGTGTGATCCACTGTATCAGACACAGTCTGATTAATTTTTATAAAAAAAATTATATAAAATTTTTTGAAATCAACAGTCGGTGAGCAAAATTTTGGTAATTTTTTTCTCCTTTCTTAAAATTAAACATAATTTTTGGGGGGATAAAAGGATTGAATCCCTAGATTTTTTTTTTTGGGTCGAAGGAATAGGGGATGATGATCTATCTGAGAAGAAGATCAATAGCACCCACCGGCGAGGAAGGAGCCGGACCTCAACAGTCAACAGTCAGACGAACAACAGTCAGACGAAGTCAGACGACGCTGGCCCCCCAGGGCCCCACAGTCATTAGATGCTCCAGTCATCATCAGATGCAATCAACGCATCCGACAAAGTCAAAAATAAAGGACAACTTTAGTTTAAGTAAAAGTAATTTACTTATGTAAAAGTAAATGTAAATACTTTAACTTTAGTTAAATATTTTTAACTTTAGTTAAATATTTTTACTTTACCTTTAGTAAATATAAAAGGAATTTGCGTTTAACCTAAGTTAAATATTTTAACTTAAGTTAAATGTTTCTTATTTTAGTTAAATATTTTTACTTTTAATTTAAGTAAATATAAAAGTTACTTCGGTAAATATAAACCGGTAACTTTAGTTCTATTTAAATGAACTCAAGTGTTAGAGTTCATTAGGTTTTGTTTTGACAAACCTCACAGAGGTTCTCTCATTCTCTCCCCTTTCTCTCTACCTTCTCTCTAGTTAGAAGAAGGTCGAAGTCTTTATGACTTCGGCCTCCCTTAATAAACTTATCCAGAATAATGTAATACTTTTCCAAATGTTTATATATATATATATATATATGTAATCATTGCATTCATATATATATATAACTTATATATATTATAAGTATTATATATATGATATACATATATTATGTGTCAGTATATATATATATATATATATATATACTAAACATGCATGTGTGTATAACATATATATAAGTAGTATGTATAATATAGCTGGCCATGCGAAAAATAAAGGATTGCTTTGACCGAATTTATTAAACCAAAGTTATCAAACAAAAGAATGAGCGGAAATTTGAAGGCTGAGTATTTGGCAATCCGGGTGTGGTAATGTCATCCGAGCCATTCAATTTAAATTACACCAATCTCATCCATTCATTCAAAATCAGATTTCGAAAAATATCATTTTGCGCGACTTAAAAAATCTATAAATAGAAGGTCTTTCTTTCATTTTCAATTTGCCAATTCACTTGAAAAGAAAAGCTTATACTCTCTCCTACATACTCTCTTTAAGAAGTTTTCTCTATCTTCTTATCAAAGTTCTAATCATTTGAGAAAAGAAAATTGGTCTAAGCATTTGAGATAAATTGTTTGATTTACTTTATTTGAATTATCTCTTGCTTATTTATATTTATAGATATACGAATATAAATTGTTATACACAATTTTATATATCTATATTTCATCTATTTATCAAATAAAAAATTTACTTAATCTGACGCCGCAAGGCTACGGAGATACACCTCTACGGAGAGAAATTCGAACCGTACGATTCTTTATAGTCTTAAGTAACTTTTTATTGATATTATTTATATAAATATCGTAAATAGATACGACACTTGATAGTTCAAAACGACACTGTGATATTCCTCCAAAAAGAGTGAACTATCCGAATCGAATTTGAAAATTGTAGTAATCTATTGAAAGTATTTAAATAAATATCAATTGTGAAACTTATAAATATTGTCATACTTAGACGTCGCAAGGCTACAGGAGATATTCCTCTTAATGAGGGATTCACACCGTACGATTCTCTATAGTCTTAAGTGACTTTGTTTATAATCTATCACATAATAGATAAAATATTAATATATATTATCTGAGTTAAACAAGCATATTTGTTATATCAGGTTGTGCTTAACTAATTAAATTGTTATTCTTTGATAATTATTACTTAAATTGATTTAATCTTTTTATACACAAGTATTAGAACATATAATCATTAATATATTACTTGTTAGAAAATATCTGAGAAACAAATCCTTTTCATCCATAGAAAAACACTCTTTATTATAAAAAATAAATTATTCTTTATTAAATTGCATTAAAATCATTTATTTGCTTATACAGAAATATTTTTGACCTAAAGCTAAAATTGACATATTTGCTTATTCAAGAAGCATTTTGTTCACACAAAATATAAAAGTTATTTAAACTTTTATAACAATGCATAATTTACATATTTGCTTATACAGAAGCATTTTTGAGTTAAAGCTAAAATTGACATATTTTCTTATTCAAGAAATATTTTTTTCACACAAAATATAAAAGTTATTTAAACTTTTATAACAGTGCATAATTTACATATTTGCTTATACAGAAGCATTTTTGAACTAAAGCTAAAATTGACACATTTGCTTATTCAAGAAACATTTTTTATACAAAATATAAAAGTAATTTAAACTTTTATAACAGTGCACAAATTTACATATTTGCTTACATAGAAGCATTATTTGATCTAAGCATAAATTATTATCTGCTTACAAAGAAGCATATTTTCTTAAGTATAAAAGTTTTTGAGCTTTTATAAATATATATGATCTTTAAACTGCTATCTACTTATTTGAGAAGCATCAATCTGTACTAAATGTTACTTGCTTATTTGAGAAGCATTTTGTTGTAAATTCTATTAAACACTTTGTAAAAAAAATGTTAGAGTTAGTTTATTTTATTTACCTGTGAGAAAGATAAAGCAATTCTTCAACCAAGACCAGAGTCGTAGAGAGGTCAGCTGTGAGTTGGGTCTCTAGTGAACTTGTGAGGTGAGGAAGAGATTATTGTTTCAAGATCAGATCATAGAATAGAACTGAACTCAAAAGAAAATATAACTAAGCTTGAGGAGGGAGCTAGGAGCTTGCTGTCCAAGATAGATAGTTGTGGATAGTTGGAAGTTTATCTATAAAACTTTGTAAAGGCTTCTAAGTCTGTTTAAGGAGTATTTATTACTGATAGTAATAGGATCTCAAATCCTGGAGAGGAGCTTGAAACTGGACGTAGCAGCATACCCTGGATGTATGTTGTGAACCAGATAAATCTCTTGGCATTGTGTGATTGAATTTTACCGTCTTGCATATTAATTTCTAACACTGCAAAGTAATTATCTAAAAATTCAAAAAAGCCTAAGATATTTTTTTAATCTGTAATAATCTATTCAACCCCCCTTTTAGATTATTATTGGACTTTCAAATCTTATCTGGTTCTTTGCTCAATACAAATTTTATTTAATTTGTATTTCATCATTCATAACTCTTTCTGAGTTTTATTCTTGTACTATTTTATAGTACCATTTTCATATAGTCATTTCGCTATAAATTTTCAATCATTTAACTGATTATCTATCCTTCTTTGACTTGACCAGATCATGTTGTGATCTTATCTAATAATCGTGCTATATTACGATTCTTTCTCATTGTATGATCGTTTAATTTCTACGATCTTATTTTCTTTTCTCTTTAATTATATTATTTTAGGATTATTTGAATCAGGTGTCTCCTGATCCTTTACTTCTTACCTTTTAAGATTCTTTTTTGAATCTTCTTATATTTCTAGGACTTAACTCATCTTATACATCTACGTATGTGAAAGGAATCACCTTTTCATGATACGTATTCATAACTCTATACTCGGTACACATCGAGTCTCTAACACCGTTCAATATAGTAAGCTGAGTGGTTTCCCACAAACAACCAATAAATTAGTTTTCCGTCTTGTCTACACTATATTTCACAGCGAGTTAAATCGGTAGCTAGTTCGTATATACCTCCGCTTCCTGAAGGAATTGTTTAACCCAGATACTATACATCAATCATTAAGGAGTACGACTGTACCACTACTTAAACTTAACTTTTTCTCTTTTTTTTCATCTACCTTGCTTACGATTATAGCCTAAGGTTCACTTACCTAAGGTTTATAATCCTTAGCTTTGATACCACTTGTAACGACCCCAAAATCAGGACTATTTCTCTTCCCGATCTTGTGCGTTAATATTATTTTCTTCTAGCTTCAAGACAATATTTAATGCTAAAATAGCTAAAAATGTGGAATAATTTTTTTTTCTTTTTAAAACTTTTATTCCATTCATTCGTTCCCTGAATCGTAACCTTTACAATTCTTCTTTAAACTAAAATCATATTCATTTTACATGATTTATTCTTATCAGAGTTATATACAACTCAATATTAATTCTTTCTTATATAGTAATGTTACTATATCACTTTATTTTTATAAAGTATTCCTTACAATACATCTAAAACAAATATTCTTTATTGAATATTTTAAACTATACATAGTTGTTGTTTACATATATCAAAACCATCAATCACATGTTTCTTCCATTTCTAATGTAAGTAAATGTATCCATTTCGCACATCCATCAATCTTCATCATCCGAATAGTAAGTAATATTGCATAACATCATTAACCTGCAAAAAGTTTATGTTTGCAAGATTGAGCTTGACGGCCCAACAAATTTAACATTTTATCATGTTTTACATAGCACACAACTCTATATGCAACATACTTTTTTACTATGCATATTCTACATGCATCAATAATTTTTCTACTAGACATATCACAGTTCTATAATTTCATGCAATACATTTATACATGCCTTTTTACGTCTCACATTCTCATAAAACATATTTAAATTTTTTACGTCTCACATATCACATATAATAATTGAGTTTCATAGCCCAATTAATTTAGTCATATTTTAACTTTAACAATTCAATAAACATGGGATATAACTCACCATATAATCACATACAATCCACAAACATAATAGAACTGAAAAACTTGTCTGATTGGAGATTACCGCTAACATTTAATTTAGATTTCCTCCAAAATTTCTACAGAATTATTATTACATGCACACACATATTAGATAATTAAATATGTCATAAAATATGCATGTTTATTCAATAATAATAATTACTAGTTTATAAAAATTAATATTATTAATTCTCAACTCAAACCAATAGTAGTTTATTTAAAAACTTAATCCCTTTTAACCTTTTTAAGTCAAAGAAAGGCCCTTCACATTTTAACATATAAATATTTTACATATCGAAGCTTAAAATCATTTATATTCCTCTTTAGGAATATCTTTTACCTTTATTTGCGAATTCAGGTTTTAAACAGATATTATATATCTTTTATAGTAAAAACACAGTTTACTATATTATTTCTTAACTTAAATAATCATTACATCTTTTTATCCACTCATGAGTCAACTAAAGACCATTATCTCATACGCAAATGTTTTACTTCGTTAGCAAATTAACTTCGTATTTATTTTCATGAATAATTCGCTTTCTCACTTTATATATATATATATTCCATTAGTTAATTCTTTACTCAAAATCTTCGTTTTGAACTCCGTAAACCTACGTTGCATTACTCTTAGAACCATTATAATATTTTTAACGGTTCTACGCTTTTCGTTTCACATTTTCACTATATGTGTATATATATTAAATATACATATATATACCACCATATGAATCTTAGCTCAAAAATATCTAATATATATACACATATATATTTTGAACTCCGAAAACTTTAAAATATCATTTTTGTAATTAATACAAATTTTTAAAGGTTTCTCACCCTTCGTTGCACCACAAAATAATTTTATAGGCAACCTTGGTTTTTATTTCGCTTAAATATGTAAATTTATATTTATTATATATTTTTATTGCTTTATTTATGCCCGAAAGAAAGTTTCTAGGCATAAAATATCATTTATAGTCAAATCTTGCCCCGTAGGACATTATTAGATTTTTTATGACTTATTATTTCGCCGGAACACGATTCGGAACATCGAACGTCAAAATCGCTCGACGCGTCGACGCTCGGCGTTTGCTCAAATATTAGTTCTGACATGTATGTTCGCTCATTTTTAATTTTCAACTCATAAGTCGTATAACAGCAAAATTTTGGGCATGTTATAGACCTTATAGCGTAGTATTTTAAAAAAAAAATTAACCGCGAAAACGGATCACGAAAACCAATCAAAACATCGCACGAAAAGCATGTCAGGCAGCTGCCTAGCAGCGCGGCGCTGCACACCCTGCTCGTGCGCGCACGTTGCTGCCCAGCGATGCTACCGCTGCTCAGTTGCCCTCTTATCGAACTAGCTACTTCGCGAATTTCTTACGCGTTGCTCGTTAATCGGATTGATTCCATTTTTGGATATGTTATGCATGTCATATCAAATTATTTTTAAAAAATATAACCCACTAATTTCGTACCTCATAGGCAGCCTAAAACAGGCCCCAAAAATGTTCACTCGTAACAATTTTTTATTTCATTTCAGCTTTACCCTCCCTTGCTAAAATAGCCATAACTTTTTCGTTTCAAAATATTTTTGATCGATTCTTGAGCCCACGCGAAGCTAACTTCCGGGGCTACAACTTTTATTCCAAAATGTTTTCCAAATTCTTAACAAAAAATTTCAGAAAATGCGTGCAAGGAGACTGCTCCGAATTTTTCGGACAGTTTTGACACGACTCTTTAGAAATGTCATAACTCCTTGCTCCGAAGTTGGAATTAGTCCTTTCCGGAGTCTTTGAAAAGCTTATTTAGTGCACTATCACATACCAAAAGCCCATAATTTTTTGAATAATCTAGTTAACCCCGAATTTTCTATTTAGGGGCAACAATCCACTAATTTTCAAAATTTTCATTTTAACAATCAAAACTCGCCTCGACTAGATTTTTTATCGGGTTGTTTGCGATTTTTTCATAATTCTCAACCTTATATCACCGCACAACCAACCTAGCCACCAAGTCTCTAAATCCCATCGTTCCATTAATAATTCAAGCACAAAACTCAAATTAAATTAACTTTACACAAATTAAAACTTATTAACAATACCCAACTCCATATTTCATATATATAAATCAAAACTTGATTTCTTATAATAGAATTCCATTAAAATTATCTCATAAGCTACTAAACTCCCAAAAATTCAAGTTTAACAATAAAAATTACATAATCGAACAACTTTGACTAAACTCAAAATTAAATAAGGAATTTATACCTTAAGCACTATTTCTCCACTTAATCCAAGTTTTGATTATCTCCCAATTATCTTAATCCTTGATTCCAATTTAACTAAAGCTCCCTCAAGCACATAATTCTTCACTTTACTATTTTTGGAAGATTACAAAATTTCAAGAATTTGGGAGAGGAAGGTTTCGGTTAGTGAAAAAGAGGAAGGAGGAGACTTTTACTAATTTTTTTAGTCAACCAATCTTGGAGCCCAATCTCAATTTTTGAGTAGCTAATACTCCTCTATTTTCTCATCTAGCTCACAACAAGAAGGAAATGGGAAAAGCTTGGAAAATAAGTTTTGAATAATAAATTGAGTAATTAATAATTTAGCCTATTTGCTTAACTAATTAAATTACCCAATTATGCTCTTAATTCCTTTATTAGATAATTAAATTATCCAATATTTAATAACTATATTTACATTTATTAAATTACTAACTCACCCACATAAAATATTTACACCCTTTTGGAAGTATATAAAATATATACCACACTTTAGATATATATCAATTATATAAACCCATAATAAAATATAACATATCTTAACTACATATTTATTTTATAATTGCAAAATAAAAATGCATCACATAATTTCCAATGCAAATATAATTATTTACATACCCAAGATATTATAATATAATATCCTTACCTCATTAACATAAATTCAATTAAGAATTTATTTACTTTCTTAATATATTATGTAAATATAATATTCATCCTTTATTAAAATAATTTCACATAAAAATTTATTATAATATTCTTGGGTAAAGTATATATAAATTTTATATACTTAAGCGACCTTATTCTCTTCCTTATTCAAATTGTTCTCAACAACTTTATTCCCACTCGTAATAAATACATATATCTAATATATATCTATTACTTTGCAAATAATTCATATAACACACATATACCCACATCACATATAGAAAATAAATAATAATTTATTCTCTCACATTATAAATTGTTTATATCAATTTATTTACATATATAATTACAATAATATTATCTCTTTATTAAAATAAATTAATGATAGAATTTATTTTAATATCTTTTATTTAAAGTATACCATAATATTTGTATACTTAAACTAATTATTTCCTTTTCCTTTCTCTAAATTGTTTTCAACAATTTAACTGTAATAAATATAATAATATATTCACTACATTAAAAACATACATACATTATACTTAATAATGTAATATATAATTTGTTTAATAAAATCGTGGTTATACATTAAGTATATTTAATTCCACCAACTACCACATTAAAATAATTTAATATTATAAATTATTTTAAGTTTTCCCATCTCATTTTCCTTAATAAATTACTCCCACAATTTATTTACACATAATAAATGTATACTACTAATATATTTATTATACACAAAATCACATATTGCATAACACATTCACTTATACAATGTAATATCACACAACATATCATTTAATAAGAATTTTATTTATTTAATTCTTATATTAATAATTCTCAAAAATCCGGGTTCTTACACCCCCTACGCCCTCTCCCTCCCCCTCCCGCTAATGTAATTCTTCACTTCATCCTAAAAAAAAACTAAATCAGATGAACAGAACAACATTTCAGGAAGAGAGAACTTGTAAAGCTCCAGGGAACGAATTAATGCGTTACACATGAAGCATTCCCCTTTTGGGAAAAAAATCATTCCATGACAAACATTATACAATCATTATATTTGGTATCGTCGATTACAAATGCAATGCATATACACCCTTTCCGTGAAATACAAATAATAAATAAAATAAATAAAAGGGACTTAAACAGCCACAAACCCTCATACCCATAACCCAATCATCAAACTAAAGAATTAGCTCCCAGTCTTTGTAATTACAACCTACTATCACACCAAATGCAGCAGCATAAAAAGGGGAGAAAAAAAAAACTCTTCGAGAACCAAAACTAAAAAGTAGCTATAGTCATCACTAACCACAACAGAAATGAGGCCAGATAAATTGGAAATTGCAGGATAAATATGCTAAAGAGAAGAGAAGGGGGATCACTCGAGAATTGTTGAATTTTATTTCTAGAAGAGATCAGCTTTCTTCTTGAGCATGTCCTGCTTCCATTTTGGTAACTTATAAAATGCTTCTTTCGCCATCCCCAGTACAGCCTGGAATTCCTCATCAGAGAGATAAGCCTGAAAACAGAAAACGGACTATTAGAAAAAGAACGATAAACATTAGCATTCAATTTGCATCGCATTTATAGTAGCCAACCTCTCTCCGTTTGAAATCAATTCCAGTTACAGGGTTATCAGATTTAGCCTTCAATTGATCGTAACTAAATGTACTTTGAGTTCCACAATCATTCTCATACTGCTCTGCTTCTGGATTTGATTCCAACTCCTCACCATTATTTTCTGATACAGGCTGACCTATCTCAGTCTCCTTAGCTTCTTCAGGAATTTCTTTAGAATCCTCAGCCTCAGCGACGTCCTCTTTCTTTCCTACTGTGCAAGCATTACCAAAATATAAGGTGATATTAATCATCGGATTGAGCATACAATTATTAGCTAGCACAAACTAGCTTGCCAAAAGAGAAAAAAAATGTGAGTTCGTCATTCTAAAAGGCTAAAACTATGAATCGAAACAATATATACTTTCTCGGGGAGCTGCAAATTATGGGCAGAGATGGATGGCATAGCACCATTTAGGATGTTTATCATAGATGAATTATTTTCAATTGTTGATAATTTGATGTACTGACTATTTAATTTATTCAGTTGAATTCAACAAATACATTTATCTCAAACTAAGTTGGGGCAGGCTTATTTATTTTTTCAACTTTTGTTAATAGTTTGAATTTCTAAAATAATACAGCAATCTGCTTATGAGTTGGACGAAATTTTGTTACCCGAGTCCAAGCAAATTTTCCATGGACCTCCCACATCTAACCTCTTTGGTCGAAACCCTCTATTCTATAAAGTTGTTTTGAATTTTAGCCTGCCTCACATTTTGTTTATATTTAGTGTGTATATATAAATGCATACAAAGATGCAGAAATTTCTTTGTTTTTCTTTATTTTGGAAAGTCATGCTATCAGAATGATGCAAAGAAAAGATGATGAAATCTGCTTTCAAATACCAGAGGGCCTAAATTCTGCAGATGGACTTCTATTGGACCGGACAGGAGAGGAATCAGGCGACTGCTTCTTTTCAGCAGTAAGAACTTGTGATAAGGCAGCTACTGCAGCTGCTCGCTGTGATCCCTGACTCATTCCTGATGTCCTTGGAGGAGTAGGTTTGGACCCAGAAGATGAATTAAATGTAGAGTTCAAGGCAGCTAACGCTGAAGCTCTTTGTGTTGGTCCCCCCTGATTTGTCCCATTGGACTTATCCTGGTTTTGCAGTAGCATAAGATATCAATTTCCGGTCACCCGAAAGAAAGAAAATATATCAATTGACAGGAACTTATTCAATGCATTTATGTAGGTTTTTGTTGCTTTTACCTCTGTAGCATGACCTGTCCCAAAGAGAAGCATAACCTTCTTTTGAAATGAGTTCCCATGAATCTATTTTGCATCCCAATTGAAAAAGAAAAAGAAAAAATAAACTAGTTAAGAGAAACAATGAAAGTAACAATTGCAGCTAATATAAGATGTAGAGATGTCTGACCACAACAGTAACAGAGCAGCTATTATCCTCATGGTGACATGAAATTCACAAACTTCATAAATAAAATAAAAAGGCTTGTGTCTCCAGAGAATAATTGTAACTTATCTTTAAGGCAACTCATTACTTGGTACCTAGTTACTCAAAGACTAAAATGAATTAGGGGATGCCTTGCACGCTGGACCTCTTTGGGAAGTGGGTTAGTCTCTTTGCTCAAGTAAACGATTTTCTCCTTCTTCTATACCTATGCACTATAATATTCTTCGGCTAGGACGTTCCCAGTAATTGTTCTTTTCAATGACCAGAAACAATCAAACTAATGTGAGAAGAAAATTGTGCATGAAATGGCTAAAAAAAGTCAAAAATCTCCATTTCTTTATATATGATGTTACTTTTCAACTGACAGGCATGGTACAATATAATACATGTAAACCCAACTCAAAAGAAGCTTTATGAAGTAAAGAGAAGAAAGCACCCAGCCTTGCTCCCATCTATGTTTATAGGTGGAAACGGCAACAGCAGGTAAGCATGTTAACGGTATCAGCGACCCAGGATTAAATGGTAAAGTGATACCACAAAAAGAATTATGTCCTCAATCAATCTGATTATTCAGTACAATATGGTTCATTTTCCCTTTTGTTAGAAAGTTAAAATCTTACATAAAAATATTGTTATCACACCACTTTTCAAGCTCTTGCTACTAGCATCAGCTGGCAAGGCAGCTTGCGCTGGTCGGAGCATGATAAAGAATGTATTAGTCAGCTCTTCAAGGTGTGCCCTTGTTTCCATTGTTGCTGACCTACCTGGCTGGGGTCAGGTTCAAAGTGATTAGATCTATATGAAGTGTATCACTTTCCATGGGAGTTGACACTAAAACTTAATCAAGGAACCATTTAGTTTGCCACAAACCGGGTACAACTAATCGAATTTTCCTACGTAAATCCTTTTGCATTATCTATTTACTGGTTTTATAATCTTTTAACTCACAAGTTAACATATCCTACAGAATTTTCATGCCAACCAATTTGTTATCCTCTTCCCTATTAGTACTGTCAATAACCCTATATCTCTTAGTATCAGAGTATTTATTGTTCTTCAATGAATCTTTCTTCATCTAAGACAATTTTTTCCTATTTGGTGCTAAGTTTACTGTACTCCACATTTGTTCACTTCTAATTTTGTTTCTTTCATGTTATACAATAAATTTATTAAAATTGGTAACCTTCCCAGACTTAATTTGTAAAAAAATTTATTTCTTTGTGCCTAATATTTGCCGCCATTTGGCCTCTCTCTCGCTCTCTTGATTGATAAGAGAAGAATTTTAAGCCTACCACAACTAGTTTGGGATAATCTAGTTGAGATAAAAGGAAATGTTGAGTTGAGATGTGTCAAAAAGAGACTGTGAACAAGAAATCCACTAAGCAATAAAAACAGATCCTTATAGGACAACCCCCATTCTCTATAAATATCTGAAATAGCTACACCACCAGTGCCGATGCCCATACAGATGCCAAAAAAGAGACCTTGTCCCAAAGAAATTAAAAAGTAAGATATGTATATAAGAAAAAGTTCAAGTTTTTCACTAGGTCCAAGTACCACATAGAATATCATACACCGCACACTGCTATAAAATCCTACCATCCCATTCATGATGAAATCCATTATATATCTGCAGAATTTTGTTGAGAGTGGAAGGATACATCCAAAATTCACCTAATAATCCAAAGAAGGTTCTCCACAACCGTGTCACCATATAGCAATGCACAAAACGATAATCATGAGATTCTGAACTTGGTCTTAGAACCGTCCTACAAAATTTTGTCTTTAGCTTCATAACTACAAGTTGATCATAAACTTTCTTGAACCACTCCTTTACTTGTCCTGAACCTGCTCTAATCTAATGAGCATCCTTACTCCAATTGTTGAGCTTATACAAAAAAGTGATCAGTCTATGGCAATGAAAAAGACGCCAAATATTTTTCTAGCGTCTCTATCATACTCTTTTTTTTTTCCAATTCAATATGATTGTAATACCCGGAAAAAATAACTAAATAAAAATTATATATTTTTTTAAACATATTGTTTGGGCTTTTCTTTTATTTGGGACAAATTATTTATTAATGTACATGGGCTAATAGTAATTAGTAGATATCATTAATTTGGTAAAACTGGGCCGTAAAACTAATTGAATTTAATTTATATGGGTAATATTAAATCCTATTATAATTAGGAGAATTAATAAATAAAACTACCTACACCCGCACTACATCTGATACGAACGGAGGAAAATGAAGAGAATGTGAGGCTGCATAAGAACTGGAAGAGAAAGTTATCAAACTCGGGTATCCGGTAAGATCAAGTTAATAAATTAATACTACTTTTAAATTGTTAGAAGCATTATGTAAAAGTCCATTGAATGATGAGTAGATTAAAATATATATGCTTATGTAAGGTTGATATTTCATACCGATCATGTATTCCGTAGGTATTCGTTTGTAATTCCCAAGTAAAGGAATCATGTATGTTTTCCAATTGATGAATTTTGCATGTGTAAATATATATGTATAACTTTTGGTGGCACTTTGTTTGGAACGGAGGGTACTGAAGTATAGCAAAATGAAATTATAATTATTGTATCTATAGTTACTTCATATATGACCTTTACTTATATTGATTTAAACGGAGGTGCCAACAATTGTTGTGTACAATCTGAAATTTTAAAAGTTTTAAAATTTCACTTATATTATGGTAATAATATAACACTAATAAAAAGAGTTCTATAAAAGGTAATTAAGGATTAATGATTTAACCTTCAATTTATACACTATTTATTCATTTATTTTGGTGATTAGTTGGATGAAAGGAGTATAAAAAACTATATTTGGAATAAATTTTAGGTAGTACATTGTTTAATCTAGGTACAGATTCTATACTCTTTCAACGATACTCTTTAATTTTAGTTTGTTCGTTTTGTTTCTTGTTTAGAATTTGGATATTGTCTCGATACTTTGATTATAGTGAAATTTATATGATAGTATATTTTGATCTTCAGAATTTCATAACTTGTACTCTTTGAACTATTTAATCATATCTAGTATTTAATTTGATATTTGTAGAAATGTACATATCAATATATTTTGGAGACTTGTGTTGATTCGTTTTGATTTGACATGTACATATTAGAATCTTGTGTTGATATTGTGTCGCATGTGTTGTATCATGATATCTTTGTTAGAATATATCGTAGGGTATACCGGAGCTATAACCACATGTGAGGGTACCACATGCATGTCCTCATGGCACCAAGGCATGACACCTTCCGTGGTGGTGTGATTAGTCCACAACATCTCTATTTTGTGCTCCGCTGGGAGTTGGCCATATGATAATTTTGTTGTGGGAGGCATATGGGTTGACCCTAGTTTTCTGTTATGTTCTGTAGATTGGTGATGTTTGTGCCAAACACACCTTTCAATTTTGCATGCATCTGGATTCCGCAGTCCGATGTGTTGTTGCGGGAGGCGTATGGGTCGATCCTAATTTTCTGTTCTGTTTTGCGGATTGGTGATGTTTGTGCCAAACACGCCATCTAATTTTGCATGCATATGGATTGCGCAGTCCGATGTGTGATTATTTCTGTGTGACATTATTTTGATTGCTTGTGTGACATTATTTTGATTGTCTGTGTGACATTATTTGACTTGCCTATATGGCAAGGTATATTTCTGTTTTGTTCAAAGCTCGGAATGAAATAACACCCATTTGATTCAGCCTATTATTCTGTTGTGTTAGGTTGTGTTTGATAAATCTGGCGATTAAGATCTAAATGATTATGATGTCTTGATAAATTAAATCATCTGAATAGTTATGAGGTCTGAATCTAAAAAACTGTTTGATAAATAAAAAGTAAGTTGTCTCTTAATGACACTATTTTACTATTTTAAAGGGTAAATTTTTATTTAATAATTTTAAATATTCAATTTAATAAAAATGAGTGAATAATATTGTTGAATATATTTATATAAAAAAAATTTATCAAAAATTTTTTATTAAGAGGTACCTCTTAATTATTAAGATTTCATTTTCTGTCTTACCGATTAAGAGGCATTCAGAGGTAACAAAAAAAAAACAGCATCATGCCTCTTAGCGAATAAGAGGCAGTCCATTAAGAGGCAATCAGATGTAAACAAACAGCACCTTAGTCTTGCTCGTTATTGAGTTAGTTATTTCAGTTCATTATTTTTGTACTCTATATCCGTACTGGACATTTGGCTTATGCTGTGTTTTTCCTTCCGGCAAGTAATCAAGGGGATCAAAAGCAAGTGTGACGAGAGCTCCCTTTTGTTCAAGTGGTTTAGATATTTTGTTTAGAGTCTTTGATACTTCGATTTGTGTTATGGAGTTATTTAGTCATTAGAGTTTTAATAAATATCTTAGATTGTGATTTAAGTCAATTAAACATTTATTATGGTTTGACTTGCGGCATTTACATGTTATTAGAGATATTCATTTTGTGGCATAGAACTCTCGATTTATTTTATAAGTTTTCTTATGTTTTGTGCGTAACCTCTCTTTTAAATAGGGGTGTTACAATGATAGGTCAGTCTTTTTGTGTCTACCTTTCTATGATCTTCAATATGAGATAATAACTTCCATCACTGACATAACACTTATCAATTCCAATAATAATAAAAGTTGTTTGAGGAACTACTGCAATAGTGAATTTGCACGGGAAAAAAATTATAAACACATGTAGCACAAAACAATGGTCTAATCAACCCAATTCATTGTGGGAAATATATAAGACAGAATTGTTTAATCATTAGATGTTAGGTTCCGTTTTAATCATATATTTTGGAACGAAAGGAGTATTATTTTATATATCTATTCTAATGTAGGTTCTACTAGGACCCAAGTAATTACTTTTTCTGTAACTACTGACCAGAGGAAACATCAAGGGGTTTAATTACTTATTTTCCACGTATACAATCCTTTATTTTTGGACTACCAATCTACCATCTATATTAACATTGTCCTTCAGCTTATTTAGCATACTAGGAGGAAAACTTAAATTTCAAAATCGGTGCTTTACAGAAGTTATACTGTTTTTGAACCAAGAAAGTCATAAGAATGAAAAACAAAAGATTTCTTAAGGATCAGCACATACAGTAGCTTTAGCCGAGTCCCATGAGAAAAATGTTGTGAAGAAGCAAGGTTCATTTCCTTCTGTGACTTTGTACAGAGGCACATATAGAGACAACCCATCCAGAGAGGCAGCCATCTCAATGTATTTCTGTAATAAATTTCAAGGAATGAAAAGTACATAATGATAAGCATATGTTCCAGAAGGCTTACACTACTTAATCAGTACCTGGCCAATTTCAAAAGCATTTTGCTTTTCCTTCGGATCTACAGACTGACCAACCCAAACAAACACTTCAGTATGTGTATCAAGTATCAAGACATCCTCAGTCAATAGATCGTCTTGCAAAAAATTGTAAACTTCTTCCACCTGTTGAATAGAGCATAGTTATATTATAAAAGCTGTTAAGAAGCTGATTGAATATGAAAGGAAATCCAATCGGATAATGAACTCCAGAACTCACCTCAAACTTTCCTGGGGTTCCACATGGCAGCAGGAATAGTCAGTCAGAAAAATAGTTAGAGGGGACAACCAGCTTTATAAAGAATTAACTTTTATATATCAATCATGTAAACATCGGAATAGGGGGCAGGATAACAGCTTATAAAAAGCATATGCTAAACTAAGTGATTGTGAAAATGAATTTAGTAAATAACGAAGAAAACCACCTTTATTAATTGAGTATGTGAATAAGTGAGGATCTCGGACAATCTCCTGAGATACTTTTTTGTTGGTGTAACTTTGTTTTCCTCCAAGAGCAAACCAGAAAGATGAATTCTCAGTTCCTTCTTTTGCATGTTTCACCGCTACCCCTGGCTGAATGTACAAATCATAAAGTAACATTTAATTCACTATGCTTAATTATTCAAGCAGATTCTTAATCAAGTCTTGAAAGCTCAAAGAATTCCATATTAAGCACGACTATGTGACGAGAACAATAACATGTTGAGTTATGTATTTGTACTTTTGCTCATATTCCTTAAAAAGAACGACTTCTTTGATTTGTTTTGAAGAAGCATGTCCAGTAAGCCATGTAAAAGGTGGATATGAAGAGTATATACACAGTAAAGCAATTGGAAAAGCATTCTCAAATTTCACAATTTTAACCAGATCAACATGAACAAAGTGAGATAATGAAACAATCAACTCAAAACAATTTATACTAAAATATAACATGCTCTCATAAGGAATTAGAAACAAAGTAGGATCACGAATTCATGCACGCACATAGGAGAACCATGGGTTTCTCCAAAGGAAAATCTCAGTGATTCAGTTTCACTCCACCAAGTTGACTCGGAGTATTAAATAGGTAATGTGTCAGGTAATTCAAGTTGTGGCAGTTGTGCCAATCTTTTCATATTTAGACTTTTCAAAATATTGTCTACATAATAAACATACATGGTAATGAGTATAGTAAATTGGTCAAACACATTATACAATTAAATCAAGGATGCTGGATATGACATTAGAAGTTCTGAACATGTGAGATGTGTTGAAATATAATAAACAATGGGATAGTTTATCCTTATTCCAGTACGATACCATCAGTCTTCCTACATATTTTAAGGTGCATTCAATTCCTCAAAAGCCATGATGAAAGGAAACAAAATTCTGCATCTTATACCAAGTACCAACACTTTAAGTTTGTGTGCTTATATTAGGACAACTAGTGATTAATATTTACAGAAAAAAGATGTCTATGTATTAGAAACCAGGGTCCAACTGTAAATACTAAGGGAAAGCCTTTTCCTGGTGAATAACATCAGGATCTACCTTCAAGTTGGACATTCTCTTAATAGGCCCTCATGTTATACACTTAACTCCTGGTGATCCAATCATCCAACTTGATTTAGACATTTATATCTTAGAGATATAGGAGTGCAATGGTAATACTACAGCGTGAAAATTGATTAGAAAATACAGTTGCAAGGATTAGGCTGTGAGATCAAGAGAGGGCTTATTCCAAGAAATAATGAAACTCCTCAATTCTGACGCACTGCATCTGTCAAGGGAGTTTGCAATCACCTAAGGTTAACATTTCTTCACAAACATCTTCTAGACATAAGAATAGGATGAAACCATTTGATCCCCAAAACAAGTCTCTCATAAAAAAATTTAAAAAAAATTAAGCTCAGATGTTTGCAAAGAAGACGGTCAAATTTTAAGTTACCAAGAAACCTACAGAGTTTGATCAACTCGACCACCTTCTTTCAACTCATCCAAAATTTGTTAGTTATTATGAATGTTTTGAATTGCTGATTTCACAAGCAATATACTTGTCTGCATGCAACATATTCACATGTAACCTAATATATTTGGGCTTTGGCTACTGACTTATTATATCCATTTGCTTACAAGAACATAGAAGCAAATCCAAATGCAAATGCACAGAATTGATTATAGTATTCTTTAGGTTGTATTTGATAAAACTGAATATTAAGATCTGAACAGTTTAGACATCTGAATAATGTAGAGTATCTGAATAGAATTGTATCTGAATGAAAAAAATATTGTTTGATAATTAATTTTTCAAGATAATAGTATTTTACCATATTAACCTCTGAACTCTTTTTTCTTTCTCATCTTTTACTCTCTTATCTGATCTATTCTTGCAATTTGATTGAACCATTTCAAAAACTCTTTTTTCTTTCTCATCTTTATTCTCTTATCTTGTTTAAATTTAATCTGGTTTTTTTTCTTTCTAACTTTTCAGTTCTAGCACAGTACATGAAGCGCAGTACATGAAATCAATTAATTATACAGCTTTAACCATATCAATTAATTACCACATGTTTCTCATACCAATTGTTTCCGATCGTTCCTCCCTTGCCTTTTATCTCACTTGTTTCTTCTTCTTCTTCAATCTCCATTAGATTTGTGCTCAGATTGCAGCTCAAATCCACGTATATGTATATATATATATATATATTAATTTGGTTCAATAGAAGGCAGATCATTATTCCTTCTCAATATTCTTGAATATAAACCAGTTTAGGATTATGAACAAAATATCCCTAAATTCTTAAATTCATGTTTGGGATAACTGATGAACCCTGTTTGGGATAACTGATGAACCCTGGCTAAAGCTTGGAGTGCAGATCACCTGTAACCTGTTTATTGACAATGGGTCTGGCATAAAATGTCCAACGAGATCTGGGGGTTTAAATGTCCAACGAGATCTAGGAGCAATGTAGACGGTTGGGGGAGGAAGAGGGAGGGGAGGGGAGGGGAGGGGAGGGGAGGGTGGTGGGGTGACACTAAGAGAGGTGGTGGCGCCTTACGAGGCAGTGGTAGAGGAGCTGAAAAGAGAGGTGAAGGAGAAGGAAGTGGAGGAGAAGAATTTAAGGGAGAAGCTGAGGGATACAAGAGGAATTTTGTAATATTGAAGAGTCATTTTTGTCCAAAAAATAGTTAATGTAGTTCAGACCTACCTCTGAATAGTATAGATTTAATTTCATATCTTACCGATTAAGAGGCATTAAGAGGCAACAAAATTTTTATTAAACAAATTTTTCCTCTGATCGAATCAGAGGCATATCCATTAAGAGCTATCACAACCTTAGTCTTATTCAGCAATCTACATGCAAAATAGTAAAGTTTAACCTACGAAAGCTTAAACTGCTGAAAAACATACATGACAACACTTAATAAGGATACACCACCATGTCTCACTTTATGTATTTAGGCCAACATTACCCGCTCATGTTGGTGTTCAAAAAATCCAAATTATTTCTTTAAAGTTCGACCCTTAACTCTTCATTAACTGCAGACAGTTACTTGGTTAAGTTTCCTCAGAAAAACATTAACCACATCATACAAATTTATCTTTTAAATAAAAACAGAACAAATTCCTTAAAGAACAAAGAGCAATGACACAAAATGCATGAATATTTCTCAATTAACCTTTCCCTAAGAAATGAAATTTATGACAATACTTTGGCATAACATCTGTATTAAGAGGTAATTATATCCAAAAAATGGTGCAACCAATTTCAACTCTTATCAACTTACAAAAATATATCATTGAATTAATTATATATTCAAAGTTTAAAGTAATCGCAACTCGCCAAAGTCATACTTCGGAACATTGAAAAAGTTCAGGCCACATTGTATATCATGGAGATCAAAACTTAAACATAAATAACCCATGACATGAATATAATCTTCTGCAATGGCATACCTTCAAAATTTCTGCAACTTTAATAGCTAACTGTTGCTGCTCAAATGTACTCTGGTTTCCATGCCAACTGAATATAGAAGATCCAGATTGCAGAATAAAACACTCATTGGTGTTCAGTGAGGTTGCCACCTGAAAGAAAAATAAATATGTAAACCAATATTTTCCAGAGAATCAAGACAAATCACCTAAGAGTCCTCAACAGAATCATGATAACATGCAAAAAAATGACTAGTACTGTCATGCAAATTAACATAGAGATCATATATAATCACAGAAACTAATATAAGAACCCTACAAACAAATAATTCTCAGTGGCTCATAGGTAAATCAATCAGTAAACATACCGCATCAACTTGCACAGCTTTATTGTTATGTACAGAAGTTCCTGATACTCGAATAAGTGCAACACAGTCTGTGTTGTAAGTTTCATCATTCAGACCTTTGTCTGCAATATAGTTTTTGTATCCAGAACTTGATCCGCCCTAAAAGGAAATGAATAAAATGACTCAATATCTTCAAATAACCTTAAAAGACTTTTTTTGAAGTAGTTTCTCTTTTTACTCTTTTTTGCAAAAGAATAAGAAATGAGGAAAAGGAGCAAACATCCTGATCCAAATGATAAGGAAATAAGCATATTTACAAAGAAATGTGATTACATAATAACATATTCGATTAGGGTACCTTAAGGACCACTATAGGCTGAAAGATGGCAACGAACTGTGGCGGCTCTTTCCCCTGAAATATACGGCCCTGCAAAAGCATACATTAATTAGTTTTTTTAAAGTTAAAGTGCACAGATTAATGTAAAAATACCTGCACAGGTCGCCCCTTCAGTGAATTGGACATTGTAGCAACTAATCGAGCAACCATCTTCTGGTCTTCCTGAAGTTCAACCATGTCACTTAAAGTCAAATAGATAGAACTCACCCATAAGATTGAGAAAGAAAATAGATGGAAGATAAGAAGTCAGAAAGGTTTTTAAAATATACTCTCATATTTTACTTGAGCATAAGATTAACGTGGTGAAGGAATAACAATTTGAATAAAGTATGCATTTGAAAGTCCAAGTAAGACAGATTTCCATTCCCATAATTGTAATGTTGATTCCGAGTAAAGGTAATAGGATAACACTACTACTTTATACCAGTCGATGTGGTAATTAGATGATCTAAGAGTACAGTTGCTACACTGATAATTACCTAGCTAAGGTTAAAGGATTAAAATTCTACTTGATGGATTTTTTTTATCTCTTCTTTCAAATTTGCTGCATGTATAGCAGTCGATGAGGGATTGGCTGATGCGATTAAACTTGACATAGATGCATCAATATTCAGATTGTTCAACATAACAGAGACGCATTCATAAAACAGATGTGTAATACATAAACAAAGTACTACAAGGTAATGTAACCTAAAAGATGAAGTTGATTGAGATGTTTGACTTTTGAAAGTAGCACCATACATAGAATTTTAAGTAGTGAGCTGCTTTAGTTTGAAAGGAAAGAAATAAGTAAAAACAAAAAGAACTTGCAGACTATTAGATGTAAATAGAGAGAGCAATATTATACAATATCAAAGGTTATACAGCCCGAACAGAGCAAAACTGCAAAACAAGATTGACATTTTAAGTATGTTCAAAGTAATTTCATGCAAGTTAAATTAAATCAAATCAGATACTTATTATATATAATATTTTTGACCAATGCAACTCATAAAGGCACAAGCATAAGAGTGCCTGGAGTCCCTGGACGGTTTTGTTTCTTAACTTTCTATAGAAATTGCTGATAATAGACTAACATTTCGTTATATTAACTGATAATAACTGAAAGGCCTTATTTATTAAAAAAAATTATAATAATTTTAGGAATCTGCCCCCAAGGGTCTTCAAGCATGCGAATTGGTATGTTAAACAAAAATCATAATTGAACAAAACCGGCTGTAAGGCTCTTGCCAAAGATGCATATGCCCCCGTTTCTAAATACAATATGTATGAACAATTCCTTTCCTTTCATTATTTCAATGTCAGTTAATAAGAACATAAATTACCTCAATGCTATCCTTTCCAATCCAACAGCACAGGAAATAATCTTCTTTCTTATCATGAGAATGGAAAGTGTAAAGAACAGCGTAGCAATCTCCGCTAAAAAATTTACCAATGTCCTCTTTTGGCACTGGAGTTTTTGCACTTCCATTGATGCACCATACCTGAAAACACAACATATTCATAACTGGAATATATATTAAAACCAGACTATATGTGTGTTTGTGTGCTTGAATGTATTATCAATTGATTCCCTTACAACATCATGAAATGGAATAAAACTAAACCTCAATTTTTCCATCTCCTTCAAGCAGTGGTGGGACTTCTTCATTTACAGGAGCACTCTTGGCTGCTCCCTTAAGGCCAACACCTTGTTGCTTGAGCAAAGCTACAATTATGCAAAATAGTTTCATGATCAATTTTCTTTAACAATATTTAGTGGTTTTAAGAAGTGAGAAAGTTTATATACCTGCTACTTTTCCTCTACCCTCCTCAGGAGCAGAAGGTGCTGAGCCTGAAGGCCAGGAATCAAAGTTGGACTTGAATGAATGGGTCTCATATCCTTGAATAAGACGGGTTATACGTGTTGACTTTGGCCTGCTTTGGCTACCAACAAATTCCTGAAATGATAATTAGGAAAGATTAGGAATCTGGTTGGCATGATTAATATGAAGATCTGAATCTAAGCTATACCTCAGCAGCTTGGATGGCAGCTTTTCTATCTTCTACTTGTGTTACCCGACCGACCCACACAAATACCTCAGAACCACAATCTAATAGAAAGCATTTATCATTCTCCAATAATGATTTGGAAAGTTCAGCATCTACATCGGTGACCTGACCATCAACGATGCTGCAAAAACATGGCAATCAAACTTCAGAACCACTTGTCCATGAATGTCCACAGCATCAACCATTAGAATTCTGGTTAAAAGGGGGTCTAGCAAAGTAACAATTCATAAGAGAACATATAAACATACCAGAGAAACTATATACCTAAATACATTAAAATATGAAGGAAAAAAAAGAAGTCTACATTTTATATAAAGCCAACCGAAACTTCAACAGAATAACTTGTAAAGTGAACTGTGCAAAAGTGTGCTTCAGAACTTCATATCTTCTTAAGGAACTCTAGTTAAGCATCATGACCTTTCTATTTTATTTATTAATGCTTTAACTCTACTATACTGAAAATTTTCATCACTTCTTCAGCACAGGTTTATTTTATCAAAGTAATAGCACAATTAATTTCATAAATGACAAATCTAATCTTTTTTCATATTCGCAGAAGCAAGAAACACAAATGATTATATGTTCCTACAAAGCTTTGACGAATTTTTTCCCTCAATCATCTAGAACTCGTACTCCTAGGCTATGTTTGTTTGTACGGATTATAATCTTGTGAGATTAAAATCCCAAGACTATTAATCCTAGGATTATAATCCCGGGATTATAATTATAATATCAAGATCATTAAGTCATTTTATAATCCCTAAACTAATAGTCCCAAGTCTAAATTTGTAAACAAACAAGACACTTGGGATTAATAGTCGTATCCCAAGTATAATCCTTGTAAACAAACATAGCCCTAGATAACCCCAATCTATTCCACTGATATGAAGACATGATAATTTTGATTAACCCAGTTTAACAACATGAGCCACTCAAATTTCTTTATGATCACTAACAAGTATTATCTGACTAGTAGGCAGACCAAATACGCACAAATAATTAAAGATCATAGCACTATAACAATTACTATCTCTAGCTCCTCAGCCAACACAATGACAAAAGACGAGAATAGAAGAATACCTGTACAGTTTAGCAGCTGTCTTCTCTGGAATAACATCATCTTCACTAGTAACCTTTTTACTAATTGGAGCAAAGCCACCAAAGATGACCCAAAATTCTCCAGAATCTGACTCGGCCTGTAGCTTTCCATCATCTGGCGCACAGGGGACAACATCATATATATAAGTAACGAATGAGGAATTAACAACTATCAATAAAGAGATCCAGATAGTAACGAATGAGGATTAATAACCACTGATAAAGAGATCCAGAGAATTTATATATTCAGACGATCTGACTACGATCAGAATCAGAATTGATACAGAGAGAAGCATAACATCATTAAAGTATATACATGTGCCCTTACCAACAATTGCGACATCACACATTCCCTCATGATACTTTTCCTTTAGAAACTGAATTACTTCTAACGATTTGGCCCTTTCCTGAATATTGGAGTTTGCACCGTTGAACTGAAAAATCTTGTCTTTCGTGTCCAGAATAAAAACATCATCATGATTGAGCGAGGACCGAGAAAAGGGTACCTGGATAAGAAAGAACACCAAGTTTATATTTCTTAACAAACTCATTTGCACTGAGAAGAATTTCATACTGAGCTGCTGGAGGCAAACCTGCTTCAATCTGACAACTCGTTTTCCTTTACAAACGTACAATCGTGTTTCAAACTCTTCCTCCTCAGGTTTCTTAAAACCCGATGCAACACCTCCCTCCAGCGGAATAATACATGGTTTGAAGTATGACAGAAATTTGTCAGACTCGTGACCTTGAAGTTCTCTGTACTGTACTGCACGCCCGCCAAGAATTGCATCAAGTTCTACAGTCTTTATAGCTGCTGTTCCAGCTTCATCCTATTATGAGTTTATAATATCAAGTCAGAACATATTTGAAGCTATAATAAGTTCTGAATAACAATATAAAATTTTAAATAAAAAAGGTAAGGTCGTAGTACCTGGCTTGTATCTTTCCCTAGCCAAAAGTGTATGTCATACATATAAGCACCTCCCCTGCCAGGAGTTGTCTGCAGAAATATAAGAGTTCTATAAGAATAAATATACATGCAAAGTTATTTTATTTGCAGTAAAATAGAAAGGGTTCCTTTTCTGAATTTTTAAGCACAAATGAAAAATAAATAGGACAAAAGATGGTCTAAAGGACATAAGCACCTGTAAGACAATATACGAATCCCCTGAGTAGAATCGACCATAATCAGATTTCGGCAATGGAACTGGCTGAAAGTTCTCAATTCTCCAAATTTCGGTCCCTCTACAAGGTGTTAAGCACAAATCCAAAGTAAAAGGAGCAATTGAAAAGGCTAGCATTTAATAAAAGTAACAACATAATACACACTTTCTACTTTCTGTGCTGTTGGAAAAGCAAATAATATATTAATATCCACCAAAGCCCAAATAATATATTTATCAAGTGAAGTAAGTTCAGTAAGGATACAGTCTCTGACCCGCACCCTGAAATGCAGGTTCCAAAGCTTTTGCTGAGACAGACATTTAGGTTCTCTTTTATTGCTGCTCCTTAAAACGATGACAGAGAAGATGACCTTCTAAACTCCCACGTTCTACAATCTCTAAGGTCCGCCAGTAGCCACTGCAGAGAGGAACATGAATTGGAAATTACATATACATTTGAATATATCTAAAGATAACAAGCATGAACACAGACAATTTTAGTTCTCTGTTGTGATTGCAGCAAATACAATAATCTTTTGTATTGCTTAGTCAGAAACTTAACCAAGATAAAGCTGATGCTACATTCATTCACAAGTAATATTCTATGATTTACACATTTAGCAAGCAGAAACTATGATAAAAAAATATAAAAAATAAATTGAAAAAAAAGAAGATAAAGGCTCTAAAACCAAATGGTAAACAGATCAATTCTCGTTTCTGCTGTCAAAGGAAAAAATATGTACAGATATCTAACAGTTGCTTTATATGCTCATCAGAATTTTGGAGTATGAAGTATACAATGACAAGTTGTGTCACTCGATGCTTTGAGGATACCACTTAAAGTTTCAATTAGAGGACATTTAGGATTTGAAAGCCCGTTAAGGTTAACAAATTTTTGTGTGGATGATGGATTGAGAAGCCATGTTGACCATTAGTCAATATCCAGCACAGGGGCATCACTACATATTGGTCTTGTACATCTAAGAATGAGGAATTTTGCCAAATAATTTAACAATGAGATCAGGATTTCGTGTGAGGTGATTGATTTTTATGGAAGGCTACCTGCTCTTTGAAGATAGGTTAGAAGTTATTACGAACTGTTTAAAAGAGTAGGTGAGGATGTGAACTTATAAAATGGGATGCCATGTGCCTTACGTATAGAAGAGAACACTTGATCTCAATTAGGTAGAGATATCATAATATACTGCTGCAACTGTCTGACATAGGTATAACATGATTTGGCTTCTCACGCATCTTTTTTCAATCTGATCCAGGATGTCATTCCCATGCAAAAAACCTGGTAAATGTAACTACAGATGTCACCAAACTGCATAGCAACTGTTTCATGTATCGGGAATCAGAATCTTGTTGCTATCAAGTATCATTCTTTACAGAATCCATTTTCGAGCTGGTAATATATCATACAGTTGAAAACCTCTCCAATGCTGTTAATATATCCTTGCATGCCATATTCTTCATCCTCACTGATTCCATCCACATTCTTGCTGATTATACCAGATCAGGTTATGTAGACTAGAAAGGTGTTACCTCTTAGGCTTGCCTTGGACTTTTAGTGAAGGAAAATATAGCAAGAATCCATTGACATCTTAAAATACACTCCAAAATTTTCCTTCATGTCATTAAGAGTACCATTAAAGTCCTTTAGTGAAGATAAAAAGATAATCTTTATAACCTTTTCCAGGATATCTTAGCTCATTATTACTATAATTATATAAAATTCAATATAAATGTTGAGTAATGGACACTTCATACATCTCTCACATTAGAGTATTTAAAATCTGGCAGTAGGTCCAAATCCGTAAGATATTACCTCTATGCTTCTTCCCTTATAAAAACCACTACCCCATCTTTTAATAATTCTTGTAAAAGGTAAAAGTTGAGAAGCTTAGGAGCATTATTCAGCAATCTTTTTGTAGTGAAACCCTCATAAACTGATTCTGATCATGAGCAATAACATGTGATTGCAAAGTGAAATAAATTAAAGGAAAATTCAAGGGGAAAAGGTAAGAACTTTCCCTTCGGAAACAAACTTTTCAATTTGCTTGCTTTGTCCAGGAGCAATCATCTCTCTATAATGCACACTATACTCGACCATTTCTATCCGAACAGCACTTAACAGTTAATAATGAATGAACCAAATTGTCAAATTGAAACACCAAGATCGAACAATCAGAAAGCAATTTATTAACATGCTAACCAATGGTATAAAACAATTCTGACAAATCAAAATAGTAAAAGAGCCGCGTAAAGAACAGATCGACATAAATTCTAGCGAAATGCTAAATAAAATGAGGTAATTACACAATTAGAGAAGAGAGATCTAACAAATTAGACTGACAAATTTGATGATCGCATAAGAACATAAATTGACGTACCGTATGAGATCTCTCAGTTTCTCTCTCTTGAAGAGGGTGATGATGTTTGTGCACAGAGAAAAACACCGATATGAAAGAAGAAGAGTCTGCAGAGCTGGCAAATATATATAGAGGAAGAGATCATAAAAAATAAAGTGAATAATTGCGGTATGTTTTCATGGTGTTTTTCTCTCTCCAACTTTTTAGGCTTTCGAGATTGATGAAGAAATTTGTAAATTCGATGATATATACATGAATATGGAGAGAGAATATACTTTTATTTTTAGATAGAGAATGAGAGGGGCACGAATGATATGATGTTGGGATGGAAAAAACTGGGCCTGGACGATAGATAAGTCGTTAAAAAATGTCCATTTGGTACCCTAATTGTTACTTAAAAATTCAATTTGTACCCTAACGTTTACTTAAAATTTCAATTTGTACCCCAACTTTTATTTTCATGAATAAAATTCATCCTCCGTTTATTAAGTTAAATGGTTAAAAAATACGTTTTGCCTTTTTACACCTCGTTTTAACATTCTTAGAATGAAATGAAATAAAAATGGTTGATTAGCACTTCTGCCCTTTCAAGTTGTCACTCACTTTTAAAGTCGTTCCTAAAGTACCATTTTCGTCAGTTAGGTCCTTAAAGTGGTATTTTATTGGCGTTTCTGTTCCTTCAACCCATTTTAACCTAAACCCGACCTATTTTGACAAAGTTTAACCCAACCCGACCCAGTTTGACCCAACCCAAATTTTTAATATTTTAAAATATAATAGTATTTCTAAAATTATAAATACAAATAATTGGTTATTTCATATTAAATTCTAAAATTTGTCTTATTAATAATTATTAAATTTGTAGTTATTTTTTTATTACCTAAACACCTTTTTGTTTTTTTAATAATTTATTATAAGTAAACTTTTTTATTAAATAATTAATAAATAATAATGTGTACTTCTTCACCTCTAAATTCTAATTTAATTAAAATAATTTTAATATTTTCATAAAATTTTGAACAATAATTGTTGGAATATTATAATTTACATTCCAAATAATTTAATAAATTATAACCCATGTCATAATGCACATAAATAAAGTCATTAATCATCATGAAATGACAATTTGACATTAATTAATTAAAGAATTATACAATACAGTTGCTTACATGTACATCAGTTATTGAAATTATTAAATCGAGATAGAAAATAGAGAAATCAAGTCTTCAATGTACTTATCGAGACTTTGATAATAGAGTAATAATCATCAAATTATTTACTGAATAATTTTGAAAGTTTAAAAAACTATACATAAATTTGAAGATCGAAAATAAAAACTAGATATTAAATTTAAAAATTGTAAAAAAATTGAATATTAATTAAAAATAACAACAAAATAAATACATTACTAATATTAAATTGTGAGTTTTTGATAATCATTTGTTTGTAAACTCTGCTTGAAGTGGTTAGACCTTGAAGAGTTGAAAGACTTTTCGATATTAATATTTGATTGTTGATATTTGTAAATCAAAAATTTTTAGTACTTGTTAACTTTTAAGTTAATTATAACTTATAAGTTCTAAGTAATCATTTTTGGTTTTGGTCTTTTTGGATTAATGATGATTATAATATTTAGTCTAATTTTTGATTGAATACTTAGACTCTTAGAGAAGACATTTTTTGTATTTATTTAACTATTTGTTGCTCTAGAATTCTAAGTTTATGTTCGTGAATAAATTTGTGTTCGTGAACAAATTTGTGTTCGTAAACAAGTTTGTATTCGTGAACAAGTTTGTGTTCGTGAACAAGTTTGGTATTCGTGAACATAGTTTGTGTTCGCAAACAAGCTTATGTTCGACTTGTTCGCGAACTCGATCATGTTCGCGAACACCAAACGATCCGAACTTGTATATAGTTGTTGGTTCGATCGAGTTACTCGAACATGTTCGAATTCAATTAAAAGTGTTCGAGTTTGATTCGAGTTCGACAAAGTTCAATCCGGCTCAGTTCATTTGCAGCTCTAACTAAATTTTTTTTTGACATAGAACCGTAAAGAACTAAAGAAACCAACTTACTGAAAACATGCATGGTGCAACTTATGATCTTACACCGACTTAATAAGCAAGTACCCTTTTGACCAGTGAGATAAAACATTTTTATATGCAAATTTTTTTAACAAAAAAATAAAACTAAGGGTTTCAATTTTTTTTATTTTAAATAATGTCTCAAATGATGCGACACAAAACATTCATTGAGTAAATTATTTGTGATTGCATATATTGTAAAGGTATATTTATTTTTATTCAATAACATATCATTTGAGACACATTCGATACTAAAAGTTTGAGACTTCTAACATTATCCTTTGATAAAAGTGCTTATAGGAAAAAAAATTAAAATAATGTTTAGTTACATAACTATATAAATACTTTTTGAAGATATTAATGTCAATTTTAAAGTAAGTGTGTTGTTTCAGAATTATTTTTTTTGTTTAACAATTTAAAGATTATTTTGTATTTTTTTACTTTTATAAAAAATGTTGAAGTCAAAAATACAAATTTTATGCTTCAACCAAAAGTGTTTTAAAACTCAAATCTCTACTTTTTTAAAAGTGCTTTTAGAAAGTTCTCAAATAACAAAACACTTCCATATTTAATTTAAAAATGTTTTTAGTCCCGCCAAAAGTTCTCCAAGACAGGCTCAGACCAATAATCATAGGAAATTGAAATTTCTACAAGTAAAATTTGATATTTCTACAAGTAAAATTGTGAAAGTTAGGAAACTTTCACAATCATAGATTTCCTTGCATAAAGTAAATGCGTCGGTTAGGATACTTGCACTTTAAAAGAGTGTAAGTAAGAGAACTTGCCTTTAGCGTAGTTTATCCACGAAAAGCAATCAACACTTTCGAATTCCTATCGTAATACAGTTACGTATATATATGATATTCATTAGTCATATAATTTCACTTCACATTTTCTCTTTGAATATACGATCAACACATAAGGTAAGTTTTACCTAGCTACACAGTTATATAGAATATAATTTCTATCCTTAACGTTCCTTCTTTAGAGTTTAAACGCATTCTCATATTATATAAGATCTCAACAATTAGCAAACATGCTTGCATATTATTAATATCACATAAGACCACAATCAATACTAAATATATTTCATTTTAGCAAGTTACGGCATCTCCTTAAGTTAACCGTCAAAATCGGGTTCAAGTAACATCATATAATATCACGTAGCATGTATTTATATTTAAAGGATACTTTCATGCTTGTATAACTTTTCCAAATCCAATCGTACATGGTATAGGTTCTTAAGTTAATACTTAAAGCCATTCAAGGACACGAACTCATATGGTCTAACATGGTCGCTTTTAAACACATAAGATATTCATATAACTTGTATTAGTCATGCTCATGAGTACTCGTATTGCATATATGTAGCTAGCATTGTTATTATCTTGAAAACATGCTTTGTTTATGGTAAACTTTAATCACGGCAACTAATCATGGTATATATACATGCATAACACATGAATGAGTCTAAGAGTACTATCACATGTGTCCATAAATGTCAGATTCTAATTCTCGTCATAACATACCAACGTTCACGTTCAAAGCTTATACTTTGTTAGTATAGTTCATTAATAAGGTCTATCATGTTCATGCTTCCTTATGAAACCCATATACACAAGTTAACATGCTTTTCATGCATTTCAAGGCCCTATAAACATGCTCGAAAAGTCAGAATGTATACATGGTCTTTACATGCCAATATCAACCTTCAAAACTTGTATTTTTGTTAGATATGTTTAATAGTGAGGTCTAACAGGCTCTTGTCATACTATGAACTATATATACAAAACTTAATATGTCTTTCATACATCTCTACCTCATACCGACATGCCTTGAAAAATCAGAATATTAACATGCTTTATATATGTTAACGTTCGTTTATGAAACTTTAAGTTTGTTTTCAAACTATATGTCGTTTGGTTAACCATGCATGCTAATATACTAAAACATGCTTACATTGCCTCATTAGGTTTATATATATGTATTAATCATGCTCCCATGCTTGTTTAAACAAAAATCAAACAATTGGTATATAACAGTTTTGTTGCAGAATGCAGAAAACTGCACACAGAGGCCGGCGCTGCGGCACGGCAACAGCAGCCATATTCTAGCGCTGTGGCGCGGGTGGCGCTGCGACGCGGGCTGCGGCATGGGTGGGGCTGCGGCGCGGGCTGCGGCGCTGCGGCGTGGGGACAGTTCCTCAGTTCAGACTGCAGCGAAACCGACCCAAAACCTCCCATTTTATCGATCTCGACATACCCATATGCTATTAGACTAACCTTTTTAACTTACTAACACATATATATGCTTATATAACAGTCAATCGCCCAAACGATTCCCAATTTCATGAACTCTAACTAATTTCACGAATTCGATGCTTTACAGAAATTACAGAGCAACAATGAAAATGAAAGTCAAGAAAGCTATATAGTGGTTCCATCACGTATGTATGTTCATATAACAACAATATAAGGGTTCTACAAACCAATCATGAACCAATTTGGCATAATCAAAAATTTGAAGGAAACTTCGGAAACAGAAAACGAAAATGAAGAACAAAGGAAGAGGGATTATACCTCTGCTAGGATTCAAATATAGTTTGCTGCTAATCCAACTTCTCCTACTGATATATGTATATTGCTTTCACTCACCACTTATGCAAACTCTCAGCAAATTGAAAACGAAGAAACATGGCTGCTATTTATAGAAGAATCCTTACACAGACAATGCAATTGTCCATTAAATTGAACCACTAGATTGAAGCTTTGTATATCAGCTAAGGAAGAGTTGGTAAAGTGGTTGAAGAACACTGTTGTGCCCACTCCCCGTATCATGATTTGCTAGAATGCTGAGTTTGAGAAGGTAGGAGTAGGCTAGCTTCATGAGTGTTTTACGTGTACAAGGTTTGTGTCTTATTAATATGGGACAAGGCATAAAAATCTCAGCATTTCCAATTTGTAAACAAACTAGTGTTAATACTTAGGTTATATACACACACATATTTAGACACTTAGGTCTTTAATTGAAATGTCACAATAATTCATATACTGTAGTAAGTGTAAATTGACACGTATAATCCATGTACATTTTGTTAATACCGGATATAATCTAATCAGATGTTAACACATTACACTGTCTCCTTTATTAAAACTAATTGTTTACAATATGTTCATGATATATTATACAATGTATACCCACATATTTATTGTCACACAAGTTATTAATCGAGTAGCTCACATGGTTTAATAAGCCTTACCATATAATAGTGTCATATTACACTTCACATAATACATAGTCAGCTAATATATGCTACACATTTAATTCGCATGCTTGCACATATAATTTATCATCTTATAAATTGAATATTAATTAATAATATACACATATCCTACATCAATCAATATAATTGTTAACCTCCATAACAATTTAATTAACCCTTATATGATTAATTATCACTTTGATATAAATCTTATTATATTTATAAACACGTTGCTCATTATTATTATGTTTCTTGCAATAATAATAATCACATATTATTAATCAATCCTCATTAGTATTTTATAACAGTTAATTAATATTCTTCGATTAACAATTAATATAGATTAATTGTTCGCTTAAATTAATATAATCATTCTTATATTACGTCACTATGCCACACAAGGCAATCAACGAGTTTATCACAAACTCCACCAATTTCTCAATTATTATAATTATTCAATTATATATAATTGAATTAATTCATCTCATAACACAAAATCATTTATATTCAAATAAATTCTCATTTCCATTAATATATTTATTTAATAATATATGGAAATTCTCGGGTATTACAAATATTGTATTTAATATTCTAAAATAATTATTATTTTTAATATTCTAAAATAAATATTATGTTTAATATTTTAAAAGTAAATATTATTTTTAAAAATAATATTTACAATTTTTTTTTCACTTTTAAAATATTAAAAATAAAAATTATTTAAAAAATACTTAAAAAATATTTATTTTAGAATATTAAATATAAATATTATTTTTATTTTTTTAAAAAACTAATATTTTATTTTTAAATATTAAAAATAACTATTTTTAAAATAATTATTTTATTTAAAAATAATAAATTAATTATTATTTTAATAATAATAATTTATTTTAAATAATTAAATATTATTTTTTTAAAATGTTAAATATAATTATTAATTTAAACTTATTTTAAAAATATTATTATATTTTAAAATATTAAAATTTTGGGTTGGGTCAAACTGGGTCGGGTTGGGTTAAACTTTGTCAAAATTGGTCGGGTTTAGGTTAAAATGAATTGAAGAAACAGAAACGCCAATAAAATGTCACTTTAAGGACTTAACTGAAGAAAATGATACTTTAGGGACGACTTTGAAAGTGAATGATAACTTGAAGGGAACAGAAGTGCCAATCAACCAACTAAAAATAGAGTGGATAGTGCATTTTATTAATATGGAGGAAGTTTGGGGTGCATTTCATTAGGAAAAAAATTAGAGTTTAATTTGAATTTGTGTGTAAATATTGGAGTTCAAGTTGAACTTTAGCCTTAAAAAAGTTGGAATTTCTTAACGGCACACAGTTTAAGGAAATATTTTCTTGAATTATGTATATATTTCTTTTAACTTGATGTAAATATAAAAATCAAGGAATAATATATACAGTTTAAAAAAATATTTTCTTGAACTGTATATTTAACATGTGCCCGAACATGTTAAAAGGACTCAAAAAAGTTTAAGGTAAAGCACGACTCACGGGGAACCTGACATGTTGGCTTTTTATTGTAATAATATTGGAATTTTATTTATTTATTTGGAATAAAATTAGATGAATACTTCTCGCGAAGTTAGTGTCTACTTTTGAGTTTATTACATTATTGATATCTTTTTTGTAAATTTATTTTATTAGACAAAACAAATATTTTTTATGTGTGTATGTATTCATTTATTATATAATAATAAATCTTACTTAATCTTGAATAGTTACACTTATATATTTTAATTAACAAATAATAACTATACAACTTGATATTATTAATAGTAAAAACATGAATTTTAATAATAAAAAAATGGTCCTTTTAACATGTGCCTTTAAGGGCACATGCTAAACACACAGTTCAGGAGAATATTCTCTTGAACTGTGTGCATATTTTCTTGATTTCTGCATTTGTATCAAATTCAAAGAAATATACACACAATTCAAAAGAATATTCCCGCTTAACATGTGCCTTAAGGAGATGTTAAGAAATTCCATAAAAAAACACCAACTCCATCAATTTTATGAAAATAAAAGATTATGATAAATGGTCAAATATTGTTAATGATAAAAAAATATGAAGAGTAACTTTATATGTGCACAAATATTATTATCGCGTGTATTTGAATAGATAAAAAATAAAATTAAAAGTTAACAAACATCTCTATTTGTTTGTGCATAGTTTTTACACATTAAACTATTTTAAAATCTCAAATTTTGTTTCCTAATTAAATGTTAATATCACATTGTTTATTCAATATATAATCACATATAATCTATCATTTTGGATCCCATTAAGCTACAATAAACTGGCTACATTTTAATAAAAATGATACTAATAAATAAAGTGAAATGAAACGAAGAAAAGGCAGTGGTTGGTGGTTGCGCAAAGAAACAATATAGGATTCATTCTGTTGAGGCAAAAATGAATTTGGCAAAATGATAGGGATCGTTAATGTTGTCATCTGCATTTTAAATTACTTAAATATTCACTCCATCTAGTTTTATTTGTATTAGTCTGAAATTACACGCATATTAAGATTTTTTTTAATCTTTAAATTATTTATTTTAATTACTCTATTATCATTTTTTTTTTTTTAATCTCTCAACTTTTTGTTGGAACAATAAAATAGAGGAGAGAGAGCGAAGAAAAAATGAGTGTGGTTATGATTCCAATGTTAAAGTTAATAGTGTTGTTTTTTTATGTATGTTATGTTATTTTTAATTTTAAATGAGAGTATTATTGAAAAAAAATCAAAAATAGTATTTAAAAAAAGACAAATAAATTTGAACAAATAAAAAATAAATAAAATAAGTAAATTTATTCGGAGATAATATAGAGTACAGTTTCTTCGTTGGGTGGGGTTCAGATTTCTCCAATACCTCGGTGGCTAGGCTAATTAGTAAGTAACGTGAACGCCATAAATGAATTTTAGTCCTTTCGTAAACCTAGCTTTGTTTTTCTTTTTTCCTTTTTTCTTTTTGTCTTTGAGTGCCAAATAAAATGATTCACTTAATTTCAACTCATAAGTTGTATATAAATTTAATATAAGTTGGACGGTTTGGCCGGTTGCCACACGCAGAATTAGAAAGTGAAAACGACTTTTCAAAAAAAAAATTTATTTAAAATAAACTCTAGATTTTAGGAATATTTAATATATCCAAAAAAAGCTTTGTTTCACCGATGACCACTTGATTCACTGATATGACTTATTTTTATTAATATAGAGATTAAAGGTTTGAATTTTTTTGACAATGAGGTATAATAAAGATAAGTCCAAAAGTTAAAAAATGAAGACGGTAAGTTATACCTTCTTTCACCTAGACCCTTCCCCCCTAAATTAGAATAAATTATTCTAATAAATTATGACATTAAAAAAAAAGAAGAAAGAAAAGCTTTGCTTTTATATTTTTATTTTCTCGTAAGTCAAGTATTTTTTATTTTATTTTATCGCAAGTCAAGTATTTTTGATCAAACTAATACTAACAAGTCAACAATCATTTATTTATTTGAAGCGGAGGGCATAAGAGAGTAAATAATAGGGAAATAATATTTTTCACGTGTAATTTTGATATTTTCACATATGATCTTCTCACATTAAGGTAAAATCCATCATATTTTTTTATGAGAGAAAATCATGTGAAAATATCAAAATTATACGTAAAAATTGTATTCCCCTAAATAAAAAGTATATAATTTGGGATGGTTTTCTTTTCATGAAAAAACACGCATAAAACCATAAGATTCTTGAGCACTCCTAATACATTAAAATTAGGGCTGCAAACGAATCGAACTGTTCGCGAACCGGTTCGGTTCGGTTCGGTTTAAGTTCGACATGCTCACCTAGTCGAGTCGAGTTCACACAGAGTATGCGGTTCGATTGCTCGATCGAACATGTTCGCTGAACCATGTGGTTCGGTTCATCTTTGTTCGCGAACAGTTCGAGTTCGATTCAGTAAGTTCGAGTTCGGTTTGATAAGTTCGAGATCGGTTCGAGTAGTTCGATTTCTTAATTACATGTTTAAATTATTTCTAAAATTATAAATACAAATAATTGGTTATTTCATATTAAATTCTAAAATTTGTCTTATTAATAATTATTAAATTTGTAGTTATTTTTTTATTACCTCAACACCTTTTTGTTTTTTTAATAATTTATTATAAGTAAACTTTTTTATTAAATAATTAATAAATAATAATGTGTACTTCTTCACCTCTAAATTCTAATTTAATTAAAATAATTTTAATATTTTCATAAAATTTTGAACAATAATTGTTGGAATATTATAATTTACATTCCAAATAATTTAATAAATTATAACCCATGTCATAATGCACATAAATAAAGTCATTAATCATCATGAAATGACAATTTCACATTAATTAATTAAAGAATTATACAATACAGTTGCTTACATGTACATCAGTTATTGAAATTATTAAATCGAGATAGAAAATAGAGAAATCAAGTCTTCAATGTACTTATCGAGACTTTGATAATAGAGTAATAATCATCAAATTATTTACTGAATAATTTTGAAAGTTTAAAAAACTATACATAAATTTGAAGATCGAAAATAAAAACTAGATATTAAATTTAAAAATTGTAAAAAAATTGAATATTAATTAAAAATAACAACAAAATAAATACATTACTAATATTAAATTGTGAGTTTTTGATAATCATTTGTTTGTAAACTCTGCTTGAAGTGGTTGGACCTTGAAGAGTTGAAAGACTTTTCGATATTAATATTTGATTGTTGATATTTGTAAATCAAAAATTTTTAGTACTTGTTAACTTTTAAGTTAATTATAACTTCTAAGTTCTAAGTAATCATTTTTGGTTTTGGTCTTTTTGGATGAATGATGATTATAATATTTAGTCTAATTTTTGATTGAATACTTAGACTCTTAGAGAAGACATTTTTTGTATTTATTTAACTATTTGTTGCTCTAGAATTCTAAGTTTATGTTCGTGAATAAATTTGTGTTCGTGAACAAATTTGTGTTCGTAAACAAGTTTGTATTCGTGAACAAGTTTGTGTTCGTGAACAAGTTTGGTATTCGTGAACATAGTTTGTGTTCGCAAACAAGCTTATGTTCGACTTGTTCGCGAACTCGATCATGTTCGCGAACACCAAACGATCCGAACTTGTATATAGTTGTTGGTTCGATCGAGTTACTCGAACATGTTCGAATTCAATTAAAAGTGTTCGAGTTTGATTCGAGTTCGACAAAGTTCAATCCGGCTCAGTTCATTTGCAGCTCTAACTAAATTTTTTTTTGACATAGAACCGTAAAGAACTAAAGAAACCAACTTACTGAAAACATGCATGGTGCAACTTATGATCTTACACCGGCTTAATAAGCAAGTACCCTTTTGACCAGTGAGATAAAACATTTTTATATGTAAATTTTTTTAACAAAAAAATAAAACTAAGGGTTTCAATTTTTTTGATTTTAAATAATGTCTCAAATGATGCACACAAAACATTCATTGAGTAAATTATTTGTGATTGCATATGTATATTTATTTTTATTCAATAACATATCATTTGAGACACATTCGATACTAAAAGTTTGAGACTTCTAACATTATCCTTTGACAAAAGTGCTTATAGAAAAAAAAATTAAAATAATGTTTAGTTACATAACTATATAAATACTTTTTGAAGATATTAATGTCAATTTTAAAGTAAGTGTGTTGTTTCAGAATTATTTTTTTTGTTTAACAATTTAAAGATAATTTTGTAGTTTTTTACTTTTATAAAAGATGTTGAAGTCAAAAATACAAATTTTATGCTTCAACCAAAAGTGTTTTAAAACTCAAATCTCTACTTTTTTAAAAGTGCTTTTAGAAAGTTCTCAAATAACAAAACACTTCCATATTTAATTTAAAAATGTTTTTAGTTCCCGCCAAAAGTTCTCCAAGACAGGCTCAGACCAATAATCATAGGAAATTGAAATTTCTACAAGTAAAATTTGATATTTCCAAAAAATCGATCTCATATGAAGCATGTTTGTGAGATCCATCTATTATTTATGTGAAATAAGCCTTTAAAACTATCATTTTTGTTTGTGAAAATATCAATTCTCTAACCAAGTTAGTCAATAAAATTGTAATAGTACCAACTTTGGTGGTTGTCTTTGTCTATTTAGTAAAGAAGTAGATGAAGAAAGAGCTAAATACTACTACTATTACCTCCTTTGTTTTTCAAAGCTAATAAAACCCCCAAATTGAGAGTAAATAACTATGCATAAAAATACTAATATTAATGATTGATACACACTACAAAAGAAGTGGAAAGAAAAAATCTAATTTTTCACGTCACCCACCCACCCACCCACTCACTCACATGTATATATAGATAAATATGGAAGGCAGAAGGGGCACTCGTACAAGTAACTTAACTTCCACATGGATTGGTCCCTATAACAAGTTTACCTGTCAGCATCATAAGGACTAAGACAAACCATTTCAGGCAACGACATACCATGATCATAAACTCCGAGGGCTAACACAAACCATTTCAGAATATATTTTTTTAACAAATACTATAACTAATGGGAGAGTGCCAACTTATCAAAGGAGAATCAATGCTATATCAACCTCTCGCCAGATTCCTATACTACAAATGTAGAATCTGCATATATGACAAGGTCACATTTGAGTTCGCGGCAATTCCGATCAAAACAAACTCACACTATCTAAATTTGCAATCAAGTTGATGACATAAAAGTTTTGGGATGAGATTTAGGAAAGATATATAGAGGGAACAAGAATCAGTAGTCAGACATTGGCAAGGGGAAAAGGCTCAAGTTCTTTATCAAGTACATGCTTTTCATGGGCAAAAGGTAGATATAAAGCAAGTGGAAACCCCACCATTAAATGCCTTGACAAGACCAACACAGCCCAGACCCCTTCTTCAACAAGAAAACTTTTGCTCAGGACCCCCACCCCTCCAACCCCACGCCCCCCCAAAAAAAAAAACTTTTCACCTCTAATCACAGAGCTCAATTTCAAGCTAGTAAAGTGTTGTACCAAAATAGTCCTACGCAGAGACAATTCTGGATCAACAACAGGGAAAAAAGCTTACTTGGCCTCAGAGAAATTAAGATGCATTCTGCAGTGATTAAGAACCAGATGACCGTGACGAAAATTGGAGATTAACTTTGTTCATCGTGCACACGGAGGAGAAGAACGTATACTGTAAAATAGAATAAAAAAATGTTCATAATTATATAAATAAAATATTACTAATAATTATTTGAAACCCACAACTTACAACTAGTTTACAAACACAGTTATCTCTAATGGACTGATTGGTTTGGGAGGGATGGAATGCTCGTTCTTATGTTTGGTTACTTAAAAGGGGAGGGAATGAACATTCCATTGGGATGCTTTTTCATATGTTTAAAAGAATACTTACCAATCGACAAACTGATCAAATATAGGAATTGGAATGCCCATTCCATTCTATTCCCATTCTCATTCTCATTCCCATTCCAATGTAACCAAACAGCCATAAGAATCTTCACCTTAAGAAGACTATAAGTCCACCTAAACCACTTGCAGACTCCGAGTAATTTTGCATCCACTCTTTGGAACTGTTATGGACTCTACAAACCAAGAACCATGACTCTCGATCATGCATCTCATCCCCTGAAGCTCCTTCAAGTTAATTACATATGAACAAGGAATTTTGACAGGCAGAAGAACAATCAAATGCAAATATATGATTTAGCAAGAAACTAAGCAAAAATAAAGGAAAACATGGTTTTTCATTTAACTTTTTGAATCTTATGAATATTAAAATAAAAATTCCACTAGACAGAGCTTAAATTTAACTAGTACATGAACAGCCCACTCACATCTATTAGCAAAGCACTAATAAATTAAAAGGAAGTAAAAAATATACTAAGGTCTTCCACAACCAAGCTTAACAAAAGTAGTAAAGGCCACATAGTAGTTTGTACTTCATTTAGCTCCTATAAGCCTACACATTCTTGATTAACTTCTTTTTTCTTTTTTTTGCTAAATTATTCTTGATTAACTTCAACTCTATCAAAGACCTTTACTTACCTGCACATCACCAAAAAAAAATATCATGTCAGTATAAATTCAAAAAAGTATCATAAATGCACGATCCAATATATCATCAAATTAAGGAGCATCAATCAATCCACAGATCTGGTTTCAATATTACAGGGTCAAGATAAATGAAAAACATGTTGCTGATGAAAGAGAGGTTATACAAGTAAGATAAATGAAAAACAGACTGCTAATGAAAGAAAGTCTAAACAAGTAAACATACTAAAATTTAACATATATAAGAAAAAGAAACAAAGAAAAGAAGTAATAGAAATGAAATCTTAACTTGATGGTAGATTGAGGCTTTGTGAACTTTAGGTCTCGCGTTCAATTCTTACATATTTGTGAGTTTATTTGTTCTTTAGCGTGAAATTTGTTTTCTCCTTTACGTGAGGTTTGAGAATTCATTGTCCTTATATTGCATTCCTTTGGGGCATAAAAAAATAGAAGACTAGAAGAAGTAACAGCAACAAGGACAACATAACAAAATAAGGATGGATGGAAATAAGAATGAAATATATAAACTTCAGCTCATATTTCTAAAACTCGGTGCAACCAGCGCTTAAAAGCCATGGTAATATCGATGCTAGGAGCCACTGAAGTTTGAGTATCCATTGAACACCTAGCTCACCAGCCTAACATATTCAAAGACCTGCTTCAACCTCTGATGCTAGCTACTGGCAACATCATAAACAAGCTAATCAATACACATACCCACATCTTTCTTACGATATTCAGATATTACATGGTCAATGGTCATTGTCACATGTCCCAAAATTGAACACTAAATGAGCAGTGAGGCATTGCTATTGAATCTCTATTGTAATTGGTTTTATAGAAGATTTATAGAATGTAAGGTTCTTAAGAAATGATATACTCCCTAACAGTATATATATTTCTAATAGGGGGAATACCATATAAATGAAATATTTTCTTATGCGAACAAAACTTGAAAAATCTCACTCCAAGCAAATACATGATACATCTATCTGTCTATCCTAGGATAAAACTGCAGTCATTCTCCATAAAAATCGAGGCACTTTGTCGATAGTCAAATTTTATGCCTCTAGAGCAGGTAATGTAAGGCATGCAAGGGGTATAACCGAATTTCACAAGGTAAATCATCGTGGGTGCCAACTATTATACATGTTTATGGTACAAATAAAAACATAATTGCATATATGATTCCTTCAGGGCCTCAGGATTAAGGGTGTAATCTAAATTTGACAAGGACACAAGGTAAATCATAGTGAATGTAGATTATTGTACATGATTTTATTACAAATGAAAATTAACCCGGGCACAGATGCAAAATTACATACATATGATTTCTGCAGATCCCTGGGATTAAAAAATTGTTAGTAAAAAGTAAATGCTTATACCTCCTTCAATCTTCTCAGGCTTTTTCCCTGAATATTTGAACCTCTGGATTTTTCTCTCTTCCATTAATTTTGGTTACAAGAGCTTGATGTATCATGTTCTTAGGCCTCCCATCATCATCAATTGCCTCAACCTCAAGGGTAATATAGTGATTGCGAGTATGGGAGTTCATGGTATTACCCTTGATATACCGAAGGAATTTCAGTTTGTGGTCGGGCTGCATTTACAAAAATCCTCCCTCAGTTCCAAAATTAAAGACACATTTTATTTTTCAGACTAATCTTTAACAATGGCTAGAAATATAATAGTGATGACATTATTGTACTCAATTAACAAAGAAAAAAATGGCAATTTAGAAATTTTACGTCCCTTGAGCGTGGTATTAAATAATCCCCCATATTAAGTCATTTTATAATCCCTGGACTAATAGTCCCAAGTGAAAACAAATAAGACACTTGGGATTAATAGTCCTATCCCAAGTATAATCCTAACAAACAAACATAACATAGCCTAAGAGAACAGAGTTGCCTGCAATGATTTATAGCCAAAGGAGTGAGAGGATAAAATAGTTAAAAATAGGGCAGTCAGAGAATAAAGAATGAAGGGCCTCTCACACCCTAAGAAAGAATAGTCAAATGCCCTTCATCTATGTGGGAGTTCATATAAGGCAATTACGATACACTCCCAACTAATCAAAGGGTGCTTAATAATATCAATGAAACTGTATTATAAATTTATAACAAGCCGATATAAATTAGAATCCCAGAACCACAAACATACGAACTTGTTCAAAAGATCTAGATTCCCATTCACTAGTGTTTTCTTCACCTGCCTCTCCATTTTCATCTTGATAGGCCATCTTTGAAATGGAAATATCGTGATCTAAATTCTTTACCTTCATGAAGTAGAAATTATTGCACTATTCTCTGAACATTTCTACACATATATTCTAGTATCAAAGGGAATAATTTCACTCCAACTAGTTACCAATGAATCAAAAACATCTTTCTAGATTAAAAACTAAACAAAATGTTGAAGCATTGATGGTTGCTACTTCATTTAAAAGAAACTATTTTAAGTATCTACCCTATCATGTTTATCTTCAACTTACATATTAAATTACCAAGCATCAAAAAGAAAAGGTAGTAAAGGTAAATCACACCATCAGCAATCTTTTCCAAAATGTATTCAATATGAAATGTGCCAGATTACAGCTACAAAGACATACAGAACTACAAATATAGCAAGAAATATTTTGTTTCTGTACTTCTATAAATTAAAAGTTGTTTTAGTGGCATGAATCAACAAAAAGCATGAGCACTAACGCTTGAAGCATATGATAAATAATAATATAAAAAGAAAAAAGAAAGAACAAATATATATATATATATATATATGTATTTCTTTTTAGAACTTTCCACATAAAAACTTAAAACAAAAAAAATACACTTCGTAAATCAACGTATCAAATCAAATGACTTAAGTGAACTTTGATCTTGGAAGCTGATTATATATTCATGTTCCCCTAAAACGATCGATTACGTAAGAGGGGCTCTTTTTTAGTTTTTGGGGGTGGGAGAGGGGGTGATAGAGGTGAAGAGAGAGTACAAATGAACCAAATGAAAGCATAATTGAATTTGACGTCACCAACCGGTATTCTTATTACCAGCTTTACCCTTCTTCAACAACTTCATCCTTGGCTTCATGGGCTTCAGAAAACAAGCTTGAAACCTCACCATAGCTCTTAAAACCTCAACCAAAGTTACCTCAATCTCAGCCCCATTCGGCTCGAGAACTTGCAAACACCGTGCAATAGTCTCCATTGTACTCATACACCCACTGAAGGGTTCCTTCCTAAGAATTAAATCAGAATCAAATATCGTGCTGCCATCTATCCGAACATCATAAGTTAAGCAAACTTGAACCGCGAACTTTGTTAAGAACGGTAAACTTGCATGTATCATCTCATTCGCATGCTTCCAGGTCCCGTCAAAAGCAATCAAAATGTGATTGCTCACATTAGCATTACTATGGAAAGCTTTCCACTGGTTAATCTCCACTGAAGGCAATGTGTCAGTACCTGAAAAATTAGAAGTTACACAGTCATATTTGTCCATGCCTCGATAACATGAAGAAAAAAACATTACAAATTTGTCTCATCTGTTTCTTAAGTGAACTGTTTTTTTAACTAGTACAAAAGTACAACAAACCAGTGCAAATTTATCACCTAAATTATCTTGAGAATGCTTTGTCAATGGAGCTATTTAAGCTTTGATGGTTCATTTGGTGCTTTGTGAAAAGTGATTATGCATTTAACAAACACAAGTGCTCAACTCTATAAATTAAGGAGCTTAGAGGTAGAAATGAGCTTGCCATATTTTTAATCACTAACGAGTCCTAGTATTTTCAAAACCAACTGCTGCATCACTGAATTGATCAGAACTTGTATAAGATTCAAATCTTTGAACTTTAATCTTATATCTGGAGAGTCTTTCAACTGTTAATTTGTCAAGTTTGATATAATTTCATCTAAAACACCATGGTATTGCACATCAATTAAAATTTAAACATCAACTTTTGTGTTCTTCGTATTTAATGAAATGGTTAAATAACAAAAAAAATTAAGAACAATCAATTGCCACTAACCAGGAAAGAGAAAGGCTGCTCGACGTGGTTGATTAGGGTTTTGAAGAGCAGCATCATACAGAGCGTCGAGAAGGGGAGAAACACCGTGACGTAGACGACGGCCAATTACTATTTGGCAGTTTTCGAGGCACTTGGAGAGTACCGGAACGGTGGCGAGCTTGTGGCGTTGCTCGTGCGGGTGCTGCAGGATTACGATTTGAGTTGTTGTAGGGATTGGCGGCGTTGGGATTTTATCGCATAGGCATACGTTTACTGGCCTCTCGCAGCCATTGTGGCATATCCTCCGCCGTGTGTTTGGGTGGCTGTTATTATCGCCGTCGCCGGAGGTGGCGGTTGGGTGCTGTATGCGCTGTGTTACCCGCTCTTCCGATTCCATTTATGAAATGGGAAACTCTACCATGCCGTATTTTTAGAAAGTTATATTAGATTCTTTATTTCCCTCCCAATTCTCTTTTTCATATCTGTCTGGGGGCCGGTCGTTTTTTTTTTTTTCTCTACTCTTTTTGTGTGTGTGCAAATCACAATAAGGAATTGTATTTAACTTATTAATAATGTTAGTCCGAAAAGTATTTACAAAATAGTTTTAGAGAATAAACTTTATAAAATTATTTTTAAACCATTCAGTAACAATATGTAAGGTGGAGTTATTTTGTTATTATTATACCTATCAACATTTATTTGTTTTTTTTTGTAAAATTTTATAAAAGAAGAAATTTGACGTCAGTCTCAAAATTTTTAATTTTTTTTAATTTTAATTACCCCTTTTTGCCCTCCATATTCCATAGCCGCTGCGAGAGATGACTACGACGAGGAGTTGGAATTTGGATTTAACGGCAGCCGCTGCTCCTTTTGACAGTTCACAGTTTCGCCATACGCCTTATTATTGGTAATATCTCACTCCATAACTTTTAATCTAAATTTTTCAACAAAATCAGGCATAAATCATACAAATGGAAATCTTAGTTGGTTCTATTACGATTGAATGTAATCCGTGGACACCCTTTTCCTTCAAATGGTACCTTTTAGTACCCCAATTATTATCGTATGGTTTATGTGTTTTTTTTTGCAAGATATATGCTCCTTCCGTACCCAAAAAAGTAAATGCTAAAACCCTATCATTCAAAATTGATACAAACTTAATTAATTTTGCTTAGAACAACGGTAAATATTTGCAAACTTTTTAACAAAGTTTTGCTAAAATAGAGAGTATTTATCAATTTTATGATTTTGCTAACTTCACTTTATACGGCCAAGATGAACTCTTTCTGCCATGGATGATTTTGTTCGGAGTGTTTAGATGAATGAAAAGTGAAAACTTGTGTTGTGCCATGTCTCTTTTGATTATCTGACTAAACAGTTTCCAGAGTCAAGGTAGGTAGCTAAAACCTACGCACACATTTTTGTCCATGACAACACTTGAGCACAAAGTATGTCATCGGCCATCCTTGCAAATCCACAAGAACAAAAGTAAAATATTTATTTAATACAATAAAGATACAAATATTCTCTTTCTATGGTTTGTATGGCTGGACACCTGTTGCAACTAATATCTCGTGTTTCTTACGAAGCAAGGCCTTTAATTTCAATCACAATTTCTTCATTGAGAAACTGGCTGGCTTAGAACATTTTTGCAGCAACTTTATCTCAATTGTTCAAGCTTTGATGGTTGACAGGAAAACGTTGGAAAATTTCTTTTCTGCCTTACGGAATTTTCTTGCGGCTCATTTTAATCAAGGAATTGAATGACCATGTTTGATCAGATTTATAAATTGGAGTAGCATTTTATTAAGGACGTGATCTACTAAACTTATTTTGTTTTGGTTATATAGAGATCTGCATTTTTTTTTGTTTTACATTCAAAATTCAAGAGATATTTGCACTTTGGGGACCCTTGATTGGTCAATTTTAGCTGAGTTACTGGATTACCAAATAAAACACGCAACAAACATTTGTTTCAGATCCCTAAATAAGAGTGCTGAATTGAACTCAACACACAAACAAGCTTTTTTTCCCTATCTGTTATTCGGTCAGCACTGTAGCCCATTTAGCGACTGTTCAGAGCAAATAAATAGAGCCAAAGCCAAGTTTTTGTTTCTAGACTCCAGATATATTGTTGTGTATTTGACAATCACTGAGTCGATGATGAAAAGTTGAAAACAAGTCATGCAATATACTAATTTGCCTATCAAAGAAGCATCTATTATTATCACTATGTGGTGTTTACGGATTATCTTCTTAATCTCAAATTTGAACTTGACTTATTTATTCTAGCTGAAAATGAGTTATGCTTGATATAGTTCGGTCAACTGGACCCCATCCTTTTTACAAGTTAAATGCATTGGAACTGTTAAAAAGAGGGATTATCCTAGGTTTTTATGCAAGGTATAGAGAGAAGATCACATGGCTCTGAACAAAATCAGAAGATTTAATCTGATTCCTACCATCAATACTTCGTTATAGTCCTTACTCCTTTTTGATATGTTGATCAATGCCCCCAAGGGCGGAACCAGGGGGTGAGGGGGGTCATATGAGCCCCCACCAAAATTCTGCACAGGCTATATATTAATACATATATTAATAGTCAATATCATACATATATTAATAGTCAATACATATATTTATATATATATATACACACACATGTATATATGTATAATAATAGTAGTCCAAAATTTTCTACATACGCTCCATAAATTAAAAAATAGAATAAATTTTATTTTACAATGAAATTCAAATGAAAGAACTTAAAACACAATCAAATTTAGGTCGCTACTTGAGGTTGAAGAATGATCACAAAAACTAAGTTCTTTATTTACCAAATTATTTTCTACAAACATTTTATATTTTTAAATATCATGAATTTACTTCAGAGACTCTCTCCTTTGTTAATTTCTTTTTGGATGAATTTTCTTTGTTCTATATAGAAAATTGATATTTTCACATAAAAAAATAATATTTTTACATGAATCTCTCTCACGTATTTCTACATGAAATAAAAAAAAATATTTCTACATAAATTTTGATATTGACCAAAATTTTGAGACGTTTTCAAATTATGCAGAGTCGCAGGATACAGTTGTTTCCTCTCAGTCGTACAGCCGAAAGAAGCACTCCAAGTATCAATAAATAATTTTTTTTTGCTAATGTATTTTGACCCCCCCTCTAAAAACGTTCTGGTTCCGCCACTGAATGCCCCAGTAGCAAAAATACAACGGAAAATCAATACATGGTCATTTGGTGTAGACTAGGCTTTTATGGAAAAAGCCTTCAAGGGTTCCATTAGTAAACAATGGAAATCTTACTGAATAGTAACTGAAATTTTAACTATATAATTCTACTTTGCTCTTACTTTGACTGATTATATGTAAGTTTAACTGTATTTTGAGCTTAGTTTATGATTCACAATCATGATTAAAAGAGAGAAGCTTATTTGCTGACTCGTGGATCTTTTGTCAATTCTAATTTTATTTTTGTCTTGTAGTGAGGAGAATGTGTACCATCTTTGCAAGAAATTATGTACCAATGGGATGGAAGCTGGAGAAGGATCTGATCTCTTTGTTGTTTTCATTTCCAATGAGAAGAAGCAGGTAAGAGTTACGTGCTTTCTTTGTAATTTGTTTTTGAGAAGTGTTCCACTATATATGTAAACACACGTAATGCCAACATGCTCAATTTATTAAAGTATTAAGCATGGATAATTTTGTATTTTTTAGAACTGTATATGGTGATATTGAAATGAAGATCAATATGTTTTTGAACACCAGCAGGAATCACTAACTCAAAGATATCTGTTTTGTTCCGTTACGCTGGAAAATCACTAAATCAGACAAGTAACAACATAGAATTATAATTAACAAAGATCTATTTGAGTGTACAGGGAATAGACTTCTTACTGCACTACAAGGTTATGTATATTTTGTGATGGATTGGCACTTACTGCACTTTTGCATAATATTATATCCACTTTAGCAGCCACATTCCCAATTATTGACATCAAAATTTAATTTCGATTAACAAAATTATTTTGATGAAACATAGAATTATAATTAACATATTTTCTTATTTACTGCTTACTGAATATAAACAATCTATTGTAAATATAGTAAAATTAGACATTAATGAACTAGATATATAACATATTAGATTAAGATATTTCACACGTTATAAAGTTTATAAAATATTTGAGAGCCACAAATGCAATTAAATGTAAACTATTCACAAATAAAACCAGTGAATGAATTTGGCTCAGTGGTTGGAGTGTCTTACAGACGTGTCTGATGTCTCAATAGTAATATTTGATACTGAATAAAGAGTGTAAATGCAGTAACTTATCTATCTCAAGATACCAACATTCAGCATTTTATCATTGTGGAGTAGGTTATGCTTGAGAATATTTTTCGTGCAGCAGATAAAGTCAGATATATACATTATGGTTTTGCACTAGTCCAGGAGATACATCTGTTGTGAATATAATTATTTTCATATTCCCTCATGAATTGTTTAGTCTGATGGGCTAGCTTGATAGGATTGAGTGAAATATTCAATTGTACATCATGCAGATTCCCTTGTGGCATCAGAAGGCTAGCCAGAGAGCTGATGGTATTACTCTGTGGGATTATCATGTCATCTGTGTTCAGGTGATGTATGTTGGTTTGCAGATTTAAAAACATACATACAATCACATGTATATAAAGCGGAAGTATGACATAAATCATATTTAAAATTTTTACTGCAATCTCAAGATTACCTTGATGCGATATTATTATAAAAGATATACCTTTAGAAGATGAATCAACTCCTTGATTTGATTATCAAGTTCCAATCTTTTGCTCCTCCGTGCTTCTTCAAATCCTCGAATTAAACGTTAGCTACTCAGTGCGTGCAACGCTCTAAAGATGATCCACCAATAGAATATTGATTGAAGAAATAAATTTAAATTTCTTCAAATCTTGGATGGCTAATCCTAATTCTCTTCTAACTCCTTAGGTTTTAAAGAAAAATTTGCAAGAATTTCATTAGTCACCAATCTTTCACAAGGCCTCTTCTTATATAAACTAAATCAAAGAAAATATAATTTTATAGTATTGAACCTTACCTAACTGGCTAACTCTCCAAAGGATGGATCCGCCTAAAGAGTATGACAGTAAATCCAACCAAACAGTTCGAGTTCGACTCAGATTGAACTCAAAAAAAAAAAAGTAAGACTCGAATTCATTAATAATATGATCCAAATTTAAGCATAAAAAATAGTTTGAATAAAAATGCAAAAAGAATATGAGTAATGTTATACTCGACTCGTTTAAAATTTAAACTACTCGAATTCTCGATTATAATTTGATACATACTTGATTGATACATATTCGATTAGATACTCGATACATTCTCTTATAATATATACAATGTTAATCAAATTAGGTTAATTAATTATTACTTTTTAATTTTATTTTTAATTTTAATTGAGATTTTATATTTGTAAAGTGTAATTGTAAATATATTTTCTCATTTCTAAGTAAAATAATAAATTTAATTTATAACTATATTTATTATAAAGCTAGGTATTATGCGAATACTCGAATTCGAGTTTGAATTCGAAGGTTACGAGTAGTTTGAATGTAATTCGATCCGAGTCGGATGGAATTCGAGTAATGAATATTCGACTCGGATCTTAGTAAATTTTTCAAATATAATTCGAATTCGAGTATGAATTTAACTTTTCAAATTTTTACTGCAATCTCAAGATTACCTTGATGCGATATTATTATAAAAGATATACCTTTAGAAGATGAATCAACTCCTTGATTTGATTATCAAGTTCCAATCTTTTGCTCCTCCGTGCTTCTTCAAATCCTCGAATTAAGCGTTAGCTACTCAGTGCGTGCAACGCTCTAAAGATGATCCACCAATAGAATATTGATTGAAAAAATAAATTTAAATTTCTTCAAATCTTGGATGGCTAATCCTAATTCTCTTCTAACTCCTTAGGTTTTAAAGAAAAATTTGAAAGAATTTCATTAGTCACCAATCTTTCACAAGGCCTCTTCTTATATAGACTTTTTTCTCCTTCTAAACTCTTTAGGACTTGTGGTTTTAATTTAATTCTCAAACTATTTAGGAATTAAATTATTTATAATAATAATAAGACTTCTCTTATGAATTTATAATTAGTATTTCTCCAAATACTTAATTATAAATATTAGTATTTCTCTAAATACTAAATTATTATTATTATTAAGCCAATTACTTCTAAAATAATATTTATCTTTTATTGTGTGACCCTTTAAGTTTGATATTATACCGATAGTAGAATAAATAAATTAGAATTATTCTAATATTATTTATAATGAATTCAACTCATTTAATTCAAATATAAATAAATAATATTTATTCTACATCATGAGTGACCTCTCAGCATATCATGACTATCCGGATAATATGAAATCAACGTTTAATCTATGGTTTTCAGACCCGGACCGGACCGACTGTCAAACCAAAAAAAATCGGAACCGGTCGACCCTCCAGTCTGATTTGGACTAATTAACCATTTGTCCAAAAACTGTTCAAACTCGGCGAACAGGATCGGTTCCTACTTTAATTAAAAAAAATTGGGGCTTCAAACCTGCATTTCATCTTCTTCTCCGTTGCGCCCAAAATAATCATTAATGTATGACTTATTCTAATAAATAACACAAAACTACTCACTTTCCAAACCCATTATTCATACCTAATAAGTCTTAACAATATTTACAAATAATAATCACAGAAAAATGACAAAGTAATATCCAAATATCAGCCAAAACAGAAAAATCAAAAAGAGAAGAAGAAGAAAAAAAAGTATTCACAAGATTTTGTTGCGGTCGAAATAATCACCTAAGAAATCCCAAAGTTTAAGAACAAAATCAAAATCAAAAGCTACGTTTTAGATCGGACTCATCAACTTTTGGATCGTGGATGTGTATCTCACTATCTGTCTATGTATTACTGTTGGAATGATAAACGAAGGGGCATATTCCCTTTTGACTGATAAAAGTAGAGGAACATATGTTTAAACTTTAAATGATATGTAGTAACTAGAAAGACTTAAATTAGAATATGTCAAAAGCATATTCCTTTTTGAATATAATATAATAAAAGAAGGAAAGTATGTATCTAGAGATGTTTGAATTTTTGTACAGGTTTAGTTTGTTATTTTTTGGATAAATTGATTAATTTTACATATTTATTAAATGTTATGTATAATATATTTAATTATTTTTATTTTTTATATATTAATGACGTCACTGGGTCAATAACGGTTAGATCAGTGACTCATCCACCCAGTACCTTTTCGGTTCGATGATCGGTCCGAGTCTAAAAACCTTGGTTTAATCACAAAAAACCTATTCCGTGAATAGTTATCGTACAATTCAATTATTTTATCATACAATGTCTCAATCAAACATAAGACATAAAATTACTGACAAGTCTTATTTATTTGATCATATACATTTCGATCCTCAAATGCACAACTCTAGTTAATGTAAATTAGAAACTTCTTTCTAATTTTCATTCACCTTGACCAAGAATTTCTGAGTTGTCATTTATAGAATCGCATATGACATTTTTTTTCCTGACCATTCACCTACTTCCATGCATACTTTATTATACCCGAACATACCCTTTGATATATCCAAAAAGTCTTAAGGAATATGACAAAATATAACTTAGAATACACAAGGTACTATGATGATCTCAAGTTCAATGATCACTTATACAACTATCACTCTAGGAACTCCTATTGTCAGACAAATAAAACTTCATTAGATGTTCCTTAAGCGAGTCATGTTCTGTGAACTTATTCTCCAATAAGCATCTACATACTTGCTTTAGTATCTCTACACAAATGATTATGAGATCAATCATTCTCTTCAACAAAGCAAACATAGTATGTACTAATCTATCCGGAATCAGTAATCTCACATTAGTGATCTAACGATTAGGAGCATTTTAATTTTGAGCTATCTAAAATTTAGATCTCATTAGCATGAACTCTTCATGATTCTAAAAACATTGTTCCAAATCTATGGGTTCATCACATTTATTTAATTCAACCAATTAAACATGCATTTTATTAAATGAATTCTTTTATTAATAAATGATTAAGATTACAAAGTAAATACTAATCACATTGGGCTTGAGGGCATACTACTTTCAATGTATTCACTATAATAGTCATTGGAACCATCTTTTTTATCCAGGTTTTTACTATAACGTACATTTGTTTACAAAATTTTGAAGTGAAAATGTTTATTATTGCAGAAAAAAGAAGGCAATTCTCTGCATTTAGTGTGGGATTTAGATTCAAGTCTTCAATTTCCATCTCCCCTAGCATCCTATGTGTCAGAAACTGTTAGGCCATCTATTCAGCTATTTTCTGAGTTTCAGAGGTAATGTTCTGGTAAGGTGCAACACTTAGGTAGTGATATTCTTTCTATAAACCCACTAAAGGAGTATGATGAATTTGTTGATTCATTTCCTTATTGAGAAGCATATACCTGAAAACATGCTCCGCTCACTCTGGCATGCCTCCTTTTTGTAAAACTAATAGTTCTTATAGTTTATGAGTTCTTTTACTTTTTGGGGCTATATTATTAGGTCAAATTATGACATTAAATGATATTGAACGAAAGATCATGCTCTTGTGATATCAGGTTTTTCAGGATTGTGCATGCTCCAATATTCCTCCGTTCCTTTGCATCTGATAGAAGGCACATGAAAGATTCTGAAGGGAACTATGTGTATCAACCACCTGCATATGAAGCCATAATTGCTGAAGGTCAAAGCAACTATATTACACTTTGTCCTGTTAAAATTACGTAAATAATATGCCATTTCCATTTTCAAGTGCAAATACGAGTTTACTTTGTGCAACTTGATATACAGACTACTTTGTCCAATTTTATAATGAATTTATGTTGCAATTGACTTGATAGGCAGTTAAGGTTGTAAAATGAGCAAATAATTCTGGCTCGATTCGTACTCGCTCGACTAAAAGTTCAATTCGAGCTCAACTCAAAATATAAATGATTCAAATATGAGCAAATTTTAAAATTTGATAAATTACTCGAACCTTCTCAATTTGTAATTTTCTATTGATACTTGGATCATATTCGTTCGAAAAGTTCAAACTGTTCGGGGGGCTCAATTCGAGATCGTGCTAGACTCGGTAGTTAAATGAGTCTAAATCAAAACTTATTTTATAATCGATAAATTTTGTGAATCAAATCTGAGCAATTCAATACTCACTCGATTCATTTACACCCTTAGTTAAAGTACACTGAAATACTTGGCAAGGCATGCTTTGAATAATTGACCCATTTCTATTGTTGTTGTTTTTCTCTCTTTCTGCTTGTGCAGATGGAACAGTGCACAACCTAAATGAGTACATTGAGATGTCTGCTGCAGATGTTGTGCAAAGCATAGGACCTGACCTAATTGAAGCAGTTTATTCCCAGAAATTGGGTGTTCTACTCGGTGGAAGTCAATTGGTGGAATTTTTCAGTCTCATTTCCAGATGACTGGTTGAAAACGCAGATCAACTCCCAAGGATAAGGATGCCCCCAGTGAGTGAGAGAGAGAACTATTTCGTATAGAATCGACAATTTTACTTGCATATTACTCCATCCATCCCTTGATATAAGAAGTTTTAGAGAAATATTTTTATTCCTTAATATAAAACGTTTTAGAATTTCAAGTAAACATTAATTACTTAGTTTCTAATATTACCCCAAGTATTAAATATAACTTCGGATCTCTCACTATTTTTTGCCTAATAAATAACACTATTTTTTCAATACAAGAACAATATAGACAATTGATATTATATTTAATGTTATACAACTATTTTTTTAATACTTGTGCACAATTCTAAAACGTCATATATTAAGGGACGGAGGCAGTACTGCCAACAAATTTCAAGAAAACTGTTCTGTAGAAGCTGGAAGATAGTAGTAGGTGCAGTTCCATTTTCTGGACGAAATTTATACTCCGTAAAGATGTTATTTTAAATGGAATCTGACCAGTATGATCAAATGAAATCTATGACCCGATTATACATCCAATAGGGACAACCGACAGACTAAACAACAACAACATCCATATACAAGTAAATTTAACAGTTTCAAATCAATTCATATATCTGCAAAATAAATTCAACTTCGGAGTTCACTTCCTAACCAACTCATCTAGGCTTCTTGTTGCTAGACACTGCTGCTAATTCCCAATCACTCTGACCACAAGCCAAGGACAGGTCAGCAACTAAACTGAATAAATAACTGCAACAAAACTTCAGAAGAGAAAGCAAACAGCAGGCTCAAGCAGTCAGGTTCCATCTTCACTATCTGAAAGAAGGCAATCTTGTATTTGCTCCCTGAAAGCATATGATGAAAATGATATTAGATACAAGAATCCAAATATAGAAAATATAGAATGTACACTGAAACTTCCTAAAATTAAGGTTAAGGAGTACATCTTTCATCTAAGTTGAGGTACAAAACATAGTTCAAAAGCACCGATACTGGGCCATAGATCCCTTGTCAGCAGTGGAGCCAAATTAGTTACCCTCAACACAAAATTAGGTTCAGTATAATATTATTACACATTTTCTTATCACAACAATGCAATCAAGTGCCATTGATTCAAGTATAGAACTACATCCTTAATGCAAACTTGAAAGCAAAATTTTTACATGAAACTACATCCTTAATCATCACCTTAACCATCTCTTGTTGTCACAACTGCCATGCATTGCTCGGCCAGTGATTGGTTGTGGTAAGAGAGAATAGAAGTGCTCCATGGATACTGGTTCTTTGGGAAGTATCTGAAACTGGCAACTCGCACAACATCTATCCACAAATGTTTCAGGACTCAATTGGCCGTTCTCAAAAGTAATTAAGCTTTGGAAATCACTTTTGTTTAGTGGACTATTGCAAATTGGACAGAAAGCTTCTGGGGGAAGAGATTCATTAGAGTTCAAATTAAATTTCTTTTGAAGGCGTCGAGATGCCAACTGCGCATTACAGTCATCAGTTTCTGGAATCTTATTAAACTGGAATGGAGTAAGCTTTCCAGCTGTCCTTACAATTGTGCACTCTCGTGAAGGATTTTCTTCCTGAAAAACAGAAGTTATAATGAGTTTGAAGATTAATAGTGTAACTGCATCTGGAGCAAACTTCAAGGTAAAATCACTGTCACTGGTTCCGAGGAGGACTTCAGTTTGAGTTTAATATAGTTTGAATTTTAGGCAAACTAGAATCAATAAAATAAGTCTCTTTAAACCTCTAAACAAGGCTCTCTACATATTGCTACTAAAATTAAGCATTTCCATTATTTGATAATCAATCCCTCAGTTCCAAAAATAGTCCCATTGACAACTGTTTCTGTTACAAAAGAAGCGCCTAATTTCTATAGACGGTAGTATAGAGTAACACAATGTCCTCAAATTTAGAACAACAATTTCATTATCATGCCATGAATATTACTAAACTAAACACTAAATAAACTTTGGTGTAAATATGAGACAAAAAATATATCCTTAAAATTTGTAATTTTGCAAATAGGGCTCTTTATGTGTAAACAGACCATAGTATATTCTTATAATTGCAAGCAATAGTCATAAAGGGAAAAAAAAGAAGAAAAAAAAGAATAATACGTTCAATCTTCTATATACCTGTAAAAGTTTGACAAATGATGAGATCAAGCCGTTGATGCCAGCACGAGAACCGGTAAACAGCTCCAGAGTCTTTAAACTGCCAAGCCAGTATAAAGTTAGCCCCATCATCATGGCATATCTATCTATATATATATATATATATATATATATATATATATATATATATGTTGTTGATGAACGTATCTTGTGGAACTATTGAATCAGTAAGTGGTCATGTATGTTAAGATTATAACATATTAATTCAATTTTATTTCAGAATGAGTAACCCCTCCCCCCAACCCCAAAACAAAGATATATATATATATATATATATATGTATATATATATGGCTCGCCACGTTGTTAATTCAATTTTATTAGAATAAGTAACCCCTCCCCCCAACCCCAAAACAAAAAAAAAGAAAAAGAAAAAGAAATTGGCTTGCCGTGTTGATCCTCTCGTAACAAGAAAAGGTCATTCAAGGTGATGGAAGGGGCATAAATAACTTGCAAAAAAGGAAAACATGAAAAAGGTATCATGAACAAACCTGTCCAGTCTACAGAGCAAGTTGAGCTCTTGTGTGAGACAATCACGTAGTGGAAGCACCACCGGTATCTCCCACCTGGCATCAACATATTGTATATCTGCCGCTAAAGAGTAACCCTGGCCCTGTTAAAAACAAAGTAATGTTACAGGCTTGTTTCCATCAACGTTCTAATCATATTTGTTAACACTTATTCTCACCTTTTTCTGCTTTCTTGTTCATTTGAGTTGTCACTAAACCTTTCTAAAACGAGACAATTTTTTCAATTGATGGAATACAAAACAAAATAATACAGTTCCTTCAGTAAACTAATGAAAAAGTAAAATAAAAAGCCAAATGAAGAGTCCACACCACAACAAAGATGCTCAGCAGGGAAGGAATGTCATCTAATTGAAGAAAATGTCGCCACTTTCTTCCAAATTTACTCTGGGTCTTTTGACAAATAGAATGGACTTTTAATACAAAGCTACAGAGATGGTTGCTGGGAACAAGAAGTAATCATCTAGCAAGATAAAGGAATATCAACAATCCAAACTTACTAGGGCAGTTTCTAGGACAAACAGAGACAAGATTTTTCCATTATTTTTCACTACATTTCTTAAAATCAATATTTACTATCGAAAAAAGCTAAAAAAATATTTTTAAGTGTGCCTTAAACAATTTTTCAATATACATGAAAAATCAAAACTTAAATAGGACTCTCATTTACAGGTCAAGGGAGGAAAAGTGTACAACATTACATACAAGAATATAGCAGTTGCCGTTTTACTTTCCACAGTTCCATGAGAATTAGAGTTTCTGATAAATGAATGGATAGACAGTCATTTTTTAATATTAAAGCTTGACTAGGAGAAATTGTGTCTGGAAAGGAAATTAATGTATGATAAGAGAAGGCATAAGAAATAAATTTTCATGAAATTAAAAGGGCAAGAGTACTTTATCTTAGTATATTTATCAAGCAGATTTTAATTAGGAAAGAGAGTAAAAAAGTTCCAAGTTTATACTTAGTGACCCCACAAGATTATATAAAGTGATGAGTACTTTTATTTTTTTATACTAATGGACCCCGCTAAATAACTTAATTACCCTTCATTTTATGTACTTTATCTCATCATTTTGCGGACAAATTTTTGTACCGTTAGTCATCCTTTTGGGGACAGAGAGAGTATACAATTAATGAAAGTAGATCTAGTACATCTCTTGATGAAACATAGTTTCATAAGATCCACTAACTAAAATTTCTTCAAAAAATGAAAAGGACAAACCTTAACAGTTGAAGCGATGATGAGGCAAGCAATCCTTGATGTGCATGATCCTAGCACAAGTTTTGTATATCCATTTTCAATAGCAATCTACACCATGATGTAACATTGCAGTTTATGCATATATCTATACAATGTCTCCCCTCATTTATGCTTACAATAAAAGGAGTACAAGATATAAAACCAAACCTTTTGCAATGACAACATACGCAGCTGAACGAGCAAATCTTCTTTTCCAGTTGTATCACTGACAGCATTTAGTAACTCCTTCGTTTTATCTCTTCCATCACTGGAATCTGAAGAGCAGATGCTTTCAATTGGAACAACATGGAAGTCTTTTCTTGGTGGAGCTAAATTGTCCACAATCAATTTCATGTCTTCGACTGCTTCGTCAAATTCATGAGAAGGGACTGGATAATAGGCACTTTCATCAATAAAAGCAACTCCAACACCAAATACTGGTAAGGATCTATCCCTACTTGCATCAAAATTCTTTTGTGCTTTATGTTGCATCTCATGTACAAATTGAAGAACCACCCTAAAAATACATATATTTGCTTAGGGATGAATCCAAATGCTATGAACTGGGAGAACTCTAGCATACTGGAAACCAACAAAAGGTGCCATGATTATCAGCATCTTACACAACCTACAACCTATATCCTAGAAAAGTTCACTTGATTGTTTATCTTTAACATATTAGTTATGAAACTTATATGGATTTTAAAATCATAATCCCTCTCTTGCATAAAACGAGTCTCATTTTGACTTTTTGAAATCAATTTATGGAATTCTAAAATTCAAAATTGATATGAATTCATTTGATCTAGGTAATAGATGGTTGTAGTTATGATCAAAGTATCTAAAAGTAATGGTATTTACAAATTTTATTATAATCACAAAAACTTTACATTTTAGGATTGCACAAATTGAAATCAAAAGGACAAAAAAGGAATTTTTGTAGAACAAGGGGTCATAGTTTTGACGTGGATCCATTAGCATTTTGGTTTATTACGAATTATACAAAACTTTTATGTACATAAAAGGTATCATACAAATAATTATCCATCCTTGTGGTACAGAATCAGTAAACTTTGACAGTAATGAATGGATAATTTATTTCATATGGAAATGATAGTAAATGAATTAATGAGAGAAACCTTGAAGAAGAACCGCCGGAGAAGCCCACGAGGACTTTGTCGGAGGGGGAAATCATGGCGTTGGAGGTGACCGCAAACTTAAATTTCCCGAAGAGATTACTGCGGAAACAGTCCGGACAGAATTTGCTACAGTCTCCGCCGGTAACACCACCGTCCGTGGCGGCGGTGATGGTTTCATTGAACTTACACTTTAAGCAGAGGTTGCTAGGGTGATGGTTGGGAGAATCAGTGCCAGTTGGCAGAAATCCATTGGAAGATTCTTTCTTCTTATGCTGCTCTTCTCCTTGTTCTTCGTTGTTGTTTTTGTAGCAACCAGACTGGCAGGAAGCTCCACTGCACGCCATTCTTTCTTCTCTTGTCAATCTCACCGATTTTCTGGGTGAATAATTGTAGGGTTTTGTGCTTTACAAATAACAATCCGTATAAATTATTGGGGAAAAAAAAAGCAAAATGTAGAAAGTTAAAATAAAATATAATTTTAAAAAAATTATTAAGAATATTTTCTTTGTTTACGGGTTATAAGTTGCTCAAATTAATTTATAAATAAGTTTTGTAAGTAATTTTTTAGAAGTAGGTATTTTTTATTTTTTAAAAATAGCTTATAAGTTATTTTTAAATAAGTAGGGTTGATCAAATATAAAGACTCACACCTTTATTTTAATAATTTTTATAACTTATTTTAATATAACACTTTTATAATTTATTTTAATTTAATTTATTACTTATAAATAAAAATAATATCAAATACTTTTATTTATAAGTCACAGTTTAAAATAACTAAAAAATTATTTTAATTTATAAATTATTTTAAAATAGTCATCTCTGAATGAGCCCTAAATCCTTCTAGGAATAGTAAATACTGGACATGAGAAAAAAACAATTCTATTTTCTTCTAAAAATTTCAACTCCAAATTATAAAAAATCTGCTCAAAAATTGGTCATGAACTTTTGGGTCTATATTATTGTCTTTAGAATCTTTTAAAAAAAACACATCAATAACCATCTAAATCTTTAGCATTGAAATCAAAAATGATAATCTAATAAAAAAAATGTTTTTTTTTATTGTGCAAGGTCACAGATTGAAGATAAAAATTTCCTTAAGTCACTTATGACTTTTTTCCATACTCCCTTAAATTGTAATATACAATAGGTTATCAAAAACGAAAAAAATCTTTAGCATTGATTCAAGTATTATAATATGAGTTTATTGTGTAAATCTCCTTCTTCTTTTTCCCTTTAAAAACAACAACAAACAAACAATATGATATAATATGTTCACATTCACAAACTAAATCAAAGAAAATATAATTTGATAGTATTGAACCTTACCTAACTGGCTAACTCTCCAAAGGATGGATCCGCCTAAAGAGTATGACAGTAAATCCAACCAAACAGTTCGAGTTCGACTCAGATTGAACTCAAAAAAAAAAAAGAGTAAGACTCGAATTCATTAATAATATGATCCAAATTTAAGCATAAAAAATAGTTTGAATAAAAATGCAAAAAGAATATGAGTAATGTTATACTCGACTCGTTTAAAATTTAAACTACTCGAATTCTCGATTATAATTTGATACATACTTGATTGATACATATTCGATTAGATACTCGATGCATTCTCTTATAATATATACAATGTTAATCAAATTATGATAATTAATTATTACTTTTTAATTTTGTTTTTAATTTTAATTGAGATTTTATATTTGTAAAGTGTAATAGTAAATATATTTTCTCATTTCTAAGTAAAATAATAAATTTAATTTATAACTATATTTATTATAAAGGTATGTATTATGCGAATACTCGAATTCGAGTTTGAATTCGAAGGTTACGAGTAGTTTGAATGTAATTCGATCCGAGTCGGATCGAATTCGAGTAATGAATATTCGACTCGGATCTTAGTAAAATTTTCAAATATAATTCGAATTCGAGTATGAATTTAACTTTTCGAGTCGAATTCGAGCAGCTTTCTATTCGATTTCAATTCGACTCGTTTACACCACTTCTTAAAGACCACACCTTTCTCATAACTTGATAAATTTACCCCACGACGGATAAAATTTAAAGCATGCATAAATCAAAAAATTGTTTTGTTTGTTTGTAAAAATGTTTGTCTTAATTTATTACTACTTTGAATTATTTTATCTTATAATCAATTTGTTATTTAATCTGGTATACTATATTTTGTCATTTTTAAGATTATTTAATAATAAATTATATCCCATTAGAAATGTGGAATTATATAATTCCCTTTAAAGTATCACGTAAGTACGTAACCTTATAAATAATACTTTATTCATTCCAAAATTAGAGATGAAATTTTACTCTTGAGATCAATCGAAAACAAAAACTATACCAATTAAAACTATAACAAAAACTATAATCACAAAAATTATTTCATTATAAACTTTTACGAGTTATATTAATTTTAAAATTTAATTTGTCATCGTTTGATCTCAAAAATCAATTGTGTCTTTAATTTTGAAATGGATGGAATGCATTAAATAAAGGACTAATCATGAGATTAAAAGTTCCAAAGTGATATTTCATCCGTCCCATAATATATTATGTTTTAGGGTTGTACACAAAAATTAATAAAATTATTGTATAGCATTAAATATAGTATTAATTGTCTATAATATCATTTATCATATACTTATCTCATACTCTCTCTCATCTGTAATATTTTTTCATACGAAGTAATTTTAAAAAAATTATGGCTAATTCTCATATCTATTAAATATACTAAATTGCAATACATAACACCATTGCATGACACATGTCATTCTCAAATTACAACACATATCCTACTTAATTAATGTGCTCATCTATTACTCCGATTTTTACATGTCCTACATAATTACACCAGTTTTTGAATTTTATAATATTATACTTTTTATAATATTATACCATACATATATATAAGTTTCAACATTACTAACCTTGACAACTTAATAAATATATTTTTTGAAATTTTACAGTATTATATACTACCTCCATTCCATAATAACTGTATTTTTAGCTTCATGCACATGAATTAAGAAACTCATTCAATATTATCATTTAAGGATTAAAATTTGTAGGAAATTCTATCACTACCCCTTTATGGAAAATTGAAAACTATTAATACAAGAGAAAACAAAATTTTGGGACAATGAGAAAAGTTAGGGGTGATATAGAAAAATAAATAATTTATTCTCCTATAAAGTTGTAAACGACAAATAAATTGGAACAAATTTTTTCTTCTAAAATGACAGTTATTATGGAATGAAAGTAGTACCATTTATAATCTTATTCCATACATTATATCATACATATATATATAATCCCACCCTAATATATTTAATTTATAATTGCCAAAATCCACTACTTTTCTAAACATAATATTATATCCTAAAATCACTATTTTTCTAATATTATACCATTCATAATTATACCATATATTATATCATACATATATGGTATAATATTATAATACACGTGTATAATAAAATCATTGCCTATCTAAATTGTGCGAAAATTATCATTAATTATTAATTAAATTATATTACAACATAATATTATACCATTTATAATTATATTACAACATAATATTATACAGTTTAAAATAATTAAAACAAAATTAAAATAACAAATAATATCAATCATAACTTACTATGTTGATTTTATAATCCCCTAAATCACTACTTTTTCAATCTAAACGGTTTTTATATTATCGTTACTTAATTATTATCTCCTAAATCACTACTTTTTAATCCCACATTAATATTTTGATTTTATAATCCCATAAATCACTACAAATTTAAACTGTTCTGATAATGTTAATTGTTCTAATATTATCATTGCTAATTTAATTATTATCTCCAAAAATCACTACTTTTTTAATCCCAAATTAATATTTTAAATTTATAATCCCCTAAATCATTACAGGTCTACACTATTTTGTTAATGTCAACTATCTTGATATTATTCTTTTTAATTTTATATTTAAGATTTTGGAAAGTATATATAATATTTTTGTCAAATTACCAATACATTTTATATTTTATTAAGGTAAGTAATTAACAGAATCTTTTTGAATTTGGTAAGTAGTAAACATATTATGTGATTATAATTCAACTCAACGCGTGATATACTTCGGAGGAGAAAATCAAACTAGCAGACCAAATAGGATTTTAAATACAATTTATTTTTTAATTTTTTTAAAAAATAATATTTTTATATTACAATAAAAAAAGGAACCCACATCACGTGTGAAGGTGATTTTTAGTATAAATAACTAGATACAAACCCCTAAATCACTACTTTTTTCAATCTAAACGGTTTCTGAATTGTGGCTTTGCATGATTGTTAAGTACTAGCATTCGGTAAATCATTTTCATCATCATTACTGCTACCTCCATCCCACAATAAGTAATTTTTTAGGTTTAATATTTTTTTTCAAAATAAGTGATGTGTTAGAACTCTAATATAATTTTTACAATATTTTTTCATATGTGCCCTTATGCAACCAATAGTATTTATCGCGTATTTATTGGGAAGTTGAAATGTTGAAGAAAGAGAAAGAGAGACCAAAAGGCAATAAAAAAAGTCAACTCAAACAAAACAAAGAAAGTATATTAAGGGTATTTTGACCATTTTAACTTGTGTATTGGTATGTGTGATTTAAGCTAAAAAATCACTTATTATGGGACGGAGGGAGTAGTTTTTTTTGACATTATGATAATACTGTGAGTACCTCTACAATTGCCAAAAATGAATAAAAAACTAATTAGACAATGTATCCGTTTTTTAACTATAACATTGTGTTATGTATGACACGGTGCTATACTGTTATATTTTTGGACATGGTGATTGTTTAACATGAAGATCCAACATGTAAGACCCCAACTTTTATGAATAAAGATTGAATTTTCTCTATATATTATTTTAAATAGTAAGGTATTGATTTGATGAATGTGTTAAGTTATGGGGTGATATGTGCAAATGGTCATAAAATATTCATTGTGTCAGGGAATATTCGTTGGCCGAAAAATATTCTTTTTGTCAGAGAATATTCGTACGACTGCGCAATCATTGGTGGGCCCCATAACAAAAAACTGTCGGATGAAGAAAACGATAAGAATGATTTTCTAAAAATAACGGCGTAGTTGTTACCGTTAGAATATCCGGTGATAAAAATACAGTAATACGCGGTGTTGCACAGTAGCACACGGTATTGCACAGTAATTCGAATTATTGGTTCTTACGTAAGAAGTCACTACTCAATAATTATTATAGTAATTACTACTCAATATTTTATATTATTGATTCAATAATTGCTACATTGATAATTGCATAATATTTTATTGATTCAATAATTATCATTACACAGTATTTCAAATTATCAAATCAATAATTCATATTATTTGAATAATATTATTAGATAGCATTATTGATAATGTCTAAGAAAGTTATGTCTAGGAGGGGTTATTTAATTGCGCGCCAGTAAGGAGAAATCCTTATCGGAAGACCCCTTTTTTCCTGAGAACGACCTGGTTGTCAATATTGTAGTTCTGTAATATTATTTGTGAATAATTAATTATTGATTTATATGATAAGAAAATATTTATTTCAATTTTGATATAAAGGATGGATTTTAGCATGAAATATTTGTTGAAAGTTTGACAATTATTTTTTTCGATAAAATATTTATTCAAATATATTATTATAATATTATAATTCTTTTTTATAATTTACATGATAATATTATTATAATAATATATAATTTTTAGCATGTAAATAAAAGTGGAGTGGAGGTTATCATTTTATTTTTTCTTCCGTGCACTTCTGCACATTCTTTTCTTTTTGGTGGCTTGTTAATTTTGCCTACAAAGCTTGTTTTATCAAAAGTGGGCCCTCAATCTTGGAATTGAGTGGTTAGACAGAGAAGTTGATATGTTAAGCATGATTGAAAATGAAGAGTTAGGCCTAAAAAAAAATAAAAGTTAGGCAAGTGTATTGGTTTTCTCTTCGAGGTTGCACTATAAAAGGAAGGTTACCCCTCCTTCCTAAAACACACCATTTCAATATCAGAAATTCTTATTTTATAGTATTGTGAGTATTTTCTTGAGTATAAGGATACTTTAAGCGTAGTTTTTGTGCAATATTTTCTCAGAATAATATCCGATATTTCAATCAAATTCAGTTTCTACTAAGGTAAGGGATATTATTTTTCTTGTAAATGATGTTACTTTCTTTCAATATTCATAAAGAATATTATTTTCTTTCATATTCCATATTATGAAAGCTATAATATTTCATTTCATATACCCAAATTAAAACTTACTACGGTAAGTATTGCTTCTATAATTCTTGAAATGATCAGAAACTATTTGAATTTTGCGTTTCATCTAGTATCATTTCATTGGAATGTTGGTATGAATTTTACTATGAAATTTTTACCTTTTCATGTCAGAGTTATTAGTCACGTATACGGCACTATTCACGTATACGTCACTATTCACAGAAAAAATAAAATTTCTTTTAATTGTCCAAGTTAGCTATTATGGATCCTATCTTTGATTGGATCCAAATTTTGATCTTTATTCTTGAATTTTGCTCCACAAAGTATTATTATGGAGTATTCTTGAACTTGAATAAACTAAATTACGAATCCCTAATTTTTATTATTTATCTCACTGGATTCGTTATTTATATTGTTTTTCATCATATTCAGTCATAAATGGTGATATAACTGAATATCTTTGGCCTGTAGAGCAAAGATGAATGATTATCTGATGAATATCTTTGGCCCGTAGTGCAAAGATGAACAGGTATTGAGATGAACATTACCACTGGTGATACAAATGAATATCTTTGACTGTAGTGCAAAGATGAATAATTGATTTGAGATATATTGATTGATGTTACATGGATAAAATATTGATGATGAACTTTTAAATCATAGAAGATAGTAGACTTCATTCTCTACGTAACTCTTCTAAGAAATTGTTATTTTCGCTGCAGTTGTTGATCTAAAATTTGTTGTCCATAATATTTTATCTAATTTGTTGAAGACTAACGATAAATTGTTCTTTATTATCTTAGTCATAATATTATTTACTGGGCTAGTTGAGTTCACCCTTTTCATTTATTGTCCTCTTCAAGGAATGAGAATGTTGCAGAAACTAGTCGGAGATCAGTGTGATGGTCAGAGTAGAGCAGTAGCAGTCTTCACTATTTTTATAAAATAGTGTGATAATAATTGTAATAAAAGAGGACTGAATTTGAATGTTTATATTTTGTATTATATACGACTTGTATTAAAACTCACAGTTTGTGTGGTCGTATTTTGCACGACCGTATGTTATAAAAAATTATATTTGAATTCTGTACCATGTATTTGGTGACTCAGAATGGGTTGAGTATTGAACCTATTTTGGGGGTGTCACACAACATAATTATTAATGCTCGTACTTTTCAATTTCCGCATGTAACATGTAATTTTCCTTCAGAACTGAGGAGCGAAACTGGGAAATTCTTCCGTTATTTTCTCTTTTGTTTGGATGTTAGAATTCTGGTGCAAGTAAGCGTATATGAGACATGAACTCTTTAAAATGCATCAAGTACCTGTGTCAAATATTTGAGGCTTGATGATGTTTGTGTAATGTGTAACAGACTTCAAATATGTCACTATAAATCATATCAATATAACAACTCGATGACATTGTGGATTACACTTTCTAAATATTTGTTACTGCTTTAGAATGAAAGAGGTACCCATTCTTAACCCTATTGTTTACATTATAAATATTTTTATCAAGAAATTAATATATATATATATATATATATATATATACACACACACACACACACAACACTATTATATAATGTCCTGGGTTTAGTGATCATATTAATTCTATACTTGGATATGTATTTGCGCACAAAGCTTTACCTAACTCTATGTAATATATGCTATCAAAATTTGATCATCGCACAACAATTAACCATCTTCTTATTATATTTTAATTTATTAATTGCACGTACAAATTTATTATTAACAAAATGAATAATCTGTCGCAACGCGCGAATTTGTATCTAGTATTATATAAAACGTCAAATAATTTAAAAAAAATAAAATCATCTAAAATGTTATATATTATAGTAATAAATAGTATAAATAATATTATCTCATCCATCATTTTTATAAATAAATATGGATTACATTCCACCTATAATAACTACAAAATATATCATTTTTCCTTTTGATTACTTTTTGTGCCTTTATGTGAAACCTCTCGTGATAGGAAAAGTTACTACCAAAATCTTAGAATATTATCATTACTGCTAATTGAATCAATATTAAACGGAATTAAAATTCACATATTTTTTTGGGCCTAAACTTCAATTGTGGGCTTCTCGTTGATTACACATCTTTAGGGTAAGTTTCCTAATTCTCCTCTTACCTTTTTCCCATGCCCCCTATACTTAAGGCTCTAAAATGAATAAATAGTTTGGGTTTGATTTTTGTTCGATCAAAAATTCGATTTGAATTCGATTCGAATATAAACAAATTTTAATGTTCGATAAATTACTTAAATTATAATTTTCTGTTGATACTCGAAAAAGTTCAAACTGATCGGACTCGATTCGATATTGTGCTCTACTCGATAGATAAACGAGTCTCAATCAAACTTTATTTTATAGTCAATAAATTTTGTGAATGAGCAATTCAATATTCGACTGAATTTGATTCAATTACACCCTTGAAATATTTTAGTATTGCATAGTAATACTTTAAAAAACAAAAGGAAATTGATATTTTCACAAATAAAATTTGATATTCTTATAAGGTCTTTCTCAGATGATTATGAGACTCATTTATTATTCAGATAATAGAAAACTTGTAAAACTATCATCTTTACTTATGAAAATATCATTTCCCAAAACAAAAATTAAATATAACAAACACATGTACATTATTTATTAATTATACTTACTTTCCAAGCAATGTACAGAACTTTCAATTGTTTAGTACTTTAGTGTGATATCACGCTCAATCAAAATCAAGATGGCATAAATAGTATATAGTTGATATATTTGTAAGAAATATAAACTCTATTAAAGCTAATATTACTGTCTTTCTATCTCTAACTCTTTCTTTTGTAACTTGTTCTTACAAAATTACAACATAGGACCTCATAAGTCATAATCGTGATCGTTTAAATGTGTCTATTTCTATTATTTGTAAAATTAATAAGCGCAATGCTATTATCACATAATTTATCACATAAATTAGTTCACATAAACCTTACATACACATACACATGGGCAGAACCAGGGGGCGAAGGTGGTCATATGACCCCCAAATCTTGGAATATGAAGCCTATGAATATTGGGATAGATATAATTTAAGAAATTTTATTAATTTGGGATGGATATTATATATAGGTGTGCTTAAGGCCTATGAATATTGAAATGAGTATAATTTACTATATTCTTTCTATTAATGTTTATCTTTATTAATTGTTATTTAAATTTTTATACTTAAGAATAATAAAGAAATGATTGTTTAAATATTTATTTAAAACAATCGTTTAACAATAAGAATTGAAAGTAAAAAAAAGAGTAACAATTAATATTATGTCAATGAACTACTTGTAAACTTTTTCTTCTCATTTTTCAGACAGATGGAGAGCTTTCTCATGTCCTTCCACCTATAAATTAACAATATTACTATAAGATAAAATAATGTTAAATTAGTTTGATGATTAATTAATTAATATTGCACTCATTTGTCTTACTGACTTAATTATACATTGATATCAATTTTTTGTAAATGAGAATAACTTAATTCATTTTATTGCTTTGAGTGACTCCTCTCAGTTGTCTCTGACGAAGATGACCAGAACTACAATATAAGATTTTGAATATATAATATTATAATTTATTTATAAAAGTAACTAATCGGTTGATTAAAAATTTCAAATTCTGATTAATAGTCCCATAATTCAAGTGAAATTAATATATATATATATATATATATATGTATTTAAAATTATTAGACTCACAACTAAAATATTGACAAGGGTTGGAATAAGATGTTGTGAAATACTATAATTGGACAAAATGAATTTAAAAGAATCACTCAAAGAATCAATAAATAATTTTTTTTACTGATATATTTTGGCCCCCTCTTAAAATGTTCTGGTTCCGCCACTGCACATATATTGTATATTTGCGGGTCCTGTATGTCACGCAGAGTCCACAATATACATGTGTGTATTTGAGTACTACCTCCGTTCCTTAAAGAGTGTAGTTTTAGCAAAAAAAAAATTATTCTTTAAAGAATGCAGTTTTAGGAACCCAAAGTCTTCTTTTTCTAAATATGCCCTTGTTTTAATTAATGCACTAAATAGAAAAGTTAATGCATTAAAAGAAGAGAAATGCTAACTTTGTTATTTTATCCTACTTATTAGTTTTGTGCTTTTTTGCTAAAATTATATTTTTTAAGGAACAAAGATAGTATTATGTGACTCAAAATTATGTGATAATAACATTATTTAATTAATAAATAGGTATTAATAAGTTACAAGTTTTTTTTTTGTTTAAATTGATCTATTTACTCTCTGTTTCTGTGTGAAGAGACGTTTCATCGAGCTTCTACGGGTCCAGGTACCGTTCATCCCTCTAGCTATTTCCCAATCGCCACCCTCTCTCTGCTATTCGCTATATTAACTATTATCAATTAATTGACCTATTGATTTACTTCTGTGTTTCTTTTCATTATTTGAAGGAGTGACTTTTGTGAATGGTTGATTTATCAGTAATCTCTTATAAGTTTTTATCAAACTAAAAAAGAAGAGTCCTTTGAAAAAAGATTTCTTGAATGTAAGCTTATAACATGGATGTGATTTAGCTAAAATTCGGTGTATGTTAAAGTTTACTTTGAATGTTGAATGACTATAGAAAACAATTATGATTCCTTTTTTTTTTTTTTTTGCGCTTTCTAGTTTGGGGTTTAAGTTTATTGCCAAGTACCTGAATGGAGATTAGACCTTTGGATAATTGAACCTATTTCAGGATGTGGGGGAATATTATTTAAGGTAGTCCTAGACTCCAAATAATTAATGTACTGTATTTTCGAGGGCCATTACATTATCAAATCAGTGCCGTTGTATTGATACGCCAATCTGTTTTTTTCTGAAAGGTCTGACAAGACGGATTAAACAGAATGGATCCAGTAAATGGCTCTAGTGATTTGTCATCAGAGATGGAAGTAGATGCTTTTAGACGGCTTTTCCCTTTGCGCTTTCACGAGCGCCATCTGCTTGAATCTATAAGACCCGATGCCAGGCCACTTGGAAAAGCTAGAGATACAACCTTGGCCCTAGGTTAGTTATGCTTATGTTTTACTAATATTTTCAACTGATGTTCACCTAACCTTTGGATTTGCCATAATTACGTTCAACTTTCAATATTAGGAGCTGTTGCATCTGCCAATGGATCAGCGCTAGCAAAGATTGGTTGTACTGTAAGTTTTCTTCACTCTTGTCTCTCTCTCTACATAGACGTAAACAGCGGAAAAGAGGTTTTTGTTGAGTTCAGATGAGTTACTTCTACGACATTATGCATTTCTATAGGATGATAAGTACCTCTTTTTGGTGAAATTGGTTCAAATTCTCATATACTGTTGTCCTTGCGCAGACCATGCTGGCTGCAATTAAAATGGAAGTGATGACACCTACAACAGAGTCACCAGATGAGGGCTGCATAGGTTACCATACTGAACTGCACCTGTCTTTTATAGTAGTCATACTTGCTCATATGGCATGTAACTCTGTAAAATTCTGCTTCCAGCCATCGATTTCCACATGCCTCCAATTTGTTCTCCAATTGTTAGACCTGGGAGGCCTGCTGAGGCTGCACCAGTTGTGTCTAAGCAGTTATCTGATACCATCTTAAGGCAGGTTTCCTGACTTCATTATTTGCCCTGCCTACTATCTTGCTTTGGGGTTTGTTTTTGGATTTCTTTTGGTTTAATACATGTGAAATACCTATTGCTAAAGTATTATGGATATAAATTTGATTGTATCTATCACCACAATATTATGTATATACATTTGATTTAATTTTTACACATCAGAAATACTTATATTACTTTTTCTACCATTACTGTGTTTCAACATTTGTACTTATTGTTAACTTTTTCTAATAAAATATAAAAGGGGGGGCTGTAGTAAAAAAAGGCATTTCTTGGTGGAAGCTCAATGTTGTGGAGCAACTGATACATTTTCTAATGGTTTCTGTATAAATTACGAATGACACAGACACATTATCCAGAGGACCAGAGTTTTTATGTTAGTCAATAAATCCTCTTATCGGTATTTGAGTATGTATGTGCACGTCTCTCTCTCTCTCTATATATATATATATATATATATATATATAGAGAGAGAGAGAGAGAGAGAGAGACACACACACAAACAAGAAAGAAAGAAAAATACATATTCACACCCAAAAGGAAGGGAGTTATGTACTGAAACTTGGAGATGGAAGCCTTCTTTCATTTCTAGATGGTGAAGTACGGACCAAACTCGTGAGCTTATTTATCCCAGGTTGGAACAAGTAGATAAGAATCCCCTTTCTAATGTCCCCATGACATGGGGGTGAAAAAAAGGGAAAGCAGGGAATGGGGTTCTCTCACTTTTGACATAGAGGGCCCCTAGCGGAAGGCTCAAATGGGATATTAGCTAAGTGGTAGAGCTCCACCCTAAAATATTAATTGTATTGTTGTGTCTGGGTTGTGAGGGCTACCAGCCATATACTGATACATATATAAGCATAAATATATACACACATACACACACAGTTTTATCCTTTTACATTTGTTATGATTTGTGCTGAATATTTAAGCAATTAAACATTTATGTTGGATTAAAACAGTATTTATTCTGTTAGATATTGATGGCAATGAAGATAACCAATTATCAGATAAAACTAAATTTGATGAAACAAGGCGATGATAATTATATTTTTGACTTTTGGCATATCAGGTCTCTGCTTTTTTATTGTTATATATTTTACACCTATAAGAAAGCATAGACTCACAATATGCCAAATTGCCAATGGTCAAAACTTGCTATATTGTTTCTATACCTTTGTTCGTTTTGAATCTGTTAAATGCCTCAATTGAAAGAAAAGGGAGTACTCTGTGGTTGGTTTTTGGAGGTGCCATTGTATTTGATTTGTACACTTCTGGATTGATTAAGCTGGAAATTGTGGTGGTAGCCACTTTATTATGATTTATGATGATATTGTCAGATCTGCTTTCCTAACAATGATAAGGGATGGAATTTTAGAGAGGGGGCCGTTTTCTCTACTGTGTGATTTCCTTCTAAGTTTTGGACTACTGTCGATGTTTTGCTCATCTCTTTTCACAATTGTTCTTCTGTCACTTATATTTACAGACTATACGTTTTACTTATTTTTTGGGCTATTGTGAGGTTTATAAAGATATTCTAGATACAGTACAAGTTGTTTTAGTGATTGTCATTTCTCACATCATATATTTGGAACATATTAGATACCACTTCTTTAACATGAAATGTTATCTTTTGATATATTTGTTGTTGATTGACCAATTATTTGATTGTTGTAGTTCCGGCATGATTAATTTGAAGGATTTATCCTTGGTCAGTGGGAAAGCTGCTTGGATGGCCTACCTGGTAATAGTTTTCATTATATGACTTTTCATTTCATTTATATTAGACATTAGTAACAAAACTAGTACTCTATTAGTATAAACTTGTCTGCAAAATACAGTAATCTGATGGAAAAATAATGCAATACCGATAATGAAGGAAAAGGATTTGATGAACCTGTTCATGTTTGTTATATAATTTAGATGCGAGACAGTTGGAATAAGGGGGGAGGGGAAACAGACAGAGACAGAGATCATGTTACAAAGAGGCTTGGGGAAAGATAAATTGACAAGATGACAAAGTGGTTGCTGTGAGATGATTTCATGGTGGAAGTTTGTATAGGAACAGGGAGTAAAAGTTGGAATATGAAAGAGACCAAGTAACAGTCTCACCTAACCTAACTAGTAGTACCCCTTCCAATTCCATGGAACACTTTCTATGGGTGGTGGTTGGTATGAATTTTGAGACATTTACACATTATGTATTACATATATATATGTCTATACATATGTATATGTATATGTTTGTATATATATATATTATAGGGGATTAAGGGAGGTGAGGTAAGTCTTTAAAAACAACTCATTCATTAAGAGTATTCTTGTCATTAACCATTTCATGATTTCACTAGTATATTTTTAAAGGCTTGGTACGTCCTAGGCCCCTCACCTCCCTTTATCTTGGTAAGGCGTCCTTGAAAATAGTTACATTCGATTTGAACTCATTGCAGTAATTTTTATGTGCCCAACTCATCCGACGTGAAAAAATGTGTATTAGTGTATATCATCAAATAATGAGTGGCTTTCAACACTGGTTACAAATCATCTTAGTATTCTTATTATGTAACCTTTTTTTTTGTTGCAAAAGGCTAATAAAAATTCTTATTATGTAATACATTGCATTCACTTGTTTCTATGTTAGCTGACAAGAAATATGATTTTGCTCTTGCAGGACATATATTGTTTGGATGCTGATGGTGCTCTTTTTGATACTGCATTACTTTCTGCAGTTGCTGCTTTTTCTCATTGTAAGTTTGTCACGGCTCTGATGTTTTATTACCTTAGAGTATGTTGTCAAGTTGTGAGACATCTGTAAGCTGGATCGGAGGGGCACTTAATGTTTTTCTTGTGCATTACTTTGTTTTTTATACCCGCAATTTAAAGTGAGTTGGATGTGATATGTGAATAATCATAAACTATAACCATTGGAGCCTTGGAGGATATCTGATTCACAATTTCCCCCCCCCACCACTCTTCCTGGAAAGGAAGGAGTATAAGTAGTAATTTTAAGATGACCGCTATGAGCTGCTGGTGCAGGTAATTTATTGAGGAAAGCTGGTTATAATACTCTGCAATAAAGTTAACTAAAGGAAAACCAAAAACCTATTTTGGTGACACTCATAAATTATTTCTCTTGCCTATATGTTTAAAATTTAACTTCAATATACTTTATACTATGGCCTGGTAACATGTTTAGCACCTATCAATCTGACATTGAACATCCTATCTTGCAGTGCAAATCCCGGTAGTTTCATTGAATGATGATGGAAGAATAGTTGTTTCTGAGGAAAATGAGGGACGGAAATTGGAAAACGAGCCAGTCAATAAAGATAAGAGGAAGCTCAAGTTGAGCAGCATTCCGTTCTCCTTAACGTGCATACTTCACAAGCATTACATCCTGGCAGATCCCACGGCGGAGGAAGAGTCCATCATGGATACTCTTGTAACAGTCGTATTGGATTCATCATGTCAACTTGTGTCTCTTTACAAGCCCGGCGGACCAGTTCTGGCCTATAACTCAGCTATCCAGGTCAGTCACCTTCAAGTCCATATTTTGATTCCCCCAGGTTCTTCACATGTTAAGTTAATACTTTTTTTTGGGTAGCAATATTTAGTTAGTACTTGATACTACCTTTGTCCATCATAAATGTCCTCCGTCGACTTTTATGATCAAATCGATCGTTTTAAAAATCAATGTCATATTATCTATTTTAAATATATGCAAAAGACTACCATGATAAACAACATATAATTTACTACTAACATCAAGGTTTGCAAATTTGAAAATCTAAATATATATGCCCAATTATTAATTTTAAAAAGGTCAATTTGATCATAAAAGTCAATAGAGGGCATTTATTGTGGGACGGAGGCGGTAAGAGTTTGTGTCAATTGTATAAAAAATGGTTATGTTTCAAGGTAGACACTCAACATTTGAAATCGCAGAATATTTTTAAGAATCTTGAACTGAACTACTGTGTAATTTCACATTAGAGAAAGAAGCGAAGTTGCTAGACTAACCAAATGGTCTTGTATGCGTTTATTTTATTTATTTTTTTAAAAAACAATTAGGTAATTCTTATACTTTGATTGAACAACTTTGCAAGATGCTGGCTCATCAGGTAGATCCTCTACTAAAATGGAGAGGTAAAAAAAAAAAACCAGAATACCTCTGGATGAATATCAGAACCATCTTAGTGTATTTTCAACCATTTTTGGCCTGAAGTTTTTTTTGACTTGGATTACATAAACATTCGAAATGAAACTAAACTACTGGCTAGTTGTGGATATGCTAAGAGAGGAGCTCATTGTTTGGTTGCAGGATTGCATTGCATTAACAAGGCAAAGAGTGAATGAACTCCAGAAGATCTTGAAAGAAGCAATTTCTGATATGGAGGTGGACTAGGTTAAAGGAGGAGATATATCAATAGCAGCGTCAGTTGGTGGTAATTCTTTTTGTCGCTCTTGTTCGTGTTCTCCGGTGTTTGCAGTGAATTAGGAGTTTCAGAATATACATTAGGTCTCAGTTTTGGTTTAGTCGATGCGTGGGCCATTTTGTTTGCCAATGAGATTATAATGTGGTTGTAACTGAAGAGTGTGCCCCAATTTCCTGCATCTATTTTGACCTGTTTGAGATGAGGATTCAAAATTTTACGGTATCGCATTGAGTAAATCAAAACTTTTGGTGAAAATGACCCACAGTTCTTCTAAAATGCCTCCAGTATGCTTTAGCACATATGCCATGCAGTATTGAGTGGAAGATCTTGTGCTTCCGGCTTTGTGATATATAGGAGTTGTCCATTGGTTATGGGCCTTAGTCGAATAAGCGTAAAATATGTTTGTGATTTTCTTAATTCAAATCAAATAAACAAGACCTAATATATCTACCATAATCCGCAACATTCACTACTAGTAGTATAATACTATAATTTATTTTCTTAATTAAAAAACATCTAAAGTGATAGTAATTATTTTTATTAATTTTAAATTTTCGAAGTCTAATAATGGAAGACACGGAACGTTCCATTTGCTTGGGCCGAAACTATGATACCTGCTGGACGCATTAAGGATCACAGAAAAAATATCAGTTCCTTTTCACAAACCAACTCGGTTCAGAATCTTTTTTACAACAAAAAATGAAATAATGCTACTATCACAGAAAGTGAGTGACATAAACTTCACATAATGATGATGTGGCTCTATGTGATTTGTTGTTGACTTAAGTTCATCATGCCAACAACAAATCACGTACTGCTACATCAGCAGCATGTGATGTTTATGTGATAGCAGCATTACTCACAAAAATGGGTTCCCTACAAATGACACGTCATCATTATTTCCATTACTTCTCCCTCCTAGTCCTCTCCTCTCTCATCATCCACACTCCGCTTTCATTTCTCCAATCCTCATGCCTCCTAGAATCCAACCAACCAATAGGAGCCCAAGCAACTTCATCACAATGACCCAAAAGGATAGATAAGCAAGTACACTCCCTTTAAGCCCCTGTTTCTCTCTCTAAAATCTTGAAACCAAAACTCATCCTCAAAAACCCTTCCCTTGTTGTATTTGTGTAGCATTGTTGCCACGTGCCCCTTTCTCACACCACTAACCGAAAACAACCAACTCTTTCAATTCTCAACCTATAAACTCCAACCCTTTCACTTCTCCAAAAGAAAGAAAGAGGAGGAGAAGGAGAGTCTGTCACTGAAATTCAAGCGGAAAATACAGAAAGAGGTACTCAAAATTCGTGCACATTTACTTGTGAATTTCATCTCTCAAGTTTATTTCTTCCTCATTTGTATCTCTGTAATCAAGAAACAGGGGGTTCTTGAAATTACAGAGTTGTCAGCTATGGCTTCTTTAATGTCTTCCCCATTTACATTACCCACCACTAAAGTAGACCAATTATCCTCAGTTTCTCAAAAGCATTACTTTCTTCACTCTTTTCTTCCCAAGAAACCCAACCAAATAAACTCCAAATCACCCATGAGAGTGAAATGTGCTGTTGTGGGCAATGGCCTATTCACTCAAACCACACCTGAAGTTCGCCGTATTGTACCCGAAAACCTTCAAAACCTCCCCACTGTTAAAATTGTATATGTAGTCTTGGAAGCTCAGTACCAATCCTCCCTCTCGGAGGCGGTTCGAATTCTGAACAACAGTGGGCAAAAGGCTTCATTTGAAGTTGTTGGGTACTTAGTTGAAGAGCTTAGAGATGAAAATACATACAAAACTTTCTGTAAAGACGTTGAAGATGCCAATATCTTCATTGGGTCATTGATTTTTGTTGAAGAGCTTGCTTTAAAAGTTAAGGCAGCAGTGGAGAAAGAAAGGGACAGGCTTGATGCAGTTTTAGTGTTCCCTTCAATGCCTGAAGTGATGAGACTCAACAAGTTGGGATCCTTTAGTATGTCCCAACTTGGGCAATCAAAGAGTCCATTTTTTCAGTTATTCAAGGGGAAAAAGTCATCTGCCGGGTTTGCCGACAGTATGCTGAAGCTTGTGAGAACATTGCCCAAGGTTTTAAAGTACTTGCCTAGTGATAAAGCTCAAGATGCTAGGCTTTATATACTTAGTTTGCAGTTTTGGCTTGGTGGGTCACCTGATAATTTGGTGAATTTTGTAAAAATGATTTCTGGTTCTTATGTTCCGGCTTTGAAGGGGATGAAAATTAAGTATTCAGATCCAGTTTTGTTCTTGGATAATGGTATTTGGCACCCTTTGGCCCCTTGTATGTATGATGATGTGAAGGAGTATTTGAATTGGTACGGAACTAGGAGGGATGCAAATGAGAAGCTCAAGAGTCCAAATGCACCGGTAGTTGGGTTGATTTTGCAAAGGAGTCATATTGTTACTGGTGATGAGAGTCACTACGTGGCTGTGATCATGGAGTTGGAGGCAAGAGGGGCTAAGGTGATTCCAATTTTTGCTGGTGGGCTCGACTTTTCAGGGCCAGTTGGGAAGTACTTGATTGATCCAATAAGTAAGAAGCCTTTTGTGAACTCAGTGGTGTCGCTTACTGGTTTTGCTCTTGTTGGGGGACCAGCAAGGCAGGATCATCCGAAGGCAATTGAGGCACTGATGAAGCTTGATGTGCCTTATATTGTTGCATTACCTCTGGTGTTCCAGACAACAGAGGAGTGGTTAAATAGCACATTGGGCCTGCACCCAATTCAGGTTGCTTTGCAGGTTGCGCTTCCAGAGCTCGATGGTGGAATGGAGCCCATTGTTTTCTCTGGCCGGGATCCCAGAACAGGCAAGCAGACACAAAATCTCCTTCATGTTGTTTCTTCAGTGTCTTTTTGTTGAAATATATATGTTATTGTTGTTTTAGAGGTTTGTAAGGTTTACTTACTAAAAATTTATGTTGCATTTGATTGTTCTTTGGTGTTTATATTTGAATGGGTTATGTTTTGCAGGGAAATCACATGCTCTTCACAAGAGAGTGGAGCAGCTATGTACCAGGGCTATCAAATGGGGCGAACTGAGAAGGAAAAAAAAGGTTTTGACCTTTTACTACATATACTTCCTGTTCAATTATCCATGTCTGACCATAGATAGATTAATGTGTGTCTCTTTTTTTATATATATATATTTTCATCTGTAAGAGTGCCACAATTTTCTTTCCAGGAAACCAACAATTCAAATGTACAATATGATATTTTTCTATAACTTTTTGTTTACAACTATGTGTAATCATGCAACCTCTTGTGCATTTAGTATTTCGTAATTTGGAAGGATGGGTAAGAGGATTTTGTTGAAAATTTTGAATTTTCATATGTTTTGGGCATTACTAGCTTGCTTAACTTTACAATAGGATATGATTTATTTGTGATTCTTATATTATACTCGAAAATGAAAAGACTTTGAAGTTGGTGTTCTTCTGTTATGTTCATCCATCTAAGGCTATTTTAGAGATGTGGTCTCTTTCCCCCTAGTCAGTGTAGTATAGAGGTCCTTACATACAACAACACACAGAAATTCTAATTAAACGAAAAAGTACAAAATTGCCCCCAAAATTTGATCCAGGGGGTGCTGCCCCCAAAACCCCGCCAAATTATTCATGGACTCTCAACAATTATTTCCCGGACCCCCTCGAAGAAACATTGTGGCTTCGTCCCTGGGTGTTGAACTTTAATTTGACCCTGCATCTTTACCTCTATTTTTTTTCTGTTCTTGATGGAAAACCAAAAATCTTTGAGGTTAATTTATGAGATGTTGTTTCATAGTTTTTAATGTCTGTAATGTAAAATATTTAGTTCAAGTCAATTTTACAATTTTAGCTGACACAGCGGTCATGTAATTTTGCAGGCCGAGAAGAAAGTAGCAATCACCGTATTCAGTTTCCCTCCTGACAAAGGAAATGTTGGATCTGCTGCTTACTTGAACGTTTTTGCCTCAATATTCTCTGTTCTCAAAGACCTTAAACAAGAGGGATACAATCTAGAAGGACTTCCAGAGACTTCTGAAGCCTTAATTGAAGATATACTTCATGATAAAGAGGCTCAATTCAGCAGCCCAAATCTCAATATTGCATACAAAATGGGTGTCAGAGAGTACCATAAGTTAACTACCTATGCCACTGCATTGGAAGAAAACTGGGGAAAAGCTCCTGGGAATTTGAACTCGGATGGAGAAAACCTCTTGGTGTATGGGAAACAATATGGAAATGTCTTCATTGGTGTTCAGCCGACATTTGGTTATGAGGGTGACCCTATGCGGTTGCTCTTTTCCAAATCAGCTAGCCCCCATCATGGTTTTGCTGCGTATTACTCCTTTGTTGAGAAAATATTCAAAGCTGATGCTGTGCTCCATTTTGGGACTCACGGCTCACTTGAATTCATGCCTGGCAAACAGGTTGGAATGAGTGATGTTTGTTATCCGGATAGTCTTATTGGGAATATTCCCAATGTTTACTACTACGCAGCCAACAACCCATCCGAAGCCACTATAGCCAAACGCAGGAGCTATGCAAATACCATTAGCTATTTGACTCCTCCAGCAGAAAATGCTGGGCTCTACAAGGGGCTCAAGCAGCTGGGTGAGCTGATCGCGTCTTACCAGTCCCTCAAAGACACTGGTCGTGGTCAACAAATTGTGAGCTCTATTATCAGCACAGCAAGACAATGCAACCTTGACAAAGATGTGGATCTTCCTGATGAAGGTGCTGAAATCTCCGCCAAGGATCGTGACCTTGTGGTTGGAAAGGTGTACTCCAAAATCATGGAGATCGAATCGCGGCTTCTTCCTTGTGGACTCCACATCATTGGTGAGCCTCCGTCAGCCATGGAGGCAGTTGCCACGCTTGTGAACATTGCAGCACTGGACCGTCCGGAAGAAGGTATTACGTCTATGCCATCAATATTGGCTGGGACGGTTGGAAGAGAGATTGAAGAGATATATAGAGGGAATGACAAAGGAATCTTGAAAGACGTGGAATTGCTTCGACAAATAACAGAGGCATCACGTGGAGCAATTACTGCATTTGTTGAGAAGACTACTAACAAGAAGGGTCAAGTTGTTGATGTAGCTAGCAAACTGAACTCAATCCTTGGCTTTGGTTTGAATGAACCATGGATTCAGTACCTGTCGGACACAAAGTTCTACAGGGCTGATAGGGATAAGCTGAAAGTTTTGTTTGCGTACTTGGGGGAGTGCTTGAAGTTGGTTGTGGCTGATAATGAGTTGGGAAGTTTGAAACAAGCCTTAGAAGGTAAGTATGTGGAACCAGGTCCCGGTGGTGATCCGATTAGGAACCCCAAAGTGTTGCCAACAGGGAAGAATATTCATGCACTTGACCCACAATCAATTCCCACAGAAGCTGCACTGCAAAGTGCGAAGGTTGTGGTGGATAGGTTGCTTGAGAGGCAGAAGGCTGATAACGGGGGAAAGTATCCCGAGACGGTTGCACTTGTATTGTGGGGAACTGATAATATCAAAACATATGGCGAGTCGTTGGCTCAGGTTATGTGGATGATCGGAGTCAGGCCAATTGCGGATTCAATTGGACGAGTGAACCGGGTGGAGCCTGTCAGTCTTGAAGAGCTTGGAAGGCCTAGGGTTGATGTTGTTGTCAATTGCTCTGGAGTGTTCAGAGACCTCTTCATCAATCAGGTATCCCTCTTTCTTAATGCTTCAGATTTGTTTGCCAAACTCCTGTCTGATTGATGGTGTTGAAGAAATTACGCAATATTTAGGGCTGTTCCATCCTTCACCTTATGAAATGTATCAACTCATATCTCACTTGAATGATGACTAAATCTTGAATAACTTTGTATGGTACTTGGTCGATTACCATTTTCCTAAAAGTTATATATATATATATTTGTTTACAGATGAATCTATTGGATCGGGGAGTGAAGATGGTAGCTGAACTGGACGAGCCAGAAGATCAGAACTATGTCAGGAAGCACGCGCTAGAGCAAGCCAAAACTCTTGGCGTTGAGGTCAGAGAAGCTGCAACCAGAATATTCTCCAACGCCTCAGGCTCCTACTCCTCCAATGTAAACCTTGCTGTCGAGAATTCTTCATGGAATGATGAGAAGCAGCTTCAAGACATGTACTTGAGCCGCAAGTCCTTTGCATTTGACAGTGATGCTCCTGGTACTGGCATGATGGAGAAGCGAAAAGTATTTGAAATGGCTCTAAGTACAGCTGAGGCCACATTCCAAAACCTGGACTCATCCGAAATCTCACTGACAGATGTCAGTCACTACTTCGATTCGGACCCTACTAATCTTGTACAGAACCTAAGGAAAGACGGGAAGAAACCAAGCGCATACATTGCAGACACTACCACAGCAAATGCACAGGTAATTAAGCTTCTATTGTCATACATACATACATATATATATATATATATAAAGTTAAGTTATGTATTCTTTGTGTTTTTGCACTTATTTCAAAACAAAAGAAGAGAAAATAACTGGTATTTGTTACTACTTTTCAGGTTCGTACCCTCTCTGAAACCGTCAGGCTTGATGCACGGACAAAATTGTTGAACCCCAAATGGTATGAAGGAATGCTCTCTAGCGGATATGAGGGTGTCCGTGAAATTGAGAAGAGGCTAACAAACACGGTGGGGTGGAGTGCTACTTCAGGGCAAGTGGATAATTGGGTGTATGAAGAGGCAAACACAACTTTCATAAAAGATGAGGAAATGTTGAACAGGCTAATGAACACAAATCCGAATTCTTTCCGTAAGCTGGTGCAGACTTTCTTGGAGGCCAATGGACGTGGATACTGGGAAACCTCAGAAGACAATATTGAGAAATTGAAGCAGTTGTACTCTGAAGTTGAAGACAAGATTGAGGGAATTGATCGGTAAATATTGTAAATGTACTCTCAAGTTACTTCTTGAATGCAAATAACATTGTAGATTTACCTGAGACATTTCTCTGGAGGATGGGTAAATGTTACTTCCAGGAATAATTGGAAGAACGTGAATTTGTTTTCTACTTCCCCATTGCAATTCTTACTTCATTTTTGGGGATTTGTCTTCATTGTATGCAACTCTAGAGATACTGAGTCATGTAAATTATGGTTTCAATTACTAAGCACACTTCCACAGTTGTTACTTTTTATATTTTTAATTTACTTGTAAAATAATCTTCTATTTTTATCATTTTGACATGTGTAATGACTTTCAGCAAGTTCAATTTGTTCTGCCCACGAAACTGGCAAGATGCTAACCAGAATACTGCATGCTTCTCATATTGCAGTTTAAGTTTAAGAGTACGAATGATATATATATATATATATATATATATATAACCAGTTGTCACAGACACTCCAGCAATTAACTTTTCAACCGTTGATCATAACATCCAAGGGTTTAGATTAAACTCAATTTCATCCCAGCCGCCAGCCGCTAGAAGGAGTAGCTTTCTGGCGGCAGGAGAAATTACCATAATAACCTCACTTATTCCGATCCCTTCTGCTAGGAGTAGCGGCAGGTTGGTTTTCAGATTTCTTCCTTTCTTTTCCCAGATCTGGTCGCCCACTCTCACTACCAAGTTCAAGCAGTTGTGCTCCGCCGATTCAAATTACTAAGTTTCTTCTTAATCTAGGTAAGTTTTTCAAAATGACAAGAAAAATTATTGTGCATAATCTATTTTTATTTAGTTCTTCAGATTCTGTTGCTAGTTTAGATTGTACAAATGCATCTGAGTTTATAAATGAAGTTGAAAGTATTAAATCTGAAATGATTCCATACGTTGATCAATTGTTCTCTAACTTGGAAGTTGAAATTTTTTGTAGAGCCTATGCTAAAAAAATGAATTCTAAACAAGTCATAAACATACTCATACGAATGATGTGTCCTCTAGGTTGTATCTATGTAAAAAAGCCGGTATACCAACTGCTGTAAAGAGTTTAGCAGATAATGAAGATGATAGTACAATATATGTTGTCCATAATAAGAAAGAAGACAATTGACGTATTTCTATCGTTGAATTAGAGCACAATCATCACTTAGTGACTGTAAATTTGATTAAGACACATGAATATTACTCCGATTGCACCGTTTTTAATTGACACTTTACATTTGTTTAGATTAGGTCCTATAAGGATGATGAACGTTATGAGCGCAATAGGTTGAGGGATGCAAAATATTCCTTTCTCTGATGTAAATATTCAGAATGTGGTGAGAGATTTAAGGCGTGATTCGGAAGATGAAAATGGTGCACAAGCTGCAGTCAATTATTTGAAAAAACTTGCATCCGAAAGTGCGAGTAAATATTTTTTTCGTGTGAATCCCAATGAAAATAATCGCATAGCGTGTATTTTGTGGGTTGACGCCTAATCAAGGTTAATGTATCAACGGTTCGGAGACGTTGTGACGTTTGACACTACGTATAGGACAAATAAGTATGACATGTTGTTTGTTCCATTTATCAGGGTCAACCACCATTATCAGTTTATTTTGTTTGGATTTTCATTGTTGAATGAGACAGAGGACACTTTTGTTTGGATATTAGTGACATGACTTAAAGCCATGGATTACAAGACATTTATAATCATCATCACTGACCAAGATAAAGCGATGAGTAATGCTATTACTACGGTACACCCTTCCACTTATAATGTATTGTGTTTTTGGCATATTAACAATAAATTTCTTGATAAATTGCATCATGTTTATTCTGAACACTTATCGTTCAAAGATCATTTTAACAATTGTGTGTATAATTCATTATCCATCGGCGAGTTTGAAGAGCGTTGGCAGATTCTAATGGGAGATTATGAATTAAATAACAATGAATGACTTAGAAGTTTGTACGATGTACGAGGAGAAATGAATTTCTGCGTATACAAAGAGATATTTTACCGCCGGAATGACAACCACCGAAAGAAGCGAGAGCATGAACCATTTATTTTATGAGTACGTTAATGCTTCAACATGCTTGAAAGAATTTGTAGTGCAAAGTCAGAAGGCTATAGAGAAACAATTCATCAGATAGAGGAAGACTGACTACATAACAAACCATCGGAAACGGAATATGGTATGCAGGTCATCTTTGGAAGTGCATGGACGAAAAATCCTTGTCTACTTTTGTTATTCTTTCCTCCTCTTTCTCTTTTCTTCTCGGCAATCAAAGAAGACTAAAAATCCAGTGATCTGTTAGATCTGAAATAACCTGTCGCTAGAGGCTCTAGCGACAGTGAAGAATTAAGTGAGGGCATATCTATAAAAAACCAACTTATCGCTACTCCTTCTAGTGGCAAGGATCAAATAAGTGAGGTTATTATGATAATTTCTCCTACCGCCAAAAGAGTATGGCAGGGATGAAATTGAGTTTAATCTAAGCCATTGGATACTATGATCAACAACTAGAAAGTTGGTTGCTAAAATTATGTCCGTGACAACCGGTTACCATGGATGAATTTCCATATATATATATATATATATATATATATGTGTGTGTGTGTGTGTGCGCGCGCGCGCGTCTGATAGAAGTAATAGGTTTTTGGATCATTTTTTCTTATTCTTTACCCTGGGATAAGTAGAAGAAATACTACATCAGAGAGGTGTTTTAGATCTTTGATAATTGAAATTTAACTACTTGGGAACTTCTAAGAAACATGTGGAACAAGCTCTTACTTTCTCACTTGTATGAACAATGTACATCTTAAATTGTCAAAGAAACGTTACAATTTACTTCCCTTTACCCCTATTGTTTCATTTAGGAGTGAATCTTCAAAAGTAGTCGATAACCATACAGGAAAAATCTACAAAACAATGCTTACCCTTTTGAAGAATGGTACAAAAAATTCCAGACTCTGGTATAGGAGTTTTACAAATTGATACACGCAGGTTTGCACCTAGAGTTGACAAGAATGTTTTGCCTTCAAACTAACTCCAATAGAAGAGGATCTCCTGCTGCCATTATTCTAATAAGCTTTATGAAGTCTTGTTCACTGGACACATTCCAAGGGTGTATTGCAGGTACTTCCGGGGAATAAAATGTCGAAGAATTAGAAGGCTGTTTCTGCTTGTATATCATTGTAGTAAAGACCGAGTCAAAATTCTGAGGTGAGTCCATTGCTAGGAAGAACATTGGTATTGCAACCTTGTGATGGATATCAAGATCGCCTACTAGATTCACAAGATCAATATAGTCGGCGACAAAACGTCTAGGTATGTAGAATACCTCAGAACTGCATATCGTAAGGCTCAGGTCACTTTTCATAGAGTCCTTGTAACTGACTTGGAGGTGAACGGGCATCGTGGTAACAACTTTCTTCACCATGTCTGCTTGTTTCGCATACCAATCCGAGTTGCCAGAAAATTGAACAGAGCTCCAGGACTTGGACACCTAGAATCACCGAGGTGGAGAGAGATGTTATAATGGTTGTTGAGGTCAAACATTTAGGCATGTCTAAAGTAATAAACAAAGAAAACTACAGAGCAAGAAAAACATTGCATGTATTTTATTTTGTGATAAGTTGGATGTCATTTTTTCCCCTTATTCTATGCAGTTTCTAATACTGAGATATTGTCTAAAAGTGTGATTGCACATCTACTGTAATTTAAATGATATTTATTACTACTAGAGAAGTGGAAGAGCAAGACTATCTAACGCTATTATTGGATGCAACTTTAAAACTTGCCAAGAAGCAACTAGTGATGAAGGCAAAAAGCAGTTTCAAGGTTCACCTTGTCCGTAATCCAGAGCTTAGACTTGTCTGCTTGCAACAAGTTCCAGTAATTAAGAATAATATCATCGTGCAGAAATAAAAATCCTTCTGCACTAGTAAATCTATTCAGTATATTTGGGAGATGCCTGCAAACAAATTTGGTATATCAGATGATAGATACAAAAACATGCGAAAGCAATTGCTTCCATATAACTAAAGATACAAACCATGAATGCTATTTGAAATAATCACATTGGATACAGCTGTTATAATGTCACATTGGATACAGCTGTTATAATGTCACATTACACCTACTGCTTTCCAGTCATCATCAGTCATCAATATTATACGCATGCCTTGCACAGAAGATATTAACACCATAACAGCCAAAGTTTGGTTCTAACAAAAATTATAATTCCAACAAACACCACCTTGATTTGACTCTTCTCCAAATCAAATTGCAATACTTGCAAAGACAATAAAACATTAAAACTAGAAAAGCCTAGTTGAAAAAATAAAGGAAAAAGAACTCTGAGTCAGGCATATACATGCAAAATAGGCCTATCCTGGAAGTGCTTTTATAAATTATATATTATTATATTCTTTACAGCAGAAGGTTACTGTGTCATGATGACAATGGATTCTAAGCTTGCAAAAAATAAGAAAGAGACATCTTCTTGAGCCTTGATAGGCAGCTTCCTAGGGGCTGCACATAACATTAATCTCATTGTTACGAAAACAGTTCTTATAGGCATGGAAACTCCAAACAGAAACTAGTTAGTAACATAACAGCGTTTACATATTTCCGGATGAGAATCAGTTCAAAACATGGCTTGAGCCCAGGCATGAAATGGAAAAGAAAAGAAAAGGTATCCCCTCATATGACATGGAAATGTTATCACCTTTAACTCTCATGCAAAAAAATACACAGAAAAAGAATGAAATGAGTTAATCAATAGTATCAAACATTTGGTGTGTTCCAGTGTCTCCTAAACCATTTCTAGAAAATATAGTTAGTATTAGTAAGACCCTATCAGTCCTATTTATGCTATAGGAATTCAACATTGAAGCTTTAACTCCTGAAATTTGAGAAAAGGACAAAACAATGATAAACAATATCAATAATTTGTATAATTGCATCTCAGAAAAGCAATTGCTTCCATATAACTAAAGATACAAAAAGCGAGCCCATGCCCACACACATTAGCGGCAAATAAAGTTTACTTTACATCAAAAGAGAGCATTTTTTAAGAGAATTACTAAGCTTTCTTTTAGTTTTTTAACCTTATGCATCCTCGTCCATACCAAGGACTAATATATTTTTTTAAGTGCCAACCAGGGACAAAGTGTGTCAACAGGTTCAGGTAGAATCTAATTGAAACTTCAATTGATCTAATCGATCAAGGACAGCAACATATTTGGACGTGTTCTCAGGTCATGCATATTTTATATGCCAACACACACAAAAAATTTTATAGATAAAATTAAAGAACTTGGACTTTGAAGCTTGCCACTTTCATATGCATACTTTATACAATCACGTTATAAAGAGTATATTTCCATCTGTTACAACTACATTCCATGCCTCCGCATTATAAAGAGTGTGATATAATTTAACTTGCTGCGGCAGAGCCAATAATAATTTAAGTATCTTCTTAAAACGCATGTTCATGGCACTTCCAAAGGTGTTGGATGAGTGACGTGTCCACCACGGTCCTCTTAACAGTTAAAATGCCTCATGCCTACCCAAATGAACAAAGAAACTACAAACTATTTCAGCAGTCAAAGAATGAAAAGTATATTTTTTTAATGTTGATATAGACAAGAAGCATAGACAGAAATTTGATTTTAAAAAATTATTGTTAGTGGAGGTGGGAGGAAGACTTACTTGTATACATGGTCTAACTTGCTTTCTTCAATGACAAGGTCTACATTTTTCTGCTCTGACAAAATAACAACAGTCTTAAATATCCTTCCATAAAGCAATCTCCATTCCAAGGCAGTACGTTCAACAGGTCCACTGCAGAACAATATAAGCACCACATTCCCAAAATTCTTCCTCCACTTAATTAAATTTCCAATTTCGTAATTCACCGTTCCAATTTCTTCAACCCCTAGATGAACAGATGGTAACTTTTGAGGAATAAAGTCCTTACGGTCTCCGTGACCAATAGTTGCTCGCGGTCGATCCAATTCAAGCGACATTAGCCTTGGCTGCTGGTATCCAACAGCAAGCAAGTCCTGAAGCCAAGCGGCAGTAAACTTTACATCTTTCTCAGTCCAAAACCCTTCCTCAGCCATGGCATAACTCAACTCCAAAACCTTTTCGAATAACCTATGCTTACTTGACCTCCAGGAGATCAAAAAGTTTACTAAACGACCAACATTTACGTGGAGATCTTTCTCTTCAGCAAATGGGTAAGCTTCAATTCTATCATATCGATGAACTGTAGGAGGATAAACAACTACATACCCACCAATTTCCCACAAAAGCCTTTGTCCCCAATAACCCCTCAACACATCAGAAGCCATTGAACTCACAGAAACAGGAAGCATCAAACCCCAAAATGCAGATGACTGGTAAATTGTATTAAAAGAGTTAACTGGCACCATAACACCTTGTGGCAGAGCCACTTTTGGGGCACGGTCATCAAACCTAATATCAAATCCTTCCAAACCTGGCTTCCGCGTAAAGTAAAAAACAGAATCAACATCAGGAAGGCCGTTAGAAATTCCCTGTTGAATAAACTGCTTCCCACCAAACACTTCAGTGTAATATTCTTCATGACCAATTTCACCTACATTCTCCAATGGCAATCCCCTAGGCCAAACCGATCGTTGCCCAAAATGAATATACGGATTCACAACAGTTCTATTCAGCTTTTCATGGCTATATTGCAATATAACCTCTTGCCTAGCAGTTTCACCCACTACCTCTACATCAAAATGCTTACCGATATCATTATCAATTACATCCCCACGATCATCAGCATCAAAGATCTTTTTCGCACCGTGTTGAATAGCAAATAGATACCCAACAGTCTTTCTAACATATGAACCATAAGGCAAGTACTCAACAACTCTAAACCCTAACTTAGCTTGTTGCTCAAGAGAGAGAAAGATAGTACCTTTAAGGCTCCAATCTGAAGGCGTCTTGGAATTCCCAACTGCCAAAATTTGCCAGCCCTTGATCTTTGCAAGATTTCGCAGGGAATCAGAAGGGTAATTTGACACAGAGACAACAATCCACTTATCGGATCGGAAATTGGCAAAAGGGGTGGATTTATCCGAAATGGGCGGAATTGAGTTCCAATCGATTTGAGGGAAATGGATGGTTTCGAGGGCTTTGGACTGAGATTGAAAGCAGAGGAGAGCGGCGGAGTCCCCAACGTTGCGGAGGAAGAAGAGGGCGGCGACGGTAGCGATGAGGAGTCCAATAGCGAAGATTTTGTATAGATTTTCGGAGACCCATGTGGAAAAATCTAGGGATTTGGACTCGGACAAGCGATTTGAACGAAGGGTTGGTAATGCCGCCGCTGCTCCGTTCTGTGTGGATTTTGGAGTTGGACGATCTTGGACCAACATTGAATCCAGTCCCGGCACTGAAATCAACTGTTACACTCTATTTTTTTCTCTCTCTTGGTTTATTTTCTCAATTAGACCAGTGACTCTAACATTGACTGGAATTTGTTGTTGTTCTTCTTCAGAGCTAACTAGCTTGTTTTCTTTCTCTCTCCAAATTTGGAAGACGCGTATCAGTGATTTGTAAGTATCAGCTGGAGCTGGTGGAAGCTGCCGACAGGTATGGTATGGTTGTGTTTTCTTATGCTTCAATGTAACTGTTACTACAAGTCTACAACTAGTTTGGTGTGTGAATTATTATTATTATTATTATTATTGATGTTGGACCCTTTTTCTCGTTTATACTCATATTTTTCTTATTATTTGAACAAATTGGATTGGACTGATTAGCTACTAATTTCATTTGTGGAACTTGGAAAAGTTAAAGTGAGCGAAGTTAATATATGATAAGACAAAAATTTATAATCACATGACAATTTTGTTATTTGTTCATTCAATTTTTTTTTTTTAATTTAAATGTATTAAAAGAGAAAAAATACAGAAAGGGACATATTCCAACTATTATAGAATGAACATCTGACAGATGTTCATTCTATAGTACCACAAGCAAACGCTTGAAGATGCTACCAAAGAGGAGCCAACAACAGAGTACATTTTCAAACTAACTAAAAAGGCCTATGCAAATCAAGATCAACCAATTAAGAAGGCCAAAACCGAGAGCATTGCTTGAAAATAATTTATACAATTATTATCAACTTTATTATTAGGAAAATAATTTATAAATTATCAACTCGTTATTGGGTGTTTTTCTTTATGCCAAAATCTAAAGGAAGCTACGGTCGGTGATAGAAAAGACAGGTGAGGAATCATTATTGAAGCAAACTATCTTGACAGCACACCCAATACCAAGAAAATGATACACATTTTTTTTATTTATCGTTTGTATATTTTAAAAAAGTTATTTATTTTTTATAATTTATTATTAATTTTGTAAATAAATAAACAAAATACATGACAATGATACATTGGAGGGGATCCGGTTATCATGAAATTAACTTCAAGGTAAGTTGATCAATTAATATAGTGCTGACATGCATAGAGAAAGATTATTTTTTGACCTGCGTGTCGACACTGTATTGATCAATTAACCAAAATTAACTTGCCCTAAGGGCAAGTTAACATGTTAAGGGTCCTTTTAACATGTGCCCTAAGGGCACATGCTAAGCACACAGTTCAAGAGAATATTCTCTTGAATTGTGTACATATTCCCTTGATTTCTGCATTTGCATCAAGTTCAAGGGAATATGTACACAGGCCAAGAGAATATTCTCTTGAACTGTGTGTTTAGCATGTGCCCTAAGAGCACATGTTAAGAAATTCCATTAATATAGTGCTGACACACACAGAGAAAGATTATTTTTTGACCTGCGTATCGACACTGTATTGATCAATTAACCAAAATTAACTTGTCATTGGAGGATGGCATAGCGGATGAGAAAGGGAAGGAGGGAATGGAGTATTATATCTGATTTCTGGACAATTGTGTGATTGAAAAATGAAAGAATCAGTTGGTGGTTGATACAGCAGCATATGTTCGTAGGGACGTAGGATGGTGGGCTTTCTTTTTGCAATCACGGGCCCAGAAAAAAAGGTGGTGGAATCTGGTGACTCCTCTTGTACTTCCTACCCAAATTATTCTTTCTTCATAAATAGTAGTACTTGCTTGTTCTATTTGTTCTTTTTCTGAAATTTTATTTTGAGACAATGGAGGTCCATTTACCGGGAAATTTTATGGTTTTTGGTTAAAATAATTCTAAATGTTTTTGGTAAATTCTATATAAATTATATTTATTTTGAGACAATGGAGGTCCATTTTGCCGTGAAATTTTATGGTTTTTGATTATTATTGATTTTTTCAAGTCAATTTAAGAAAATTTTAAACTCAAAATTGACATAGATTCTTTTAATTTTAATCAATATAATGATGAATATTGTAACTTATATAAAAAATATTACTTATTGTAAGTTTTATCGTTTCGTAATTTTTAATGAGTCATCTTAATTTTGAGTTTAAAAATAGTCTCAAATTAATTGACTTTCAAAAGTCAACAATGATCAAATAATTCGGAACGAATGGAGTATTTAGCTAGTTTCTTTTCATTGCTCGTGTTAAATGACTGCGTAATTTTGTTTATTTTTGTCTACTTTTAAGAATATTTATGTTCTTGAATTTCCAATTTTAATTTAGGACAGAAGGATATTTCACTTCTATTCTAGTGTTTTTATAATTTAATTTATTTATCAGTAGAAATTATTCTCTATTCTTATTTTAAGATTTTGTAAATTAAAAAAAAACTAGCTTTTGACATTTTTTCAAGTGTCAAAACTTTGAACTAAAATCAAAGCAAGTGTAGTACAATCAAAGGCCTGACAAAATTGGTTCAGCTTTAGTCAGAGCCACTATCTCATAATTTCTTACTTCTAAGGGCCATAGCCCAACTATACCAAGCCCATATTGAACAGAAGCATTTCATTTTGGTACGTGGCCAGTTAATACTGGTCTATCGCCTGACGCATTCGGTCACAATCCAAAGGTTAAACTCTAAAGTCTTAGGTAATTATATAATCCGTTGCACAGCGATCAAACTAAATTTTCATAAGAAAAATTCAAATTAATTTTCTCAGCGATCCCGCCATTTTCAAAAACACAGCAACAAAAAGCTGGTGTATTCAAAATGGAAGCAGCATTTCCATGTCCGCTAGAGCAAACAGTAGCTTCAGCTCTTCTCCTTCTATCCACCGCACCTCCTTCTCTCTCTCCTCCAAAGTAATTAAACAACTATAAGTTCTCTTTATTTTCAATTCAGTAATTCAATTCAATTCATTCACGTTTTACTTTTTACTCCTTTGAATTAATGCTAAAATTTGTGTATATATGTTTATGATCGAGTTTTTGTAGCAATAAGAGCACGTGCGATGATAATTCAGAGAGCTTGTCGACCGGTACTACTTCGAAATCTTATGCTTCGACGAGTGTGATCAGCGACGAAGGTTGTTCTTCTGCAGATCTTCCAAGGCAACGGCCTCGTATGTCTCCTCTTGCTGCTCGTTGTAATGAGATGAAACTAAAGGTGATTCAATTTATAGATCTCAAATATTGATGAAGTTCTCTGATTTCTCGTCCGTTTTGAAATACTTGTGTTTTGAAGTTTTGTAGGATTAAAATTTTAGTTAGTATTAAACAATGAAGCTCTGTTATCGAATCTCTCAGATTTGAGAGTGATCTTCATAACTGATGAGTTAAGCTATTGATAGAGTTAGATTGCTAATAATTTTAGCCGAAAATTTTCACAATCCGCTGCACTTGATGTTTGTTTTCGGATGTTAAAAGTCCAGTTTGTTTATGAAATCGAGTTGAAGATGATGAATCTCAATGTGATTTAATCTCTTTCTGTTTATGAATGTACTTCAGTTTTGATGTTCTTAATTAATTGTTGTTGAAGTTAGGCTTTGGGAAATTCCACTGAAATTGGCATTGGAAGTCTGTTTGTTTTAGTTTTGGAATTTATTTTGTGCTCATGTAACTGAATATGATTGATATCGCTCTGGCTTTCACTGGATTTCATTCTGTATATTGCTTGATTCGATCGATATTACCTTCCTGTTTCAGTTTTAGTATGATTTTAATTTTCAATGGTATTTTGTGTACTTATGGGATCCTATATATTCTAGTTTTGATATGCTCACCCATTGCAAATTTCTTATATTGTCTTTGCTCTGTTTTCGTTTGATGATGAATCAAGACGAGGTATTCGTTTTGTCTCTTTATTCGACTCTGATTTCAATTTCTCCAGTTTTGGATTTAAACTTGTTGAATGAATCTCAAATTAATGACAGACCTCTGTTTTACTCAATGGTTATATTCTTCGATTACAAATTTATCATGTTTCTATTATATGGAAGTTCAAATCTCCATGGAAATTGAAGAATCCTTCACAAATGAAGCCAAAATTGTTTGAATTTTAAGCAGGTTGTGAGAAAGAGTCGGTCAAAGAATTTCCGGATTTCTGACTGCCGCAAAGTTAGTTCCGGCAAGTCGGCGATGGTTTCATGGGGGTCGGAGACGAGTGAGGCTTCCTCGTGTTTGTCAAGTAACACCAGCTCGATTTCCTGCGCGCGAAGCTGCAATGCTTCTACGACACTGGGTGGAGGTTTGAAAAAGAAACCGGTCTGCTCGGCTCACCTGCGCCGCCGAGCCGAAGCCATCAAGGGAATCTTGTCTGGCAGTTCTGCTTCTGAAGTGAGGATACGTGAGCTACTTGGTGACAGTCCTGACACCAGCAAAGCCTTGAGGATGTGAATTTCTCTCTATCCCTCCGTACCACAGAAGAACCCCAATTTGACTTTATTTTTAATTAGTTTCTAAAATTAAAATGTTCATACAAAACTAAATAAATATAAAAATACCAAAAAAAATTATTTTAGTAGTAATACGGAGTATTATTAAGTACTTTATATAATAACTATTGAATTAATTATTATATTAAATTAACATCAAATTTAATTTTTAAAATTCTGCAAATTGTGAAACTGACTATGAAAAGAAATAAATAGAACAACTCTTGTGAACAGAGAGTTTGTTTATATATGTACCTGACATATAGCTTTGTAACACAATTTTTCTTTTTTTTTTTTTTTTTTGGTGAAGGTTGCTGAAAGAAGCGGTTGTGATGAGGCTTGGAGCTGGAGGTCGAACTGACCCTTATATTTACATGGTAACTTTGTTACTGTTGCAACTAAAATAGTCTTATACATATAAATAGTCTCTCTATTCAAAATTAGAGACACATTTTAAACTTTTAAATATGTATATAAAATTTAAAATTAATTCAAATTTATTTAATTTAGCACAAATAAATATAGTTATTGAATATTAGCTAAGTATTACTACTTATCATATTTCTTGATTTCAAAACTTAAAAGAATTTGTATCACTATTGAATTTTTATTTTTGCATATTTACTTAAAAAATCAAAATTCTATCTGTATTTGGTACGTCTATGCATTATGCATGTTTGACTGTCTTAATTTGGCAGTGGGTGGAAAAGGAAAGGAAACTTGGTTGATTTAGAGAGACACTGGGTTTCTTTAATTTGTTAGTAGCAGTATATATAAGTTACACTTGCAAAGCCATAAAGCAAAGAAAAAGAACAAGTTCATGAGAAAAAGAACAAATTCATGAGAGCCTACTTACTATTTATGTGAGAAGAATCTTGTGAAATTAACATTTTTATTTATGAAAATATAAATTTTCTAATTATATTGTCACAATACCATTCATCACAAGTAAGAAGTTGGACTAGATTTAAATATTTGTATGAAAGTTAGAAGTTGGGTTTGATTTACAGATGTCATAAATTGTGACATTTGGGGACCTTCTATATGTAAATTATAGAAGATCGTATCTTATAGTTCTAAAATATTCTTATATTGCAAACTGTGGAAGTTTTTATTTTTATTTTAATATTGTAGCTAATAATCTGATCACATTTTTTCGCCTCCTATTTTGCAGATAGTATAGTAGGTCATCTGCTCTGCATATATCATATGTAGAGTAATCCACTTAACATATAGGGAAATTTTGTTTTGAGAAACAAATTATGATAAAATGTGGTGAAACCACTCGGCTAGCTGATCCCACTTTATGAGGAGGTAAGGATTATATATATATAGCTCTACTCTTTTTTTGGATAAAGAATAGCTAGCTCTACTTGCTAGTTGGTTGTCATTTGATTTCATATAAAATGTAATTGCATATATGTGCAGAGACGGAAGGATATGTTCAAAGAATAATGTTAGAGATACAATTTATTCTATAATTATTTTATAATTTGTTTTTATGTGGGTCGAAGACTACATTGAAGCAATTTGTTCATTTATATGTTGAGGTGGAGTATGTTACATCAACAAATTATAAAATAGTTGTAAAATAAATTGTGTCTCTAGCATTACTCATGTTCAAATAATCTTATATTTTTTATTTTGAAAAATGTTGGTGAATTTGCATGCATGGAAAAAGTTTTGATACTCTTTTGTAAAATTTACAAATATTAAATATAAATTTTTATCTCGTGTTTATCCCCAAAAATAAGTTAATATTTTTGTAATGGTGACACGGTAATGAATTTAGAATGATAAATTTGAAAAAATTATGATATTTCATATTACCTGTCAATAAGAAAAGAACTCTTTTTTTTTTTTTGAAATTAAAAAATTTCACAAGTTGATACTCTTTTTGCTGACCAAGTCAAGTCAAGTCAGGTCAAAAGTAATAGGGTTTCAACTGACCTTTTTTTATTCAAAGATCAGATATTAGAACGCGTTCCCCCGAAGCTTCTACTTAGTACTAAAACCAAACACACTAATATTCTACTTAGTACTGATTCATTTTTTGTATGCACTTAATTTCACTATTACAGTATATATTATTTCTCGTTTCAAAATATAACATAAAATTTTAAATTTTAAATTAGTATGAGATATTTTAAAATTTAAATTTAATATATTTTATTTAATTTTTAATTTGAATTAATCTTGTAATTAGTATAACTAGTTAGATAGTTTGCAATTTTTATAATTATATAACCAAAAATTAAATAATTTATATTAACGTTAAATTTTAAAAATGCACCAAATTAATTTAAAAAGGTCAGTAAAGAAAGATAAAGGGCTGAGGATTAAAGTCGGATGGAATGATTTTAAGAGAACACTTCAATAATCTCATTTACTCGGGGAGGCTGTGCAGAAGCATTGGCATAAACTAAATAATAATGCTACTATTACATAAAGTGAGTTATATAATGCTCACATAATGATGATATAATTTTATATAATTTATTATTAAATTAAATGAGTCATGTTAATAACAAATTACGTACTGTCATACCAATAATATGTGAAACGCTGGTCAGAGACTTCAGAAAAAACATTTTTTACACAGTAATTAATTAATTAATGAAAAGGAAGGAAATAGAGTCAAAGGTGCAAGGAAAGAGAGTTGTTGTTCTCTCCCATTCCTCCTCCTATATGTATATAAGCAACACACGGGTTCTTCATCTTCTTGCAACTTATCTCTCTCCTCTTAAATCTGAAAGATTTCTAAATTTCCCTTCTCTCTCTCTATACATATATATATATATTGGATCGACCGAACATGGGAAAGTATGTGGAGATATTGGATTTAGGGGTGAGAATTGTAGCAAGATTTCACTCTCACTGCCCTCAGACGGCTCGGTTGTACTACCATCCACCCTCCAACTCCCAAAACCACTCCAACCTCGACCACTACGGAGGCAGTGGTAGCCACGCGCCACCGTATGACTCAACCCAGATGAGCACTTTCTTTATGAAGGCCTCCATGGATTTTGAAACAACTGACTCTATTGTTTATTCTTTGGCCTGAATTGTATATTCAGATACCCAACTGATCATAATTACTAGTAGGCAAAGAGGAATATTGTTCCATCATCAACGTTTCACAAATAGTGAAATATTTGTATTCATTCATTTTGGATTATTTTTTAATCCCAAGATTCAGACTCGTTTCAAACTTAGATGATTACCTTCTTCTTTTTTTTAATATTAAAATAATCGTTTCAAATTTTATGATTAATATTATTATGGAACTAATAAAATTTATATTTAATAATATTTTTTAAATAATTTATGATAGTCGTCATTTTATTGATTAAAATTAAAAAATATAGTTAATTTTGAGTTTATAAATGTTCTATTACCTTTATTTTATATTTTAGAATGGAGGGAGTAAAATTTATATACTATGGACGTTTATTCGCTAAACTTTGTCACATGATTTTTGAAAGTATTATTGATAATGTTAATTTTGACGTTTTGAAGTGTAGCCACATGGATTCTTTAACCTTGATCATATTGTTGATGTCTCGTGTTCATTGTCTTAATAATATATCCTTATATCATTTTAATATACAACAGACCTGTTCAAAAGGTCATTTATAAATATATTATTAGTAGTAGCTTAAGATTTTATACAAATTAATATAAAACATACGTGGGCTACATATTTCAATGTAGGATTGGAGCCTCCCCCACAAGAATCATCTAAGATGTTTAACAAAATAACAAAGAAAGCAAGAAGCAAAGTAGCCTGTCAAGATAAGAAAAAATTAATGCAACTCTCACGTACAAATTTTCATATAACTCTCACATAAAATATATACAAAATGTGGATTCCGTATGTCAGATAAGGATTTACAATATATATATATATATATATATATATATATATATATGTGTGAAAATTATGTAAAAAAATTTATGTGATAGTAGTATTGTTGATAAGAAAATTAGTATCAGAACCAATATAATTTAAAGAAGAAAGTAAAACAACAATAGCGTCAATAACTCAACGGTCAATTCCCAAGCTTTACTCATAAAACATGAAATGGTAGGCTCTATTTTACCAGAATCGCCAAGAGAAATGTAAAGGGACTTTTAAGATAAGAATAATGCTAATGATACAATTTATTCTATAATTTATTGATATGACATATTCTGTGACGAACAAAATTTTTGTAATTTAATTTGCATATTTATTGAATTAAATAAATATTTTTGATGATTTAATTATTGAGTTAAATAATTAATTGATGAATTTGTGATAGATTAATTTAATTATATGTGTTACATTGATTAAATTAACGTGGAGAATTTTTATATGCAAAAGTATGTGTTTAATTAAGTTTATTTGATTAAGTGAATTATTTAATAAACATAATGTTATTCTAATTAATTAGAGATTTAATGATTTGACATAATTAATAAATGAGAATTTTAATTATGTGACTATGTGAATTATTATGGAATCATGCTATTTTATTTAATTGATTTAAATAAGATTAATTGATTAATTAAAAGTGTGACATTATTAAACTATATTATAGTAAGTTAATTAAAATAAATGAGAAGGGATTCCTTAAGCTAGCCAAGCAAGGTCTTAAGGGGAGTTGGTCAGTTAACCCACTATGGGATTAACCAATAACCACTCACCCTCTATATATATACCTATTATATACTTATATTTTATATAATATACATATCAGTTTACATGTTCATATATTCAGAGAGAATTGTGAATTTAAGAAGAAGTAGAGAAGATATTAATCAAGTCTATATCATCAAACAGAGTTAGCAGGGTAAATTCTTAACCCAGTTATACTAAGTTTCAAGCTTTCTATTTTACCGTACTTTGAAGTTCTCTGTAATCGTCAATTTTGAATCATTGTTGGTTATATGGTTTTATATGGGTTAAATTATGTTTATAACATGTTTTATACCATGTATACATAAATCACAGTGATCAATTTTATGTAATTACGTCTTAATTAAGTTTTTAAAACTTTCCATTAACGTACTTTGAAGTTTTCTGTAAAAGACTAAATTGATGACTTGTTCATGATATGGCTATATATATATATTAATTGATGTCCATGACATATTATATGCCATATATGCATAACTTTCAGTGATCAAACCATGAAATTTTGTTGATAATTGGATTTTCAAAAGTTACAGAGTGTAAAAATTATACATATGGCTCATATGGCCCTTACGTACAAAATTTACACGCCTTATACGTCTATTTAACTTAAATTGATACTTGCATGTAATTATGTACGTTTAAACGAACAAAATGGAAGTTAAACGAATGGATTCGGTGTTATAACGAATCCGTAACGTTGAATTTCTTATTTTCCTTCAAAACTTTACAAAATATTGAAAATAGTGAAAATAGATGCGTTGGATTATGTAAATACGTAATTTAAAATGCTAAGATCATGCTAGAAATGTTATATAATGTTTCTGTGGAGTTTTTACATTATGGGTAGCCTTATAATTTATTACGTTAGTTTAATTTGAATTTATTTGGGCTACTCTGTGTGTTCATCGCGAACCAGGGAGTGCACCAGTAGGGGGACCCGCCCCAGCGGGTGTTCATGGGCATTAGGACCCGCCCCAGAGGGTATAAGGGCTGTCCGGGAGTCTTTTTTTTGTTTTCGAGACTGTTTTGACCTCCTGTAGTAAAATAAGCATAACTTTTTCATACGAACTCTGATTAAGGCGATTCAAAATTATTCGAAAAGATAACGAGTAGACCTACAACTTTCATTCTTTAAGTTTTTCAATTTGAAATCGTTAAAATGGGTAAAAATGGCCATCTTTGTGACTGATGCGTATTCGGAGGCAATCGGAGGGCTTCGGACATGCACGCACACAAGTGCAGTGTTCTAGATAATAAAATATGTTGTTTTAAGTTACATACATGAATATTATATGATTTGAAGTTCATGATTAATAAATTAAGTTATTGACATGTATAAGATAATGTGAAGGTTCAAGTTAACAAACTAAGTGCGAACTTGAATATCGTAATTGTAAAACTTGATTATGATTGTTTAAAGGGCTATACATGTGTGATATGCATGTTTTGAGTTTACATTCATATTATGTGGTTAGCCATTGAGCAATATTCTAAATCAAGTTGTAAGTCGAACTTAAGTGAATAGTTCAACAGTTAAACATAGTAGTTATGAAAGCTAATCGATGTCGTATCCATAATGTAATTTGTAGGACATTGAGGAAGTGAATTGTAATTATATTTGTAGCTTGTGCAAGAGACAAGTTTTCTATCCTTAAACTTGTCTAATATTTTGCAAGTTTTCTAAACTCAAACCTTACTTTTACATCGAGCAAGTTCTTATCCTTGTTTATTCAAGTTAAGATTTTCATATGAGATATTGTTATTCCTTTAAGTATTACTTCAGTTATACAATACTTATTCGATTGTATACTTTTGAGATTTATTGTTCAAATTGAATATCGATGTTATTATTGAATCTTATAGGACTAGTGAACCCTTATTGATTCGACTAGTCCATAGTTAATGAACGTTTCAAATTCTAGAATACTTATTGAGCTTATCCAAACCAAACTTCCTTTGGTGCGGACTCTGATGTCAAAACTGAGATGAACAACCCTGTAAAGGGGATTATTTACGTTTTAGCGTTGAGATATTGTGCACAGTATGGTACTAAGGCTAATCCCCCTAAGTACGAGAGGTATAGTCCATATTCTTACGACTGTTAAACGTTTAAAGTATAAACACTTTACAACCTAGGATATATTTCAACGTCTTATGACCCTCAGATATTCTTTTGATTCCTGTTATTTGTCCTCGAGTCAAAAATTGAGTTTCTTTATTCAGATGTCTTTGATTCGCTCGCATGTTATTATATTGTTGTCATATTATAATACTTGTTGTGACGCCCCCCAGAATAGGTCCAGTCAACCCAACCCATTCTGAGTCGCCAAATACATGGTACAAAATACAAATATAAATTTTATATCACACGGTCGTGCAAAATATGACCACACAACTGTGAGTATCAATACAAATATGTAGAAAATAATAATATTCAAACTAAGTCCTCATTATAATTATTCTCACACTATTTATTATAAATAGTGAGGACTACTACTGCTCTAACTCAGACCATCACTCTATCCCCCGACTAGTTTCCTCAACATTCTCATTTTCTGAAGAGGACAATAGATGAAAAGGGTAAGCTCAACAAGCCCAGTAAAGAATATTACGACTAAGATAATGAAAAATAAATTATCGTTAGTCTTCAACAATTCAGATAAAATATTATTGACAACAAGTTTTAGATCAATATTCGCAGCGAAAATAACAATTCATTAGAAGAGTTAAGTAGGGCATGAAATCTATGATTTAAAAGTTCATCATCAATATTTTATCCCTGTAACATCAATCAATATATATCTCAAATCAAATATTCATCTTTGCACTACTGGCCAAAGATATTCATTTGTATCATCAGTTGATCATGTTCATCTCAACACCTGTCATCTTTGCATTACGGGCCAAAGATATTCATCAGGTAATCATTCATCTTTTAGGACTGAGGATGATGAAAAATATTTTAAAGAACGAATCCAATGAGATAAAGACAAAGACTAAGGATTCGTAATCTAATTTATCCAAGTTCAAGAATACTCCATAATAATACTTTGTGGAGCAAAATTCAAGAATAAAGCTCAAAACTTAGATCCAATCAAAGATAAGAACTTTAACAAGCAACCTGAACATATAGAAGAAAATTTAATTTTTTTGTGAATAGTGCCGTATACGTGAATAGTAACTCCGACGAAAAAGTAAGAATTTCATAATAAAATTCATGACAATATTTTGGCATAATGATATTGAAAAGAATAACATCATTTATAAAAGAAATAACATCCCTTACCTCAAAAGAATAGTACTTCTGACTGAAATATCGGATATAAAGCTGGAAAAAACTTGCACTGAATAGTAACACTCAAAGTATCTAAATACTCACAAAAATACGCTCGATATTATAGAGAGAGAAAACTTCTGATTCTGTTGTGATTTTCAATTCTAACCTAAGCACCCTATTTATAAGAAAAGCTTAAGATGCCAAAGTAAACTTTTTTAATAAAATAATATTTTTTTAAAAAAAAAATCTCCAGCCGCCTCGTGGGAAAAATTAAGCATTTTTCAAACAATGACAAAAGTGGGGCCCACCATTTTATTTAAAAAATATATATTTTCTGAAATTTTAATAATTCATAATAAATAGTCCTTTTGTCAGAAAAATACAAATGATATATCCTTTTCATAGAAAATTTAATTATCTACAATTTTGTAGAAGGAAGTTTTTCCAAATTTCAAATCAAAAATGGTCGAAATCTACAAACGGATGATTTTTCACACCAAAATACTAATAAAAACACATCAGCACTAATTCCTTCTTTAATATCCACAAAATAAATATTTTCTTATCATATAAATCAATAATTAATTATTCACAAATAATATTACAGAACTACAATATTGACAACCAGATCGTTTCCAGGAAAGAGGGGGCCTTCCGATAAGGACTTCTCCTTACTGGCACGCAATTAAATAACCCTTCCTAGACAGAACTTTCTTAGACATTGTCAATAATGCTATCTACTAATATTATTCAAATAATATGAATTATTGAGTTGATAATGTGAAATACTGTGCAGTGACAATTATTGAATCAATAATACAAAATATCAACGGTAGCAATTATTGAATCAATCATATAAAATAGCAACGTAGCAATTATTGATATAAAATATCAACGTAGCAATTATTGAATCAATAAAATATCATGCAATTATTGAATCAATAATATAAAATATTGAACAGTAATTACTGTAACAATAATTGAGTAAGTACCTTCTCACGAAAGAATCAATAATTCAAAATACTGTGCAATACCGTGTGCTACTGTGCAACACCGCGTATTACTATATTTTAACCACCGGGTGTTTCAACAGTACTAACGGTAACAACTACGCCGTTATTTTATAAAAAAGGTTATTTCTGTCGCTTTCTATATCCGACAGTTATTACGTTGTGGGGCCCACAAATAGCTGCGCCGTCGTACGATTATTCTCCGACAACAAGAATATTCCACGGCCAAAAGAATATTCCCCGACAACAAGAATATTTTATAACCACTTGTCCATTTTGAAATATTTGCACATTTCACCCATAACTTTTCACATTTATCAAATCAACACCTTACTATTTCGAAATAATATATAAAAAAAATTAAATCTTTATTCATAAAAGTTGGGGTCCTACACTTGTGGGCAATTGTAAGACCCCAACTTTTATGAATAAAGATTTAATTTTCTTTATATATTATTTCGAAATAGTAAGGTGTTGATTTAATAAATATAAAAAGTTATGGGTGAAATTTATAAATATTTTAAATGAGCAAGTGGTTATAAAATATTTTTGTTGTCGGAGAATATTCGTTTGGTCGTGGAATATTCTTGTTGTCGGGGAATATTCGTACAACGGCACAACTATTTATGGGCCCCACAATGGAATAACTGTCGGATATAGAAAGCGACAGAAATAATCTTTTTATAAAATAACGGTGTAGTTATTACCGTTAGTACTGTTGAAATACCCGGTGGTTAAAATACAGTAATACGCGGTGTTGCACAGTAGCACACGGTATTGCACAGTATTTTGAATTATTGATTCTTACGTAAAAAATTACTACTCAATTATTGTTACAGTAATTACTGTTCAATATTTTATATTATTGATTCAATAATTGCATGATATTTTATTGATTCAATAATTGCTACGTTAATATTTTATATCAATAATTGCTACGTTGCTAATTTATATGATTGACTCAATAATTGCTACCGTTGATATTTTGTATTATTGATTCAATAATTGTCACTGCACAGTATTTCACATTATCAACTCAATAATTCATATTATTTGAATAATATTATTAGATAGCATTATTGATAATGTCTAAGAAAGTTCTGTCTAGCAGGGGTTATTTAATTGCGCGCCAGTAAGGAGAAGTTCTTATCGGAAGGCCCCCTCTTTTCTGGGAACGACCTGGTTGTCAATATTATAGTTTTGTAATATTATTTGTGAATAATTAATTATTAATTTATATGATAAGAAACTATTTATTTTATGGATATAAAAGAAGGAATTAGTGCTGATGTATTTTTATCCGTATTTTGATGTGAAAAATCATCCGTTTATAGATTTCGGATAATTTATGTTTTGAATTTGGAAAAACTTCCTTCTACAAAGTAGTAGAGAATTAAATTTCCTATAGAAAGACATAGAATTTATATTTTTCTGATAAAAGGGCTATTTATTATGAATTATTGAAGTTTCAGAAAATAAATATTTTTTTTAATAGGAGGTGGGCTCCACTGGCTGCTGGTGGCTGATGGCTTTTGGCTAAGGCGGCTGGAGATTTTTTTTTAAAATATATTATTTTATTAAAAAAGTCTACTTTGGTATTCTAAGCTTTTCCTATAAATAGGGTGCTTAGGTTAGAATTGAAAATTACACCAGAATCAGAAGTTTTCTCTCTCTATAATATCGAGCGTATTTTTGTGTGTATTTACATACTTTGAGTGTTACTATTCAGTGCAAATTTTCTTCGGTATTATATCCGATATTCCAACCAGAAATACTATTCTTTTGAGGTAAGGGATGTTATTTCTTTCATAAATGATGTTATTCTTTTCAATATCATTATACCAAAATATTGTCATGAATTTTATTATGAAATTTTAACTTTTTTCGTCGGAATTACTATTCACGTATACGGCACTATTCACGAAAAAATTAAATTCTCTTCTATATGTCCAAGTTGCTTGTTAAAGTTCTTATCTTTGATTGAATCTAAGTTTTGAGCTTTATTTTTTGAATTTTACTCCACAAAGTATTATTATGAAATATTCTTGAACTTGGATAAACTAAATTACGAATCCCTAATCTTTGTCTTTTATCTCACTGGATTCGTTCTTTAAAATATTTTTCATCATCCTCAGTCATAAAAAGTGATGTAACTGAATATCTTTGGCTTGTAGAGCAAAGATGAATGATTACCTGATGAATATCTTTGGCCTGTAGTGCAAAGATGAACAGGTATTGAGATGAACATGACCACTGGTGATACAAATGAATATCTTTGGCATGTAGTGCAAAGATGAATATTTGATTCGAGATGTATATTGATTGATGTTACAGGGATAAAATATTGATGATGAATGGTTATTTCCGCTGCGAATATTGATCTAAAACTTGTTGTCAATAATATTTTATCTGAATTGTTGAAGACTAACGATAATTTATTTTCCATTATCTTAGTCGTAATATTCTTTACTGGGCTAGTTGAGCTCACCCTTTTTATCTATTGTCCTCTTCAGAAATGAGAATGTCGCAGGAACTAGTCGGAGGACAGAGTGATGGTCCGAGTTAGAGTAGTAGTAGTCTTCACTAGTTCTGATAAATAGTGTGATAATAATTGTAATGAGGACTTAGTTTGAATATTAATATTTTCTACATATTTGTATTGACACTTACAGTTGTGTGATTGTATTTTGCACGACCGTGTGATATAAAATTTGTATTGAATTCTGTACTATGTATTTGGTGACTCATAATGGGTTGGGTTAATTGGACCTATTCTGGGGGGCGTCACAGTTGGTATCAAAGCTTAGGAATATGATCTCTAGCGGAGATCGGGGAATAGAACTAGGAGGGGAGAGACGAGTAAATTCTTCGCTAGTGTGTCCTACCTAAGCTTATGTGGTATTTAATTGGTCAGTCGGAGCATAGAGTTAATATGTGATATGTTAATTTGGTTAATTAACCTTTATTTTATGGCAGTATTTGAGAATGACAGCTGAGAATGTTAACAACAAAGTGAATGAGATCGTGGAGACACCTTTAATTACCAATCAGGAGAACGTTTAACAGGAAGGCAATGTTCATCCTGAAAACAACGCTGATCAGACGATAAACAATTAGATGTTTAGAAGTTTTTTGCAGTTCATGCAAAACTAGACGAGGGAGACTCGTGTGAAAAATATAGGTGAAGATAATAACAACACGCAAATTGTCACTGCCAAGCAGTTCAAAGAATTGGGACCTCCAGAGTTTTTGGAGAAGCCGGATCCGATCAAGGCGGAGACATGGGTTAAGCAAATTATCAAGATATTTGATGTCTTGGGATGCACGGAGGAACAGAAGGTTCCATTCGCCACGTTTATGTTCCGTGGAGAGGCAGATTACTGGTGGGAGTCTGTGAAGCGTACCCAGCCTGCCGCACTCAAAATATCTTGGGAAGCGTTCCAAAAACTGTTCAATGACAAGTACTTTCCTGAAAGTATTCGTCATATTAAGGAGGTAGAGTTTATCAGACTAGAACAAAACAACATGATGGTATCCCAGTACGAGGCTAAGTTCGCGAAGTTGTCCAGGTTTGCACCTCATTTGGTGGAGAATGAGGAACGTATGACGCGGATGTTTCTGAGAGGTTTGAAACCCGAAATACGTCAATACCTCATTTCTCACAAATTTTTTCTATATGCGGATGTAGTGAACAGGGCCCAGTTGTTAGAACGAGATAGTGATTATGTTCAACCGAGGGACCACAACCAAGGTCGTACCGGTGGCAGCAGTCATCAGAATAATGACAACCAGCGAGGAGGAAAGTATGACAGAAGCGGTAACCACTTCGGTGATAATCGTTGCCATGATAGTAGAAAAAGAGAATCGGGAGGAGATTTTAAGAAGAGAAGGTACAATAATGAGAACGTGAAGACGTCAATATCAGCACCAGTATCAACTGTTTCTAGGGGAGGAGAACGACTACCGGTCGTATGCTATAAATGCGAGAAAGAGGGACACATCAGTCCAAACTGCCCACAACAATTCAAAGCATGCTATAACTGTGGAAAAGAAGGACATATAGCTCGAGATTGTCCTGTTGCGAAACCAAATCCAGCGGGGGTGGTGATTCCAAAGGCGGTTTCGGACAAGTCAAAGTCGATAATTCCTGGAAGAGCGTTTGTCTTGACAGCCCAAAACGCGAGGAACCCATACGAAGTGATTACGGGTAAGCTAATCATAAACTCTTACGAAGTTTACACCTTGTTAGATACCGGTGCTACCCATTCCTTTATTTCACCTGCTTGTGCTCAACGTTTGAACTTGACTTCTGATAAATTAAACTTTGACTTATCTGTTGAAACTCCGTTGGGAGAAACCTTTGTTACATCTACAGTTTACAAATCTTGCTTGATTCAGATTGGTACCCTTACCTTACCTGTTGATCTTATATATTTGAAAATACTTGTATTTGACGTGATTTTAGGAATTGACTGGTTAGCCACTTACCATTCCAAAATTAATTATTTTCGTAAGGTTGTTAGTTTTCATATTCCTAATAAACCTGTTGTGCGAATCTAAATCACCAAACCACTAAAATTAATCAATATCATTTCAAGTCACAAAGCTATTCGTTTATTGAAAAACGGATGTCAAGCTTTCTTAGCTCATGTCACTGATCTAAACCAGAATACATCAGATTTGAATAATATTTCCGTTGTTAATGAGTTTCTTGATGTATTTTCCGAAGAACTTTCCGGTCTACCCCAGAACGTGAAGTTGAATTCTTTATTGACCTTGAACCCGGTACAAAATCCATTTCTAAAATCCCATATCGGATGGCTCCTATTGAACTTCAGGAGTTAAAAGTCCAATTACAGTAATTGTTAGACATCTGTTTTATACGTCCTAGTACGTCTTCTTGGGGTGCTCCTGTTTTATTCGTAAAGAAGAAAGACGGGAGTATGCGACTTTGTATTGATTATCGAGAGTTGAGCCATGTCACCATCAAGAATAGGTATCCGCTACCTCGTATTGATGACCTGTTCGACCAGTTGCAAGGAGCACAATTTTTTTCAAAGATCGATCTTCGTTCTGGATGTCATCAGCTGAAGATTAAAACTGAGGATATTCCAAAGACTGCCTTCAGAACTCGGTATGGGCATTATGAGTTCTTAATCATGTCTTTTGGATTGACTAATGCTCCTGCTGCTTTCATGGATATGATGAACCGTGTATTCAAAGAATATTTGGATCAGTTCGTTGTTGTCTTTATTGATGACATCCTCATCTATTCTAAAAGCCGTGAAGATCATGAGCACCACTTGAAGTTGGTACTTCAAAAGTTTCGTGAGAATAAGCTATATGCCAAGCTAAAGAAATGCGAGTTCTGTCTTGAGGAAGTAGCATTCCTTGGGCACGTGGTATCGAAATGTGGAGTATCTGTTGACCCGACGAAGATTGAAGCAATACAAAATTGGGAGCAACCTAAGTCGGTGACCGAAGTACGAACCTTTCTGGGCTTAGCTGGTTATTATCGAAGGTTCGTAGAGGGATGTTCTCGAATCGCTACTCCATTAACTCAGTTGACTCAGAAAGATACAAAATTCGTTTGGAGCGAAGAATGCGAGAAGAGCTTCCAAGAGTTCAAGAGAAGACATATCTCGGCACCTGCTCTGACAATACCATCTGGTTCGGATGGATTTGTTATCTACAGCGATGCTTCAGACAAAGGGTTAGGATGTGTTCTCATGTAACATGGAAAGTCATAGCCTATGCCTCGCGATAACTCAAAGAATATGAGAGGAATTATTCTACTCATGATCTAGAGTTGGCAGCAGTTGTTTTCGCGTTGAAAATCTGGAGACATTACCTGTACGGAGAGAAAGTGGAGATTTACACGGATCATAAGAGCCTCAAATATTTATTCACTCAAAAGAAACTCAACATGCGGCAACGACGTTGGCTTGAGCTGTTGAAAGATTACGATCATACCATCCAATACCATCTTGAAAAAGAGAACGTGGTAGCTGACGCGTTGAGTAGAAGATCATACGTGGGAACGAGTGCGATGATGTCAAGTATACGCGTAGAACCAGCTTTGATTGATAAAGTTAAAGCTGCTCAAGTTACGGATCCGGAGTTGATGAAGATGAAGAAGAAAGTGCAAGAAGGTGCCATTTCAGAAGTAAAAATCGATGAAGAGAGAATACTTCGAGTCAACTCCAGACTTTGTGTTCCTAACGATTCTGACTTGAAGCATAGAATCATGATGGAGGCACACAGCACACCGTTTGCAATCCATCCTGGGAGTACCAAAATGTATCGTGATCTTCGACATACATTTTGGTGGAGCAATATGAAAAGAGAGATCGCGGAGTTTATTTCGAGATGTTTAACGTGTCAACGTATAAAGGCGGAGCATCAAGTACCGAAGGTTCCATTGCAACCACTTGAGATTCTAAAATGGAAGTGGGAACACATTACGATGGATTTCGTTACAGGTCTTCCCAAGGTTTCTCAAGGCATAGATGCGATTTGGGTTATTGTTGATAGATTAACCAAGTCTGCTCATTTATTGCCGATACGAGAGACTTATTCCCTTGAACGTCTTGCTCATATGTACATGAATGAGGTTGTAAGATTGTATGGTATGCCAGTATCCAGAGTTTCAGATCGTTACCCCAGATTTACTTCACAATTTTGGATCAGTTTATAAAAAGCTATGGGCACGGATTTACGATTCAGTTCGGCTTATCATCCTCAAACAGATGGACAATCAGAAAGGACTATTCAAACTCTTGAAGATCTATTGAGACTCTGTGTTCTAGACTTCAAAGGGAGTTGGGATAAATACTTACCATTGGTGAAATTCTCTTACAACAACAGTTATCAGGCAAGTATAGGTGTGGCTCCATTCGAGGCATTGTATGGGAGAAAGTGTCGTTCTCCAGTATGCTCGAATGAGGTGGGTGAAGCAACATTGTTAGGACCGGAGTTGGTACGTATGACTACAGAAAAGATTCAAATAATCCGGCAACGTATACAAACCGCACAAGATCGACAAAAGAGTTATGCGGATCTTCATCGAAAGGACGTGGAATTTAATGTTGGGGACCATGTGTTATTACGTGTTGCTCCGTGGAAAGGAGTTACGAGATTCAGGAAGAGAGAAAAGCTCAATTCACGATTCATTGGTCCATTTGAGATCCTTGACCGAGTAGAAAATGTGGCCTATAGACTCGCTTTACCTCCAAGCATATCTCGTGTTCATAACGTTTTTCACATATCCGTGCTTCGTAACTATATGAAAGATCCAAACCGCATTATTGAGTTAGAACCAGACGAGATAGCCGAAGATTTAACGTACGAGGAGGTACTTGTCAAGATCTTAGATAGGAAGTAGCATGTCCTACGCTCGAAAATTATATCTCAAGTTAAAATTTTGTGGAGAAACCATGCTATTGAGGAAATGACCTGAGAGTTGGAATCGGAAATGAAAGCGAGGTATCCTCACCTTTTCGACATACCAGGTACGTACGTCAATTTCGAGGATGAAATTTCATAAGGAAGGGAGGTTGTAAGACCCCAACTTTTATGAATAAAGATTTAATTTTCTTTATATATTATTTCGAAATAGTAAGGTGTTGATTTGATAAATATAAAAAGTTATGGGTGAAATTTATAAATATTTTAAATGAGCAAGTGGTTATAAAATATTCTTGTTGTCGGAGAATATTCGTTTGGTTGTGAAATATTCTTGTTGTCGGGGAATATTCGTACGACGGCGCAGCTATTTGTGGGCCCCACAACGGAATAACTGTCGGATATAGAAAGCGACAGAAATAACTTTTTTATAAAATAACGGTGTAGTTGTTACCGTTAGTACTGTTGAAATATCCGATGGTTAAAATACAATAATAAGCGGTGTTGCACAGTAGCACACGGTATTGCACAGTATTTTGAATTAATGATTCTTACGTAAGAAGTCACTACTCAATTATTGTTACAGTAATTACTGTTCAATATTTTATATTATTGATTCAATAATTGCATGATATTTTATTGATTCAATAATTGTTACGTTGATATTTTATATCAATAATTGCTACGTTGCTATTTTATATGATTGACTCAATAATTGCTACCATTGATATTTTGTATTATTGATTCAATAATTGTCACTGCACAGTATTTCACATTATCAACTCAATAATTCATATTATTTGAATAATATTATTAGATAGCATTATTGACAATATCTAAGAAAGTTCTGTCTTGGAGGGGTTATTTAATTGCGCGCCTGTAAGGAGAAGTCCTTATCGAAAGACCCCCTCTTTCCTGGGAACGACCTGGTTGTCAATATTGTAGTTCTGTAATATTATTTGTGAATAATTAATTATTAATTTATATGATAAGAAAATATTTATTTTGTGGATATAAAATAAGGAATTAGTGCTGATGTATTTTTATCAGTATTTTGATGTGAAAAATCATCCGTTTATGAATTTCGGATAATTTAAGTTTGGAATTTGGAAAAACTTTCTTCTACAAAGTTGTAGAGAATTAAATTTTCTGTAGAGAATTAAATTTCCTATAGAAAGACATAGAATTTATATTTTTCTGATAAAAGGGCTATTTATTATGAATTATTAAAATTTTAAAAAATAAATATATTTTTTAATAGGAGGTGGGCCCCATCGGCGGTTGGTGGCTGATGGCTTTTGGCTAAGGCGGCTGAATTTTTTTTTAAAAATATATTATTTTATTAAAAAAGTCTACTTTGGCATCCTAAGCTTTTTCTATAAATAGGGTGCTTAGGTTAGAATTGAAAATCACACCAAAATTAGAAGTTTTCTCTCTCTATAATATCGAGCGTATTTTTGTGAGTATTTAGATACTTTGAGTGTTACTATTCAGTGCAAATTTTATTCGATATTATATCCGATATTCCAGCGAGAAGTATTATTCTTTTGAGGTAAGGGATGTTATTTCTTTCATAAATGATGTTATTATTTTCAATATTATTATACCAAAATATTGTCATGAATTTTATTATAAAATTTTTACTTTTTTCGTCAGAGTTACTATTCACGAAAAAAATTAAATTTTCTTCTATATGTCTAAGTTGCTTGTTAAAGTTCTTATCTTTGATTGGATCTAAGTTTTGAGCTTTATTCTTGAATTTTGCTCCACAAAGTATTATTATGAAATATTCTTGAACTTGGATAAACTAAATTACGAATCCCTAATCTTTGTCTTTTATCTCACTGGATTCGTTCTTTAAAATATTTTTCATCATCCTCAGTCCTAAAAGGTGATGTAACTGAATATCTTTGGCTTGTAGAGCAAAGATGAATGATTACCTAATGAATATCTTTGGTCCGTAGTGCAAAAATGAACAGGTGTTGAGATGAACATGACCACTGGTGATACAAATGAATATCTTTGACATGTAGTGCAAAGATGAATATTTGATTCGATATGTATGTTGATTGATGTTACAGGGATAAAATATTGATGATGAATGGTTATTTTCGCTGCGAGTATTGATTTAAAACTTGTTGTCAATAATATTTTATCTGAATTGTTGAAAACTAACGATAATTTATTTTTCATTATCTTAGTCGTAATATTCTTTACTGGGCTAGTTAAGCTCAACCTTTTCATCTATTGTCTTCTTCAGGAAATGAGAATGTCGCAGGAACTAGTCGGGGGACAGAGTGATGGTCCGAGTTAGAGTAGTAGTAGTCTTCACTAGTTTTGATAAATAGTGTGATAATAATTGTAATGAGGACGTAGTTTGAATATTAATATTTTCTACATATTTGAATTGACACTTACAGTTGTGTGGTCATATTTTGTACGATCGTGTGATATAAAGTTTGTATTTGAATTCTGTACCATGTATTTGGCAACTCAGAATGGGTTGGGTTGACTGGACCTATTCTGGGGGGCGTCACAGCAATCGTGCTCACTCTTGCGTATTAATAACATTGAAGTTAAGAACGAAAGGTCCGACGAGCCTTCTACTAGCAAAGGCAAGGGCAAAGTCAACAAGTGATGAAGACTTGTTTAATTTATATGTTTATGTTTCAGACTTGTATTATGTTGTGTAAGATCATTTAATTATTTATGTTCCGCACAGATATTTACTAATCTGGGATTTATTTTATGTATAACTCAATTTTATTTATTACATGGTTTGCATTTACTATGGGTAGATAGATAGATGATATTCGTACAGTGAACACCAAGTTTCGTGAAATTGAAGTACTCGAATTTTGGGTGTCACATATTCCATATTCCATCTTAGTTTTTATGTAAGGCTGAAGACTATATTAAAATAATTTTTTATTAATATACTGAGGTGGAGTATGCCACATTAATAAATTATAAAATAAATTGTGTCTCTAGCATTACTCTTTAAGATAATTTTTATTTTGTCTTTTTTATATATAAATTTATTTATATCTTTGTATTTAGTCATTTAAACTTTATTTTATCGTCACATAATTTAAACAGACAATACGTGTGCGACTCTCAAATTCTGTGTGTTTCATTGTACAACCACTTTAACCCGTTCCATCAATGGCTACCGATGATCAGAAAGAAGCTACTGCTAACACCTCTGTTTTTGGATGTATTAACTACTACTTCTAAATTAAGAGGAATACCGAGTAACTAATTTTCCACTCTCTCTTTCTCTTATTGCTAACAATCCTCTTTTCTTTCTTCTTTGTTTTTGGTTTTAATTAGGGTTTAAGAACTGATGATCAGAATAAGATGATAGAAGAAGTTCCACTAATTGCTATTGATGGCGAGCGAGCAGTTACTGATTATTCCCCTCTCTACGTATTAACCAGTTCTTCTAAATTAGTGGAATACCCAGTAACTAATTCTCTGTCTCTGCTAACATCCTCTTTCTATTTTTCTTTCTATTTGGTTCTAATTAGGCTTCAAAGAATGATCAGAAGGTCACATTACTGGCGATCGATGACTACCCTCACCGTGTACGTACAACTACGTACTCCATCAAAATTAGTGGAATACCTAGTAATTATTTTTCCTCTCTTTCTCACTGTTAACAATTCTCTTGCATTTTTTGGGGGTTTTGATTAGGGTTCAAGAACGATTGATTAGAAGAAAGCAGAAGATGATGATGATTATTATGTGTTGCAACAAGCTCAGGAGGATGTGCCACCAGCAGGGCTTACTTTCTGCCCCATAGATAGGGAAGTCATTGGTAATCACCTCAAGAACAGAGAGTGCTCCTCCAACGATCTTTACCCCTGATGACAGTCAGTATTATATACGTCTACGCCTACAAATTCACAGGTGAACACTCTTCTTATATTTCTTGAATACCCTGTTCCTTCAATTTGTTTTTTCTTTGAATTTTGATGAAGTATCGATCAAATGCTAGATACTAGTACTTATTGGTAACTTATCACACAAGATCTCTCCTTCTCTCCCTCTTTCTCCCCCATATATATATGTATGAATGATCTCTAAGATAAATGTATTTAATTAACGAGTCTACTGTAAAACAATGATTGAGGACACGTTTTAAGAAGCCAATGAATAACTTTTGTTTTAAAAATGGTAGTTGTTCCTATATACTCCTTCCGTTCCATAAAAAGAGTCTCATTTGCAAATATTATTTAAGAACGTATTTTCTTTCCATGTTTACCATTATTTTTAAGGGGTATTATACTAGACAAAATTATATTCTCAATTTTGCTAATCATTCTACTTTGTTATGAGATTCTGAAGGTAGTGGAGTCATTGACCTTATGGCATTTCTATCAGATAGTTTTAGAGAAAATCCTGCTTGCAAGGACTGCCACAGTATCGGGATTGTCCTTTCAGGAGTTAATGTTGATCTAGGGACCTAGCCGTCCTCTGGGATTTTCTCAGTGAATAAAAAATTGTTCCAGTTCTTGCTTACACGTATCTTTCTTTCAGATGATAAATTTTGTTCTTTTTCATCTAGTTGTGTTCTCTGGCATGAACACGTTATTTAGTTTTTCATTTGTCATTACGGCGAGCATATGAACTTTGTAGAAATCTCATGGATCATTTTGCATATTACACTCAATTCTGTTAAGTTCAAGTAATTAGTAGGCTACTCATTTACTGGAGCACTATGCAACACTTGTGTAGTTGTTTTAATTGAATTATGCATTAATGTTGTGAACCAATTTTTGTTAACAATGAATGTTAGCTTTATATACAATAATATATGAGATACGAACTTGCATGGATTCTAAATCCTTGAGCTCTAGGCAATCATTCAACAGATCTCCAAGTGGGCAGTCAATCATATGTTAAACAAAAGGACCAAGTTCCATTAATGGGGATCGATGATCATCTAGAAGCTACTCGTTTTGTACGTACAACTACTACTTCTAAATTAGAGGAATGCCCAGAAATTAATTATTCTTCTCTCTCTCCCCTTCTCTTGCTGCTAACAACCTTCTTTCATTTTTTTGTTTTTTTTTGGTTTTCTTTAGTGTTCAAGAATGATTGATCAGACAGAGAAGAAAGGAGCTGATGATGATCATAATGCGTTTGAAAAAGCTCACGAGGATGTCATTGTTAATCACCCCAAGAACAACAGACTGCTCAAACGATCTTAACCCACTGATGATAGGATTATACTTGTTGATGCCTTTGCCTGCAAACTGACAGGTCAACATTCTTCGCCTTGTTTCTTGATTACTCCTTTCTTAAATATGTTTTGTCTTTGAGTTTGGATGAAGTAGTGATGAAATGCTATATACCAGTACTTATCTGCTAATTTATCACACAAGATATCTCTATTTCTCCCCCAAACACACACACACACACACACACACACATATATATATATACGCATGTGTGTGTATGAATGATCTTAAATATAAATGAGTCTTCCGTAAACCAATGACTGGGAAACCTTGTTTTAAGAGTTGTATGAGTATATAATTCAAGGGTTACATATGCTGTATTTAATTAAACTAACCTCTAAGAATCCAAATTATAGTGTTTACTTATTTAGGCCTCTGTTTAGAGGGATCCTCTAAGAATCCAAATTATAGTGTTTACTTATTTAGGCCTCTGTTTAGAGGGATCACCTCACCTTATTGATTTTGTTCAAGTGAAATTTGTGTGTGGCATTTATTATACAGTAACTTGTACTTTAAAACTGCTAGTTGGTACTAAATACTTCCTCCGTTCCACAAAAAACGTCTCATTTGTAGAATTTGCAAATTTTATTTAAGGATGTATTTTCATTCCATATTTACCCCTAGATTAGTAAGTTGTTTGTTTAGTGATTATGGCATGACAATGAAATTATGATGATAAAGTTACGGTCTTATACTACTATCATTAAAAAAGAGGACTCTTTTTGTGCAACAATTTTTTTTTGACAAGTTGGATTCTTTTGATGGATCGGAGGGAGTATTAATAACAATCAACATTTGTTTAGAGAAACATTGATCAATATCAAACTACAAGCATTCGCACTAGTATTATTTCGCCAGCCAATTCAGTTCGGGCATTCACTGGAGATTACTAGTAGTATTATTTTCCCTCTGTAGTATATCATGTTAGGACAATTCATAGTGCAACTGAACTCATCAGAGACTCATCAAAAAATTATATACTCCCTCGTGTTTTTTTCACGAAAAGATACTATTTTTAGTAATAATAATAATAGTATATACTATGACACAATATCTTTAAATTTGTCATTATAATTTCATTATTAAATTACTCAAATATTATTTTTAAGGATATTATATGAGACAACATTATATTCTCAACTTAGTTAAGCATTCTACTTTATTATGAGATTTTGAAGGTAGCAGTAAAGCCTACTGGAGCCATAGGTCTTATTACCATTTTATCAGATAGTTTCATAGAAAATGGTGTTTGGAAGGACTGCCATCATATCGGGATTGTCCTTTCCGGAGGTAATTTTGATCTAGGCGTCCCTTGAGATTTTCTCAGTAAATGAAAAATTGTTCCAGTTCTTGCCTAGATGTTCTTTTTTCATTTAGTCGTGTTCACTGGCATGAACCAATTGTTTATTTTCCATTTGGCATTATTGTGAGGATATGAACTTTGCAGAAACCTCATGGATCATTATGCATATTGTACTCAAATTTCTGTTAAGTTCATTTTTGTTAACAATGAATGCTAGCTTTATATACACAATAATATATGTGAGATATGAACTTATATGAATTCTAAATCCCTTGAGCTGCTCTAGGCAAGGGATCAACAGATCTCCAAGTGGGCAGTCAGTATGTTCAACAGAAGGAGCAAGTTCCTGTAATGGTTACTGATTGCCAGCAAAAAGCTAATGCTTATTCCCCTTGCCTTGTACGTACGACTACTACTTCTGAACTAGAGGACTACCCTGTAACTAATTTCTCTCTCACTTTCTTTCTCTTACCGCTAACAATCCATCTGTCTTCCTTTTTTGTTTGTTTTTGCTTTTAATTAGAGGTCAAAAATGCTTGATCAGCAAGAGAAGAAAGCAGATACTGATGATCATAATCTGTTGAAAAAAGTTCACGAGGATGTGCCACCACCAGGGCTTATGTTCTGCCCCACAGATGAGGAACTCGTTTCTTATTACTTCAACAAATCTTTAGCCAGTGACAGGCTAAAACGTGCCGATTCCTTTGCCTGCAGTCCTCACAAACTCCTAGGTCAACACTCTTCCTCCTATTTCTTGAATACTCTCTTCCTTTCCATTTGTTTCTCTTTGAATTTGAATGAAGTAGTGATCGTTTGCAAGATACTAGTACTTATTTTGTAATTTATCAGTTAAGATCTCTCTTTCTCCATATATATATATATATATATGTGTGTGTGTGTGTGTGTGTGTGTGAATGATCATTAAGATAAATGTATTAAATTAATGAGTCTACTGTAAAATGATGATTTAGAAAACTAGTTTTAAGAATCGTACGAGTAAATAATTCAAGGTTTACTTATGCTGTATTTAATTAAACTAACCTCTAAGCATCCAAATTACTGTTGATTTATTTAGGCCTCTGTTTGGAGGGATCACACCTCAACTTATTTTAAATCATGTTACATTTAGTATAGAAGCATGCTTGAAACATTGGCTTTACCAAAATAGCTTATATATCACACAGCTAGTATGCTTTTAATGCATAACAGTCTTTACTAAGTCCATTTATCAAACAGTTGGTAGGCATGCTTTCTATTTACATGAAATAATCATTTTCCTATCCATTTTGCCAACCTTTTGATCATAAATCATTAATGTCTATATATATAAACCAATAATCACAACAACACAGCTATCTTATTCATATAACAGTCATCATCAATACTAACAGCCACTAACATTAACACAAAACAGTCAACAATCAATGAAACAATCCTATACTAGCCATCCGACCACTAACAGTCCATAATACTCAAAAATGAAATGGAAAAGGAATGGAATGGCTCACCTTGTTGGGCTGTAAGCCAATTGCATTTTACTTGAGGAAGAGACTCCTTTTGTGGAACAATCTTATTTTACCTTCTTTTTTTTTTTTAATTTTTTTTTTGTGCAATTGGACTCTTTCAAACGGAGAGAGTATCAATGTTCTATTTTTTGTTCACATTTCAATTGTAATAACGATCAATATTTGTTTGATTCCCAGATAACTATAAATTACCAATTGATCAGAAAGAATGGTTCTTCATCAGCAAAAGGAACAGAAAGTACTCCAAACGAGACATCTAATCGAGAGACCAGTGCATCAGTATGGATAATGAAGGAATACAGGCTGGTTCATGATACCAGCGTTAAGGTACAATATATATATATATATATTTGATAGCTTAATTGATTTATGTATAGTTGAAAACCATTTTAAGTTCTCGGAGGCTATTTCCATCTCATTGGTATTCACTTAATAATCTGGGAATTATCATGAATGCAGGGGGAAGATGACATAATTCTGTGCAAGATTTATCATAGGCCTTGAAAGAATGGCATTGATGAGGTTGCAATACATTTTTGCAATGACAATGCTATGAATGACAATTCTATTGGGAACAACCAGCAGGAAGAACTAGCTGTAGCGACAATGCTATGAATAACATTTCGCCACAATGCCAAATGTTAAACTAAATAACTGGTTCATACATGGAAAAAGCCAATATTCATGTTGTATTTTGAAACTGGAAAAATACATTATTACTTACCTTTTTGAGATTACTTTTGATAAATCACTATAAGAATATTTTTATTTTTTCAAGTGTTATATACTATATTCCAAATTATAAGATTAATATTAACTTTTAAAAAGTCAATTTTAAACATTCAAATTTCTCTCCTTTCTCCCAAATTTTTGTCCTTTATTTTATCTCTCTTTTAAAACTCAGAAAAACATCCTGTTATGATGCATTGATTACTCAATTCATTTGTACTCGTATTGAAATCTTTGCAAGGAAGGGTCTATATATTTGGTTCTCCTAAATTTAACATTGGAATGAACTCATTATGAATATAATAATAAAATATATTCTCTCCATTTCACAAACTTAAAACCCTCAAATTGAGGCATAGTTCGAAAACTCGCATTAGATTGTTTTGAGCGAATCAAAATTTTATAATCAATAAAAGAGTCTACTTTTTAGTGAGATCAATATAAATAACATTTGCAAATCAAGAAAATCTTTTTTGTAGAACGAATGAATTATGTAGTATTTATTTTTTAGTTATTATCATTTATTTTATTTTTACAAAAAATGGCATGATTCATCATTTTCTTTTTATATTCCATACGCCATTTTTTTAATTAGTTTATTGAAAAGTAGTATTTATATATCATATTATTACTGAAACAGTAAATGGTTCTAATATTTATATTAGATTGAGGAACAACCAAAGTACCAAACTTATATTTAAAAATGTTTATAGTTGAAGTTATAAATTAATATTATTTTTGGTTGAAATTAAAATTTATTGACTCTATTACATTTAAAATCAATCTTTAAACTTTATAAAATTAATTCTCCAAAATCCTTTTCCTTTATTTTTTCGGGAAATTAATCCTCAGTATTTTATCTAAATAAATTAAAATGATTCAATTTTATCAAACTCCCACTCTCCAACAACTACTACTACTACTACTTCTCTCTCTTCCGAATTTACGGAGACTCCTAATTCTTCGGTGTATCCTACTCCTATTCCTATTCCTACTCCTACTCCTAAGCCGCTTAAACTCATTCTCTCTCTTACTAGGATTGGTGTTGTCTTACCCCTAGTTTGTAACAATTAAATAATATTTTATTGTACATATAAATTAAATCTTTGCTTTCCCCTTAATTTCCTCTATCAACTTTTCTCTCTCTAAAACCTAGATAATTTCCTCTTTTCTCTCTCTAAAACCTAGCTAGCTCCTCCGCTAATGACGGAGGAAGATATTAGAAACGAGCATAAACGACCGCGTTTACACCCCGGCCACCACCAAGAAGTTGACGAACTGGTTGATGACAATTTTCCAACCGGGTACAGGTTCGTACCAACCGATGAAGAGTTGGTAGAATGTTACCTTCAGAATGTAGTGTTAGGCCGACGTTTACCCCGTAACCGAATTTATGTGGTTTATCTTTACGACTACCATCCCAAGGAACTCACCGGTTAGTAATTCAAATTCTATATATATATATATATATATATACGTACCAACTTTAATTTCTTTTTCTTTTTCTTTTTTATATATCATCATATAAATTTCTTGTATCAAAACTTTTCAACCCTACTATATATATATATATATATATATATATATATATCAGGAATGTACAGGGAGCATTGTGAGAATGTATGGTATTTCTTTACCCCAAGGAATCGAAAATATCAAAATGGGAGGCGGCCGGATCGAGGAGCAGGCGAAGGATATTGGAAGGCGACTAACGTGGAAAAACAAGTAGTCAAATATTCTGGACATCTACCCAATGAAAAAATAATATTAGGTTTCAAGAGAACACTGGATTATTATGAAGGGAAGCACCCTGAGGAGAAGAAAACAGATTGGAAGATGAATGAGTACAGATTTAACAACACATCAACTAATCTTCCAATTATTAGTAATGCTACTCAAAATCATCACAAGGCCCAGGTACGTACGTACTATATTCCATTTATATATGCTTTATTAATCATATCAATTAATTAGGTTTAATTTGTTAGAATTTAAGAATCGATAATATTGCAATCACACATATATTATATGAAATACGGTAAAGTAACAACACATAATATACTCACGTTCACCAATTTTGTGGTCTGATGTATTTATAAGATATAGTAACTAGAAAACCCTAATTACTATAACATGGAGGGCTCAACTCATGAGGCTAAAATCCAAGACCAGATTACTAATAATTTCCAAACTCAATTGCATAACTGATTTTTGATTTGATAAGAGTACGTAGTTTAGTCTCTTTCATATATTTAGTACAATCCTTGCATGGATAATTCTATATAATTTTACTTATACGAATATAACTATTACGTTCTGTTTCCATGCAGTTGAACGAAATGGTTTTATGCAAAATATATAGGAATTCAAGAGCAAAGAATGATATTGAACAAGAAGTTGCAGGAGGATTAGGAGGAGCAGGTCGTCATGACCTGCAAAGTGCACCACCAGCTCGCAGCGATTCCTCCTCCAACCACAATAATAATTCAAATTCTACCGTTAACATAACAAATGCTCTTCCAAATAATAGTAATGGTGAAAATATTGAGCAGGTACGATTCGTCTTTTTTTTATATATATAATTATATCGTCACATATATGTTTGCAAACGAATCGAACCGATCCGAACTTTGTCAAACTCAAATATTGTTAATCGAATTTGAACATGTTCGATTAATATGATCGAACCAACACTCATGTACGAGTTCGATCGTTAACTGTTTGCGGACAAGTTCGTGAACGTTCACGAACACATATAAGCCTGCAAACGTTCACGAACAATGTTTGAGCACTTACGATACGTCTTTTTTATTTTTTTTTCTTATAATTATATCGTCACATATAGGCCTGCAAACGAATCAAGTCAATCCGAACTTTGTTGAACTCGAACACTATTAGTCGAACTCGAACATGTTCGAGTAATATGATCAAACCAACACTCATGTGCGAGTTCGATCGTTAACTGTTTGCGAACGGTTTCGCGAATAATATGATTGAGTTCGCAATCGAACATGAACTGTTCGTGAATGTTCACGAACACATGTTCCTTCGCGATGGTAAACATTTTGACGTTTCACGTCGGCTGATTATATTTTCAACTTCCAAGTCGGTTAATATATAAATTTCACATGTAAGAAATCGAACCACTCGAATCCATGTTAGAAATCGAACTACTCAAACCTATCTCGAATCAAACTCAAACTTCTCAAACTGAACCGAACCGAATCCGAACTGTTCGCGAACACAGACGAACCGAACCACATGTGAACATGTTCGATTGAGTAATCGAACGTGAAACCATGTGCGAACTCGACTCGACAATATAACAAACTCTCGGACCAAACCAAACTCGAACTGAATCGGTCGCGAATGGTTCGATTCATTTGCAGGCCTAGTCACATCTATAACAAAAGTAAAAAATAAAAAGATGATGTATCTACTGTGAGTGATGGTTGCACATCCAAATATACTTATTTGCCTAAATTATTGTAAAATTTTATATGAACAAGTTGTGAATGTGTTAATTCTTCTGATAACAAATAGAAAAAATAAATCATTAATATGTCAACTAAATTCCCTTTCATTAAAGATGGTTTAGTCACTTTGACATATGTGTTCCCTTGCATGGAATTCTACTTTTATATGAATATATTATTTTATTAAATAATGCTACTATCACATAATTTTGGGTAACATAATGCTCGCATACACACATGTATATTGTGGGTCTTGCGTGACATGCAAGGCCCGCAATGCATGTGTATATGTGAGCTTTATGTGACCCAAATTATATGATAGGAGCATTGCTCTATTTTATTTTTCCATGCATGCAGTTGGATGATAACGAACAGGTTGCAGCTGGAGGTTTAGGATCAGCAAATCAAAGTGCGACAGCAAACGCAAGCGGGGATTCTTACTCTAACCAAAATAACTCAAATTCCATTGACGAGATGCGGAATGAATTTACTACGCCGTCGTTTCGCTCCAATGTTATTCCAAGCTCTTCAAGCGTTGCCATGTATTATACAGAAGGGACATCTGGCATGGAGACGGGATCGAATTCTATCCACGGACTATTCAGTCCTGATGAAATTAAGTTCCTTCTTGATTCATTTGAAAATTAATTAGAATTATGACTAAAAGAATGGATATATATATATATATTCAAACTTATTTATTATCTACGAGATATATTTATCAGGATATTCAACACATCTATTAAGCTTTTTCTTTGATCCTTTAAGGCCTGTCTCTTCTTGCTTATCAGCTCAATATTACAAGTTTGGTACGACAAGCAATTTAATTAGCTGTGTATACGTGTACATAATTTGCATTATTAATTCTACTGTTAATATTAGCAGAAAATTTTACAAATATTAAGCTTATTTTCAAATTATTATTTATATATTTTCAATAATTCTAGTTAACAACTTCGCTTAATTTTTTAATTTTCACATAAATTCATTTATTTTTTGATAACGTATAGATATACTTTGTTGTACGTAACATATATATATATATATATATGTATATATACTTTCCTGTTTATTTAACCTATCTTAAATTGGCCCCAAGTTATATAAAATATCCAGTTGGGTTGGAGCTAGCAAGGCCCAACTCTTATTTACAAACAACCAACAATTATGTATTCGGAAGCCTATATTGCTACCCTTCAAGAATGATTCTACATGAGTCGCTATACATTGCGTGAGTTTCAATCCAATTATATATGATTGGCACATGTACATATATGAGATAGGTAAAAATTAAGAAATAATTTATTTTTATTTACTATATTTTATCGCATATATTTTTACGTCGATCGCAATCCAACTTCGTCACGTTAATTGTAATCAAACTTCGTCAAATATTTGTAAACATGTATATCATTTTTCATTCTACATATACTCAAATTTGGCACAAAGAACTATACACAAACTATAAAGACAATGTAATAAATAGTACTCCCTTTATTCCAAAAAATTATAAGATCACTATTTACTTTTTAAAAATTAATTTGAGACATTTTCAAATTTAAAATCCATATGATTTATTTAAGTTGTCAAATCAATAAATCTTATAATTAGTAGTGCTATTTTGTATGTAATTTATAATATTTATAATTGTATTGACATAAACTAATTGAATTCATGTCAATTTTGCGTTAAAAATATTTAAAATTGATTTTTCAAAACTCAATATTGATCGTATAATTTAAAATAGAAGAAGTATAAAAAAAATATACGTACAAATATCATATAACAGACCATGGCCAACATCCTACATTTCTCGTTTTCTTTATACAGATTGTATTCATAAAAATTAAAACAACTCAGTTCCCAAACAACTGAAATGTGGAGAGAGTTATGAAAAGAGAAAAAATATACTCCATCCATGCCTAAATATAAGATTATTATTAAATTTTTAAAATTAATTTGAAACAATTTTTATACTCAAAATTAAGATAATTTTTTGTTAATGTAATGATTAACATTAGTTTAGAAAAAACTTCTAATTATAAAATTTATTATTTTGTTATTATTAATAAATCGTATCACATTTGAGTTTAAATATTTCAAAATTTGACTTCTAGAAGCCAATTATAATCGTATAATTTGGACCGAGAAAAAATAAACCCCAAACTAATTAATAGCTGTACATTTTTTTTAAAAAAAACTTGTATAAATTAGGTAAAATAATTCCAAATAATAGTTTAATGATAATAAACTATTTCTAGGCAAATCCACACAAACTGGGATATGGAGAATATTCCAAATCTTAAAGTGGGTTTCCCTTATAGTTCGGAATGGTAAATTAATGGCCACCACCTAGCAATGGTAGTCAATATCATCGTCATTTAACATTACAGGCAAATAAAAGGTAACCATTTGCAAAACACAAATATATGAATAAATTCTTACTCACAAGAAAAAGTGAAGTCTCGAACAGAAAACGCAATATTATTATTAATTGAATTTTAATGAATTATTACATAACAAGTCTCAAAATAAATTTATATTTATAAATTTAAGTACTTTTTACTCGGAATAACTTTTTTATATTTGAAAAGAATAATAAAAATATTAAATAACTTTTTATATTTGCGAGCCTGCATGACTGCATGACACGCAGGGCTCACAGTATGCATGTGTATATATGTAAGCATTATGTGACCTAAAATTATGTGATAGTAGTATTATTCTTGTCACTTCCATACATCTCGTTGGTGATATAATACCGTATATTGTTCTTATCTACAACGAATTACAAATTTACAACGAATCAAATTAGCATTAATTTTCAAACTTATCTTTATATATTTTCAATAATTCTACTTAACATTTGCGCGTAATTTTTTTATCTTATACATAAATTCATTTTATTTTTTGATAGCATATAGATATAGAAAGGCCCAACTCCTATTTACAATTGGAGCTAGCAAGGTCCAATTCTTATTTACAAACAAGCAAGCAGTATATATTCAGAAGTTTGTTTAGGAGCCCATTTTTATGTAGGTTTGGATCCATTCTTATTAATACTGGTCCAAACTTTATGGGTACTTAAGAGTTAGATGCACTTTGGATTCCCGAACTATATTTAATTTTGTATATTTCATTCTATATTTTAAAATGTGATATTTTTCATCTTGTATTTTTAACAAACCGACACATAATATCCTCTAACCTAAAATTCATCGCTAAATGTGATGAAGAAGTGTCAGATTTTGCACTTTTAGTGACGGATTTTGGGTGAAAAGATGTTATCTGTTGATTTGTTAAAAGTGTGGTATGCAAATGGTTACGCTTTGAAGTATAAGATGCAATGTTCAGAATGATTATAAACTTGGGAAATACAAAAGAGTCATTCTACAACGACATTGTTCTAGTGACATTTTTGGCGACTTTTATATATTTATTTATTTAGTAACTCAAAAAATATATATAATATTTATTTCAACTGAAATTTTTACAGATAACAGTATTTTAGGTATTAATATATATATATATAAACAAGAGAGTTGAGATTCATAAAATAATAAAAAAATATGAGACTAGGCAAATAATTAATTGTGGGTAAATATGATCTTATCTCTAAAAAGAGTGAGAACCCACATCACAAATTGTTAAAAATATGTGTTCATCTTAAAATAATTGTACAGTCCCTATACTTTTTTATTTTCTTAATATCACCTCTCTAAATATATATATATATATATATATATATATATATATATATATAGAGAGAGAGAGAGAGAGAGAGAGAGAGAGAGAGAGAGAGAGAGAGAGAGAGAGAGAGTTGATGCTTGAAATAGGTGAGACAATGCATGATAGAATGGTGATGATGTATGTCTAGTAAAGAGAGAGCCCAATCTCAATCAGACAATCACTCTCAGTATAGATTCCACAGTGAAACCACCCTCCCCAGTCCCCTCCTAATTCTTTCTTTCTTTTGGTTTGACAAATAATCAACTAAAGTGGCCTCCCATCACCCATGCACATGCACATACACATGCTATGGGTGGAAAGCCTGAGTGGAGTCATGTCCTTAACCACGTACAAGTTTAATTTCTTCTCCTTTTTAAAAGCTTACATTTTGATTTGGTGACTTAATTCTCTCCCGCTTTTTTATTTATTTTAGATATATATATATATATATATATATATATGTGTGTGTATGTTTCTTTATGTGATTTTCAAATGAAATACACTTTCAATAAGAGGCAAGGAAGAATGAAATTTAATTAGAATTTAGAACCAAATGAAAAAAAATGGAGTACAGGAAACAAAAGAAAAATAAGTCAAAATGAAACTTGAATGCGACTTTTCAATAAATTGCCTTAAAATATGATTTATGTGAGTGACATCTTTTTAAGTGCCAAATATTAAGTAGTCAATAAATTCAAATTTATGGTAAATTGTAAGGTCATGTATTAGTAATTATTATCTTTTGATTATGTTTATGCATTCAGTGGCGGAATCAGAATATTTTTAGAGTAAAAAAAAATTATTTATTGACGTTTGGAGTGCTTCTTTCAAATTCATTTTGTCTAATTATAATATTTCACAACATCCTATTTCAATCATTGTCAACCTTTTAGTTGTAAGTCTAATGGTTTTAAATACATATATATATATATATATATATATATATATTTTTTAATTTCTCTCGAACTATGGAACTATTAATCAGACTTTGAAATTTTTATTCAACTGATTAGCTACTTTTATAGATAAATTACAAATTATAATATTATATATTCAAAATCTTATATTGTGGTTTTGGTCATATTCGTTGGAGACAACTGTGAGGAGCCACTCAAAGCAATAAAATGAATTAAGTTATTCTCATTTACAAAAAATTGATACAAATGTATGATTAAGTCAATAAGACAAATGAGTGCAATATTAATTAATTAATCATCAAACTTATTTAATATTATTTTATCTTATAGTAATATTATTAATTTATTATAGGTGGAAGAACATGAGAAAGCTTCCCATCTGTCTGGAAAAAAAAAAAAAAAAAGTTGACAAGTAGTTCATTGAGATAATATTAATTGTTACTTTTTTTTACTTCCAATTTTTATTGTTAAACGATTGTTTAAGTAAATATTTAAACAGTTATTTCTTTATTATTCTTTAGTATAAAAATTTAAATAATAATTAATAAAAATAAATATTAATAAAAAAATATAATAAATCATACTCATCCCAATATTCATAAGCCTTAAGCACACCGCTTGGTTCCGCCTCTGCATGCATTGGTGTGTGTATAAGCCAATTTTAGAGTAGTTTTTTTTCATTCTCGACATGAATTAGAATTAATTAATTGGCATACTTACAAGGGATATATGGGCTTTAATTTATTCATAAACAAGCCATGACAAGCATTTTCTATTCAATTGGCACAACAATTAATTATGATACTCGGGAAGAAATGAATCTCATGATTAATTATGATAAAGTAAAATCATCATGGCATTGCAAAAATAATGTGCTTCTACTCCATGTATGGGCGCCAAATCCTTGATTCCTGCACTCTTTTCTCTTCAAATCAACATTCATCCTTATTATTTACTGTATTTGTAAATTATGCGCTTACGCCGAAAAGTTACATGTAAAGTCATACTATAATATTCAAAATATTTTTAAAAAAATAAAAAAAATTATATTTGGAGTTTTAAATTGGGATTTTATTTTGACAATGAATATTCCGAGTTTGTGTGGGTACATAAATCCAGTCGCGAAGCCACATAGACACTTGTGGGGTCAATTGATCTCACTGAATTTTTTTTTATTTTATAATGTAAGGTAAATTTTTAAAATTTTAAGTATTATATATATATATTGTCCTAATTGAAATTTTATAACTTTGTCTATCAAATTTATTGACATATGACTCATATCTTCTCAATATATGTATATCTCTCTGTAATATTTTAAATTAATTAATAATCTAATTTATATTATTTTTAAAAATAAATAATGAATTACTTACTTATAAATTAAAAAAGTATATTATGAGTCAATATAGTGTATACATACCATATATTATTATTTATTATATTTTTATTGTAATATAGTGTATATATATGTGACCCGAAAGTATAAAGTATTTAAAAAATTAAATCGGAAGCGCTGCCCCTGAACCTCCGCTAAATTATTTATAATTTAGTAATAATTTTGCTCCCACTGCCATAAATTTCTGACTTCGCCACCGCATAAATCTACCCTAATGATCATAAAAGAAGGGGGAGGGGAAAAAAAAGAGGAAAAGGAAAAGGGTATATCTTCTACTGATGCTGTCTTTGCTCTTTTTAAATAAAGTTAACCTAGGTATATTTTTTAGGAGAGAATGTGAATATTATTTGTACCTTTTTTTATTATTATTTATTTATTTATCTTTATCTTTATCTTTTTCTTTTTCATAAGATATACTCCAACTAGTAGTACTATATAATAAGATAGTGGTGGTCAGCCTACTGTCAAATAGACATGTTGTCTGGGAGATGCCTACCTCCCTTGCCCATTCCTACAGTTGGGCCCACTAACCCCTCTCTCCCCATTGCCAATGGGGTCCACAGCCTTCTCTCTCCTTTTTTTATTTTCTCATATTTATGGGGGTAATTGGAAGAAGGACTAGACAGGAGTTCTTCAATAATTCACAAAGTAACAAGAAATAATTGTCCTCTTTATATTGGCCTGCATTTGATGGTGTTTCAAAAATTATGGATCTCATAATGTTTGGGGTTGGAATAGGGATGCCAATTTGCCTCATGTCCTCTCCTTCTGTTCTAAGTAAATAGGGACGGTAATTTTAACTTTGATCGTAGATGGAGAATCATTTAATATTTTTTTCTAGACCCCAACCGGGCCGACCCCGAATAGTCATACATTAATCAAATTAATATTTATGTTGTAAAATATGTCCTTGTGTGTGTATATTATTATTATTTGATTTTTTAAATTTTTTTATTATGTTTATGCTTAAATATGATTTTATTTCATGTATGTATTATTGTAAATACAATTAAACTTAAATTTTTAATTTAAAAATTTCACAAAATATTAATTTCTGCAGTGATATAAATTTCATGCGGAAGGGGAGAATGGGACACGTGTGAGAAATTTTTATAAAAGCAAGCTAGGATGGGGATGGGGATGGGGATGGGGATGGAATGGATTATCTCCGCTCTCGCCCTGTCCCATTGCCATTCCTGTGTTGGAATTACCAAAATGCTAAACCTATGTATAAACTTTTTCGGGCTTCATTGTTTCAATAATAATTATTAAAAAAAATTAGACAATTCTTTTGTCGAGATATTGCTTTTAGTGATGGGGAAAAAAAAACAAAAAAAATTTTCAGCTAAAGAGGGGATACTCCCATATGCATTTTTTTATAAAAGTCATTTTTATATACTACGATAGAATTTTTTTTTGTTTTGTTTTTGGCCGTACCACAATAAATTAAAGTTCTTGTGAAACAAAAAATAAATAGGGAATCATTTCAAATATTGTTTTAAAATTAAAAAACTATTAATTTTAAATTTGAAAATAATTCAGTTATAGAACACAGGGAGCATTTGAAATTGTTTTTCTCTCAATATGTGCTAACAACTATAATTAATGTTTATTAGTATTGTATTCTCCTCCTGTCTTTGGGTAGGAATAGGATGGTGATAAACCAAACTTTTGCACCTAGGGGGTGGGGGTGGGGGTGCCGTGGGGTGGAGGGGGGGGGGGGGGGGGGGAGGGGCTAAAACCATCTAAAATTGATTAAGAAGACCCTAACTTTGCTTTGTGAATTTGACATACATATAGTTTTCCTAGGCTACGTAGGAACTTTGGAGAATCAACACTAGAAAATAATTTCAAATGATGTGCAAATGTAGTTAGTTTCCTTCCTGTGTAATATAAGCAATTATTTTCTTTTTTATTTTGGAATGTCAAGAATTAAGTGATCATATTAATAAATCATATTAAACTTGTTAGGAACTAAAAAAAACAACAGCAAAGTAATCTGATTTATTTGTTCCCAAATGCACTAACTACTCTTTGAGGAACCAAGTAATAGAAACAGTATTGAAAAAATTAATCTTTCCCACAGACTTCATAATATGCTAAAATGCATTTATATAAAAATTTAATTTTAATATATAGAACAATATTAATTATTACTCCACAAAATGTTTTGTTAATTTAGAAAATATGGAACCTGCATTCTGAGAAACAAACAGTTTCATTGACTCATGACTGCTGATTTCTCGTGAAAAAGCTGTTGTAGTGGTGCTTTGGGTGGTGGCGGGGGGGGGATAGGGGGGGGGGGGGTGTATGTGACTAGTATTTCTTTTCTGAAACTAAAACATTTCCTCTCTCCTCTCTCCTCTCTCCTCTCTCTGGGACAAAGCAAAGGAAAACATCTGGTCCGTGACTGAAACCATAAACCTAGAGATACACATTCTACTCCTACTATTTTATTTCACGATTTCATCTACCCAAGTAATTGTTCCTCCTCGTTAACCATGTTTTACTTCAGTGAACCCACTCTCTCTTTCGTATAAAGGAATCCTCTTTTTATACCCCTCTCTTTATACTACTACTTTTATTTGGTTCTGCTAATTGCTCCTCGGAGTTTTTTGACCATAAAGTCATAAACCCTTAAACAATTGACAGTTTTCTTCCTGAAATCAAGGGAAGGGTTGGGTTGGGCTGTGTGGTCTTCTAATTGCTTTATTTTCAAGAATTTGGACACGATGTGTAGTCTTTATTTTCCAGTTGATGCTAAAAGCACAATAAATCAGAAGTGGGTTTTCATTACAAGCTGCCGTTCTTGAGAGAAGAGCTAAACAAATTTGATCTTGCATTTTCTTGGTTTAATAATGGATTCTTGATTCCTCTTCTGGAGAGAAATATAGACTTCTACCAAGACAAAAACCCTAATGGCAATTTTGTGCTTGTTCATTTTGCTAATTGGGTTGCTATCAATGTGTCAAATCGTGATTTCTCAAGACGATCGGACCACATTGCTTGCGATTAGCAAAGAGCTTAGTCTTTCTGGGTGGGGACTCAACAACTCAAATTACTGCTCTTGGCCCGGCATTGCCTGCGGATTGAACAATTCTTTGGTGGAAAAGCTTGATCTTTCTCATCTGGGACTGCAAGGTAACGTCTCTCTAATTTCTGAGCTGAAAGCATTAAAGTGGCTTGACCTTTCAAATAATAACTTTCATGGGTCAGTTCCACCAGAATTTGGAAATTTATCTAAGCTTGAGTTTCTTGATTTATCTTTTAACAAGTTTGGAAGTTCAATTCCTTCAGAGTGGGGTAGGCTCAGAAATCTTAAGTCATTGAACCTGTCCAATAATTTGCTCACAGGAGCAATACCTGATGAGCTTGTGGGGCTAGAGCAATTGCATGATTTGCAAATTTTTGGCAATAGATTTACTGGGTTTATCCCAATTTGGGTTGGGAATTTGACCAATCTCAGAGTTTTTACTGCCTATGAGAATTATTTAGGCGGTCAAATTCCGGATAATTTAGGCTTGTTATCAGAACTTAAGTTGTTGAATCTTCACTCAAACCAGCTTGAAGGGTCTATACCTAAGAGCATTTTTGCTATGGGGAAGCTTGAAATTTTGGTTCTGACCCAGAACAAATTGACTGGTGATCTTCCTGAATTGATAGGGAAGTGCAAAGGCCTTTCTAGTATTAGAATTGGGAACAACCGGTTAATTGGAAGCATTCCCAGGGCAGTCGGAAACATTAGTGGCCTGACTTACTTCGAGGCAGATAACAACAATCTGTCTGGGGAGATTGTCTCGGAGTTTGCTCAATGCTCTAATCTTACACTCCTGAACTTAGCCTCAAATGGGTTTACAGGAACAATTCCTCCAGAGCTTGGTCAGCTTACCAATCTGCAGGAGTTGATTGTTTCTGGTAATAGTCTGTTTGGAGAGATTCCAACATCAATTCTTAGGTCGAAGAATCTTAACAAGCTTGATTTGAGCAACAACAGATTCAATGGCACCATACCGGAAGATATCTGCAACTCATCAAGATTGCAGTACTTGCTGTTGGGTCAGAATTCGATACGAGGGGAGATACCTCATAAGATTGGGAACTGTGTAAAGTTGCTTGAGTTGCAAATTGGTGGTAATTATCTCACTGGAAGTATCCCACCTGAGATTGGTCATATCAAGAACTTGCTAATAGCACTGAATTTGAGCTTTAATCATCTCCATGGACAATTGCCTCCTGATCTGGAGAGACTTGACAAGCTGGTTTCTTTGGATGTCTCTAATAACCAACTTTCTGGGAGTATTCCATATGCGCTTAGGGGCATGCAAAGTTTGATAGAGGTTAATTTCTCAAATAATCAGTTCAGCGGCCCAATACCTACCTTTGTGCCATTTCAAAAGAGCCCAAATTCAAGCTTTTCAGGGAATAAAGCGCTCTGTGGGGAGCCATTAAATTCTTCATGTGGAAATTCAAATGGTTCTGACCACCAGAGTTACCATCACAGAGTTTCTTACAGGATCATATTAGCAGTTATTGGTTCTGGTTTGGCAGTTTGTTTATCTGTCACGGCTGTTGTTCTGCTGTTTATGATGAGGGAGAGACAAGAAAAGGCTGCCAAAGATGCAGGAATTGCCGATGATATAACCAAGAATCAGCCACTGATATTAGCAGGACAAGTCTTTGTTGAAAATCTCAAACAAGCTATAGATTTTGATGCTGTTGTGAAAGCATCCATGAAGGATTTAAATAAGCTCAGCAGTGGGACTTTCAGCACCATTTATAAGGCAGACATGCCTTCTGGGATGACTTTATCAGTGAAGAGACTAAAATCTGTGGATAAGACAATAACTCAATACCAGAACAAAATGATTAGAGAGCTTGAAAGGCTGAGTAGACTCTGTCATGATAATTTAATGAGACCCTTAGGGTATGTAATGTATGAAGATGTTGCTCTTCTATTGCACGAGTACTTGCCTAATGGCACATTGGCACAGTTTCTTCATGATTCTTCAAAGCAGCCCGAGTATAAACCTGATTGGCCAACTCGGCTCCGAATAGCCACTGGGGTGGCTGAAGGGTTGGCATTCCTTCATCACGTGGCAATTATCCACCTAGATATCTCTTCTGGTAATGTACTTTTGGATTCAAATTTCAAGCCGTTGGTTGGTGAGGTTGAAATATCAAAGCTCTTAGACCCATCAAGAGGCACTGCAAGTATAAGTGCTGTTGCAGGTTCATTTGGCTATATTCCCCCAGGTACTATATGGTTTATATATCTGATTTAAAATGCTTCACTACTATATTTTACTTCCAAGATGCTACATCTCCACTATCTTAGATGGTCTCTTATTGTTAATTCTTTAACAGAGTATGCATATACAATGCAAGTTACAGCTCCGGGAAATGTCTATAGCTATGGGGTCATTTTACTTGAGATCCTTACAACTCGACTACCAGTTGATGAGGAATTCGGTGAAGGGATAGATTTGGTGAAGTGGGTACAAAATGCACCAACAAGAGGGGAAACCCCGGAGCAGATACTTGATGCAAGACTTAGCACCGTGTCCTTTGCTTGGAGAAAAGAAATGCTTGGAGCCCTGAAGATTGCACTACTCTGCACTGACAGCACACCAGCCAAGCGGCCCAAAATGAAAAAGGTGGTCGAAATGCTTCAAGAGATCACAGAAAACTAATGGAAAGGTTATTTCATTTGAATTTGCTCCAAAATAAACCACGAGTTGAGAATCCAGTAGTTGGGATATGGAGAGTCCACTCGAGACACAGTTATATAGAATTTCCACTATTCCAGTTATACTCTGTCATCCATACAATGTCACCGGATTATGGAAATTGGGGTTACTGTTCTCTGTTGATCTACTCCCTGTATCAAAATGTTAAGTGCAAAATGGTGTCCTGTAATATATGTTCAAGTGAAAAAAAAAAAGAAGAATCAGATGTGAGGGTAAATGTAGAAGGGGTTGTCCGTGCAAGGTTTACTCTGTTACTGATGTCTTTTAGGAGTTCAATTATATGATTGAGGTCTTTGGTTCGTTATATTTATGTAGAGAAAATGCACTTCAATGTCAATTATTTTCCTCTTTGAAGTTGTATCTCTATGAAGATCATAGCAATGTCTAGTTGTCACCTTTTCTATAATTTTGCTTCAGCTTCCTGTTCACGTACACCTTGAATACATGCATTCTTTCGCTCCTCACTGGAGTAAGCTTTGCATTCTCCGTCCAGTACCTCTAACTTATGTGGTGAATGTTCATGACTGGATTAGATTTAGATTGGTTCTGGAGACTATATTGGGGAAGAAGAATACGTGATCGATCTTAGACTTATTGGTGCTGGAAAAGTTCTATATATAAAGTTGGATGGTTCTAGTATACTTACTTCTAGGCTGTCTTTTGCCGAGCTTGAACCGTTAAAACATCAGTCAATTGAATCAAGATTGTGAACTAGATCCCTTGGGGAGACTGCAAATGTTATTCGAAAGGGATAAAGTAGAATCGTAAGGCCTCGGTAGTTTAGTTGTGTTGATGGCATGATAATGAAATTACGATTTAATAACATTGTTTACAAAAATAGAGCGGCGGATATTCAAAATTTTGAAAATGGATGTTGGCATAAATTCAACAGTCAGTTTGGAGAGTGACAAATTCAGCAATCCGCTTCAATAACAGAGCATCTACAGATGGATTTGGGTTGGAAGACGAGAAATCATCCAAATATGACAAGGAAAGAGCTATTTTTATCTCACCAACTCAAATGACATGGTTACACATCAACAACTGCAATGTAGCCAACACCTTAGAAATGCCATTCTCATCAACCATCATCCAGTTAAGACAACCACAAGAATATTGAAAAACTCCCAACTGAAATCACGTCTACCTAATTATCACATCATCATATCAACCTGCTTTGCTGCTGATATTGCACAAAATCTTTACTTGGACTCAGCCAAAATTTCAAAAATGTAATTAAAGAATTATTAGAGTGTCAAGAACTATAGCCAAGCTAATGAGTATGTGAAACTATTTAAGGAAGGCTATCAACTACTGAAAGCAAGAATACACCTTGTGAGCAAATTTATTACTAGGATTCAAATTACAGCATAGCAATTGCAACACTATTTAAAAGACGCAAGCAGAAACTAACACAACAGCAATCCCCAACCAGTCTATGGAGGTACACTTTGAACATTATCTCCATGCAAATCATTGTTTAATATTTAACTAGGGGGGGTGGGGGGTGGGAAAGTGCTATTGGAGAGTTGCAAACTCTGGAAACCTATTAAAAATTGGATGCCTAGTAGGCACTGCTTCAATCGACATTGGATTTCACAATAAAATTCTGGCGGCTGATGGGGTTCATTACAACAGGAGGACCAGCAGTCCGAGGCCATGCCTGGAACTTTTTGTCAGTCTCTGCTGCCCATTCTTTGTTTGTAATAGTACTAGGAGTAGTACCTAATTTCAAAAGGTATTTAGAATGGTGAAAGTCACCCAAGGTCCACAACATCAAGGAAACAAGAAATAAGGCAGGACCTCAAAAAACAGAAAAAGAAAGAAAAAAAAGAAAGAACTTGCCTCCAAATATTTTCCGGTCAGCAATATAATAGTCACATGCAAATGCAATTACAAATGAACCTGCAACACTACCAATGATCTTGGCTGCCGACATGTTCAAACTGCAACAATGAGGTAAATAACCCAATCTCAGGTATGAATTATATGGACCCTGAAAACCTCAGAAGTACACAGCTGAACTCTGGTTATTAAAGGTAAAACAACACATTGCATTCTTTCATAGTCCAGCACCTAGTATCAATGTCAGATTTAATGACTCAGTTATAGCTTCAAATTGGAGCAAAGAAAAATGATATACAGGTGAGGCATACAATTTGCAATGTTTTAGTAATCAAATCTACAAAATGGAGGTTGGGAGTAAAGCATACAAGATAATAACCCGCTCAAAAAGAAATAAAGGGTGTTATGTCATCTAGCGGAACAAGCTGCAATTCCCCGATTTAATGGAAGACCAAATAGACGTGACTAATTTACAATATCAAATTGGTATCGTAAATCAACAAAACAAGAACAGAAGCTAAACAATTAGTAGCTACTAGCCAGCATCTTGCTTACGAAGCCTCGAGTCTGAGACAAGATAATAAGAGGGTATAAGCCCTCCCTTCCATCTGCTTTCTCTCATCCCTCAAAATATATATATCCAAAAAGGAAGCAAGTAAAGTAAGATTGATAATAGTTGTTGTAATAATAACAATACCAAATGATAGTAAAAACAAAGGGGGAAAAGAAAATTTAATTTCCAATGTATTACATTAATCAATAGATAGTATTGTGTTTCTCTCACAAGAGGTCCTAATTGGATATCATCACCTCAACTGCATTCTATTTTTTTAAATAAATAGTCAGCACTAGCTAGTGAATATTGGTTCAACTGGGCAGTTCAGCCAGGTTTTAGAGGTTTGGTCACCAGTTTATCCGGTAGGCCAGTCAATTGGCATTTCCCATCAAATTGGAGAACTAGCATAGCTTAGGATCCAGTTTGCGGTTAAACTGGTGAGTCCAGTTCTGATAATTATGGTTATTACATCTTGCTGATGACGTTAATCACTACAAGGCCCCTAGGTGGATAAGTAATTTTATAGGTAGATGTAAAGCGTAGCAGGAAAAAAAAGAAGGTAGAACATAGTTCATCCATATCCCACTCTGCCCATGTCTGAAGTGTATCAAACTAATCCTATGTAACAAAAATGGTTCTACGCCATAACAAAGTTACCCAAAAGTGAGCTGACAGATAAAGCATCACTGCATGAAAAGCTAACAACCATCTCCAAGAAGCCAACTGGTGTAGAGTCAATTGATATATATTCAATTTTACTTTAACATCATTGGTTGAGTAATCTAAACATGCTACATGATTTATCATGAACACTTCACCTTAGTTTTTCACTCTACACACCAGCAACTATTTTTCAAACTCCGAATAATAAAGCCAAATTAGAGGCCGGTCCTTTTTTTTCCCCTTAAAAGTACATATTGTGGTTATTATTAGTCATACAATTATCCAGCTCAAAATGGTTTCAAATCATACCATATCATGGTATATGTTCTTTGTTAAAATCTATTTGCTAAAAGATACTTCCTCCGGTTTGCAAAATTTATAAATATTCTAGATATATTTTTGTTCCATGGTTTCCCTTAAAAACAAATTCAGTTTATTAGCGGTGGCAAAATAATGAAATTAGAATGACAAATTTGACGACATTGGGTCAAGTTATACAACAATCATCAAAAATAGGACTTTGAGGGTTTTTTTTTTTTGCAAATAGGACCCTGAAAAGCACGAGGAAAAGTTTTCTAAATTTCTGCACAACATAAATAAACCCACTCATGTATATGTGCGTTTTCATAGGGACACGAACGAACAAAATTGACACGAAATGAAGAAATCTGACATGAAAACCCTAAATATCTAAAAATTAAAAGGCCAAGAAACATCAGCTCCAAATGGACCTACTATGCAACAAAAAAATCGAAGAGATTTCCTGATAAGAACAGTAAATTTAACTCAATCAAGCAAGAGAAATGAAAGATCAGCATCTACATCAGAATAAGGGCGAAATCACATAGAAATAAACCCTAAAATCGTCCTTCAAGTATACGAAACCTTTAGATAGAGAGAAAGAGCTTACACCTGTGATTTGGAGAGAGATCGAACGAGAATTTTCAGGGCTCGAAAATGATCTGTGCCACTGGCCTGGACCTTTCTATCCTTCTCCCACGGCTGCTAAATTATCCCTCTCTCTCAACATTTTAAGAACAGGTCAAAGGCTCAAAGCCCTCGGATTCAGATGGGCTTTATGGACTTTATCCGGAACAATATTTGGGCTTGCACCCATATTATTATTATTAGCAGGGTCAATTTTTTTATATACATTTTTATAGAAAAGATTTTTTTTCATTTGCACTACGTCTTACCCACCCCGTTTCAATATTAGAAATATGATTTGACTTTAAACTCAAATAATGACGGATTTAACTTTACATTGATGTGAATTTATTTAATTTTAGTTGATACAATAATTATAATTGTATAGTATATAATAAAAAATATTAATCACAAAATTTATTTAATTTTAAATTTTAATGAATCATATCAACTTTAAAGTTAAATTGTATTTGTAACTTTAAAGTTAAAATTTATTACTTTAATGAATCATATCGTTTGACCTCAAAAATCAAATTGCATTTGTAATTTTGGGATGAAGATAAGATTTTTTAAGGTAAAAATTTATATAAAATTCCTTTGATTGATATGAATTAACAACTAGTATATATACTGAAAGAGAGAAACGGTCTAGCAAACTCTTCCCCTCTGATCCGACTCACATTGGGCCGTGTACCCAAGTGATTTGGCCAATAGTGAGCCAATATATATTAGATAAAGTAATAAAGCTTATAATGAATAATATTTTTTAGATAATATAAAATATTTATCATTGTATTCTCTTAGGAGTTGTTTGTTACGGATTTTGATAAATACCCACCTAAACATAGATTATTGGATACCGATGATAGAAAATGGCCATATTGTGTTATTTTTATTTGGTAAAAGGTATGTGATTACCGGAAATTGATAGTGTGAATGTTTGATATGCATTCAAGATTAACTGTATATATTTTTTCTTGTATTGATATTTTACTAAAATAGTCTTGTACTAATTTCAGTTGAATGATTCCCTCATAGGATTATTGTTAGATTAAATCAACAATCATAATTGAACTAATTAATTTTTTATTACTTAGTAATTGTATTAAAAAATTTAATATGGATATAAAATAACAATTCATCATTTATTCCATTATTAAGCCCAAAATTTTCAAATATGTCGTCAATAATAATAAACTCAGATAATCACATATTTTTTGTTAATCTGATTATCTTGACAATTTACCGGGTATTTGATTACAGATTACTGGGTAAAATAAGAATATATTTAAGTTTGTACAAATTTGGGTATGTCCTTGTGTAGAACAAAATGAGTAATGTTTATACATGATCATCATCATCAGTTGTAAAGCAGGAGGCAATACTCTCGTACATTGCCAAAACTTCAGAAGAAAATTCAACAGATGCCTCCTGCATGGCCATGACGTATACAATGAATAGAATCAACAAAAGAAAGCTGATGAATTTGATTTGAAGATGCAACTTCATCTATCAATCCTCCTAATAGTAACACCCAACCTTTTGGTCAAACGCTATCTATATATCATATCTGCAGAATAGGAATTCTGTGAGTTTGCGTATATACTTCTTCCATATCAACATCCGGCAGCTTTTAAAAAGTTATCATATGGACTTGAAGTTGGTAGCCTGAAGGACTGATGAGGATCCTCACCATGGTCGGCTGCACAGAGAATAGGAATGCTAGGCGAATTGGCAGATACATTTTGATGAACAAACGGGTGACCAACCTGCGTTTTTGGAAATCAAGGGCACATAATCAGCGACACAAAATGGCATTCAGAAGATGAACATATGAGCTGACATACTAGGAACATGTAGTAACCTTAACATAAAAACTGTATAAATAATGCAAGGGTTCATAAGTAAATTTCTTTGGCAGCTATTGACATGAAAGAAGAAAGGTTTCAATTATAAAAAAAATCTTCAACTTACATGATTGGACACCCTCATTTGATAATTATTATTTTTCACATAATTAAGGTGCAGAATCAAACATGGCATGAGTTTTGCAAAGGCTCTGTATCCATTTTCACGTACTAGGAAATATCAAGGCTGAGCCTCATGCACCTTATATTTTTTGAATGCCACTAAATCAGAATCCACAGAAGCATGCACATAAGTTTCGGATTATAGGTAGGCAATTGTTGCACATCATTATAAATACCAAGTTGTATATGGATATGCAGCTGAAATCATAACAAAGAGGTATACGAAATGTATGTTTAAATAGATGTCAGGGCACGTGCTAGTGAAGGTATACTAAATAGAGAAGGCGATACCACTTGAAAGCCCACATCACTTTGGACATAAGAAGCCATCTGCTTGTCCTCTTCACCGCAATTTTGTGAAATTGTGCTCCACACTCTTTCCCCTCTCCGTTGAGTGCTCATCAAATGGGAGATTTTCTCCTGCTTTCCCATTACAAGTCTCTCACAGTGATGGGCCATTTCTCCGAAAGACACAACATCAGGTGCAGTGCTCACAGATAATCTCCCAACTTGGTGTGCCGTCTCTAAAACCTAGCAGATTGGGCACAAGAAGTTTTAGTACAAGCAAGCAAGTAAGCAAGCACTTATACAATACAGTTGATCAATTACCAACTCAATGGGCTTAGATACATAAGGTTGTGAAAAAAAAATCCATGCATGGGTCAAGTGCTACTTAACTTGATGCCGGAGAAACTTGTGTAATAGAAAGTTTCAAGTTCATAAAAGAGAGAAATCAGCGTGATAGGAATTTGTAATAACGAAACGAGCAAATGTCACATGCAAAAAAATAAAGAAGAAAATGAATATTATGTGACAGTACATATGATCCAAGGATGAATGCACAGAGCAACCTAAACTAATTATCAGTCAAGAAGCTAGGAATTATATGCCACAGGAAAATCTGGGTTTTGGTTCAGACTGCAGCCATATGAAAAGGCAATTTTTCTAAGCTTTTTCAGCTCGTCTTCATGATGAGACAATATTGTCCTTAATGCTAAACTGCACAATCAGCTTTCAGTATGATAAAGAAATAGTCAAAAAAAGAGAGTAAACAATCACATGAATACACAGAGTGCTCTAAAATTGGCGGACCTTGGCAGAGGGAGCGCCTAACGCGGCAGCATTTTCCTAGACAGTTTTATTATTATTTTTAAAATATTTGGATATACTATATAAAGAACATATTATATGTAAAGATCCTAAATGTACATGAAAAATTACCAAGAAAACAATCTTAAAAGTCTCAACAATTTAATTTAAATCACTTTAGAGCTTCAAGTGGTTCTCGTGGAGTCCAAGGGACTAGGGTTTTTGGTTGACTTAGCTTTCAATCCTTCCTTTAAACATCAGGAAAAAAATCTTAGGTACCTAAACCGTCTAGGCAACTAGGATGAGGGCCAAATCAAGGAGGTGGAGGGCCGATTCCGCCTAGAGGTAGTCTGATTTCTAGAACACTGAATACAGAGAGCAATCTTCATTATCGGTGAAGCAAATGTCTATTGGGCTCAAAAGCATATCACAGGGTCAAGGATTACATATTCATGTCAGCATGTCGCTCCGGACAGAAGCAAAAATGTTTTGAGATATTTCAGTAATGCTTCTATTGGTTTCAGTTGCATTATTTTGTCATTTCTGAAAAGAAAAAATGTTGATCATTTTTCAAATCAATGTCAATATGGGCTATATTGAGAGAGTTCATATCTAAGAATTAATAGGCAATTTTAATAGGTACCATACTACAGTAGTTTCTAATTAACTAGAATTAGTACAGAAGAATACCAATTGCACAATATTCCCTAGTGTGTAATTTATCAACTAATAAAGCTTCTTGGTGGAAGATTTCCCTTTTCCTACTCTCTGACTATAAGTAGTGACGGATAACTAGCAGGCCATGCAAGAACGTACAGATTCTAGGAGTTGATTGGCGCTCAACAGGTCGGGGATTTCGAGGGCCATTTGTATAGTATTTTTAGAATGATTTTCAAAGGAATCCGGAAGAGAATCATCTACTGCAAAAATTGGAGCAGCCTGCACAATGCACACAGACAATATAAAGAATCTTGAAACATTTTATTATGGAAACTTATTAAAATTCAAAATAAGTACCTCCTCCAGAGATGTGTGGTCATTATTCTGATATAGTTTTTGTTGGGTATCTATGAAAGCTCCCTGAGGACACATATCATCAGGTACAAATCTATCTACCAACTGCTCCTTTAAGGTGGATACTTCAGACTGCAAAAAGAAAGGGGGGGGGGGGGGAATATAAACAATATAAAAATAAAATAAAAAGGAGAAGAAGAAGAAGAAGAAGAAGATCAGATAAGTTTTTTTTCTTCTTCCAATCAGAATCTACTCCATAATCGTTTTTTTTTTCAATATCAAAAGCACTCGTAAAGTTTAATACTAATATGAGGTTTACATCTGACAAATTTTCCAAACTCTTCACTATCACAGAAGTCAAGGATTCCTTGGTCTGGGCCTCGGTGAATTCTATTTTGGAAAGATACTTCAAAGCAGTATTATCATCTTCCTTGGATCCATAAATAATCTTGCAATGGCCAGATTCAGTGTCAACAGTCCGTAATTTGCAATCTCCAACCAAACATAGAAATGGATCTACCTGACACAACCATTAACCAAAGAATAAGATGGTAGCATAGATTTGACTCAAGGAAGGTACAAAATGATGCTGATGTATGCAGAAGGAAAACAAAAAGATTTCTTTTCATAGATATATTCCATAAAGAATTCATTCGCACATGCATAAGAATGAGAGGAAAGAAGAGAAATACAGTAAGAAAATTAGTACATAGCAGTTCCTCAATCAACAACAATCTAGTACAAGAAGAAAGGGAAAAGATACTAGTCCCTACCAATTTATCTATAATAGTAGCCTTGACGCAGGGAACAAGAGCAGGGATATTGTATGCCTTCGACAAAAAGATAATCATGGAAGTTGCCAATAAAAAGAGGGATCTGCGACGTGATGGTGGCAGTAGCCCTGCAGAAACAGTGGGAATGGGACATTGAGCAGAGTAATTGATGCCCTACTAATGTCAAGACAACTTTAAATGCTCTACTATGCATCAATATCAAATATAATTTAGAAGCAGAAGCAAGTTTTAAGTAACAAGTCCATGTACTACTTTAGAAACTGTATTTTTATGTCTCTATATGAATCACATAGAAGCATACTAAAGCATCTTGACCTCCCATCGGCATTCATATATCAGAGTCCAAACTAGTGTAAAATATACTGAATTTCATTATTTTCAATGCAATGTCATATGGATCATCTACTTTGATAGTTTCAGCAAAGTAAACTAATTTGGTAAATACCCATATTATGATTTCTGTCATTTTAGATTGTAACCAACTATGTCAAGCCTACTTACTGATCTAGTACTGCAGATGCAGATCATATAGTATGGGATGAAGCCATATTGAGCTATGCAAATTCAAATAGATCTGGCACTACCATGCAACAAGCCCCTTATTAGTTGTTTGTGTGATGCATGTGTCAGTGCTTATAATGTAAAGGAGGTTGATAAAGTTTAAAACGCGCACCATTTATAGTTCATGTGGCGGAAGCATGCTTAGTCAGCAAACAAACTAACCAAATTTCTACCATACCAATTCAAACTTTCTTACCAGATCTAAGATCAAGTCCTTGAGAGCAATGAGAAGCATCAGACTTCTCCATACTAAGTCGATCAGTATTTAATTTAATGGAATGGTATAGAAAATCACACAAGCTTAAAGGAATCTCCATGAAACCTATCCGCATTAAAGTTTGAGAGAAAAATTATTCAAATCAACTTGTGAGATAGACATTTCTAGAAAATTTACACCACATAAATTGACATCAGACATGAGATTATTCAGTTGAAGTATATTAAATTTGATTCTTTCTAAGTAATGTTATCACAGAACCAACTCCCCACTGTTTTTCCTCCTCTTCCTCCAGTAGAAAAGGTTGAATATTCTATTCCACTCCAAAACTAGAAGTATACACTACTAATAAGTTTGTAAGCTTACCTTCTTCAGCAAGAGAAATGTTTCGTAAAGAAAATGCTAGCTGAAAACTACGGACTAGAACCTCACGGCTGGAGTTCTGCAACAGATGACAGTATATATTAAGAATAACTGCTGAACAAGAAACATGGAAAATAAAATTGGTAGTTCCTACATTAATACAACCAACTGATAAACATCTGACAGAATTCATGAAAACAAGTAGCACAGTTAGCAGTACCGTCACAAGTATTGGAAAAAGTAAACCAATGTTATTGACTCTGAAGAAGAAAAACTATGTGGAAAGCCAAATATCTGCGAAGCTAATATATCTCTGTTGTTGATCAAATGAAAGCATAACAATGTGTAGGAAGAGTATTTTATGTAGATTTGGGAGATAAAAATAAAACTAAAGAACCTACAAATTGTTAGAGTGAATATGTTTGTTTAGCTCGGAAAACTTTTTTTTTTCGCCATATGAATCTGGAAACTTGAATTAGATGCAAACAGAAATTAATAAGAATAGGTTCTCTTTTTTCTAACAAAATAGTGAAGAGTGGAAACAAAAAGTCACGTTTATGGGAGATTCACAAGCCTTAACATGAGAGAAGAAATAGGATCTCAAGAAGTTGTTGTAATCTGGGGCAGAATCATACTCATATTCTTCTTACAACAGTTCTTTAGCAGAATCAATCACGACATGCACTAGCAAAGTTGTTTGCTTATAAAACATAGGCTGGCTTTAAGCAAATTTTCCTCCTTTACCCGCCCTCATCAGGACAAGGACAGTACTACAGTGAATATACAGCACAGTCTGGTTCTGAATCATGTTTTTAGTAACCGTGAGAGGAACACAGAGTTCACAAACGTGGCCACATGAATTTGTAAACTTGAAGTAGATTCTAAGAAAATTTTGATAGAAGGTATTAAGAACCAGATCCATTTCTTGAAGATAGAGTAAAGGTCAAACTTGTATTGTTCTTAATAGAGCTTCTTTAGGAAAAACAATCATGATAATAGATATCTCAAGAAGTTGTTTAAATCCAGGGCCAGTATCACACTCATGCGTCTAAAATTTCTTTAGGAAAATAAATCATAAAAAGCATGGGAAATATTTGTATTATCAAACATAGTCTTTCAGAAATCTTTCCATCCTTCCTACGCCCCCTCATCAAGAGAGGAAAGTACCATAACTTATATACGAAACAAAGAGTTTTCCTTGATACTGCTGCTAAATGTACAAACGGCACTCAGACTAGAGGTATATGTTCTAAGACTTCTACATCTAGCATTTTTTTTGGCAAAGGAAAAGGCACTCAGAATATCTAAATCAATAGCATGCTAAGGATTTTATATGACTTGAGTACAAATGTAACAACCCGAGTCCGAAACAAATCTCGGGTCAAATCCCAACTCCAAATCGAATCAAATTCATCCAAATAAGGCCTTAAACCACTGACCCAATATTATCTTCTTAGTTCATTTTAGCCCACCACAGGCTCAACCAAAAGGTCATGACTGAAGGTACAAATTTTTTCCATATCTTTCGATGTGGGATTGAGGTATTACAAACTCCCCACTTAAATTTCTGACGTCCCCGTCAGAACCGATCACACACGGTCCACAGAGCTTTCGAGAGTCAACTCTAATACCATATGAAACAACCGAAGTCAAATCCCGAGTCGAAACAAAGCTCGAGTCAAATCCCAAGTCCGAATCGAATCAAATTCATCCAAATAAGACATTAAACCACTAACCCAATATTATTTTCTTGGGTCATCTTAACCCACGGGTGAGACTTAAGGTACTATTGGTATTTGGTAGTAATTTAATTCTTTATACACAGACAAATTTTTCTCATATCTTTCGATGTGGGACTGGGGTGTTACAACAAATATGAAAATATGTATAAATGGAACGCAATAACAAAAAGTTGCAACAAATTAAAGACAACACAAGCTATGATGACCAGGAAATGCTTTGGTCATGTACGTGATTACAAAAAACAATAATTTGAGAAGTTACATGGTGCAATTTTCAGATCTAAATAAAGGTTCTGACAGGACAAAAGGAAGGACAACGAATCAAGACTTCAGTTCAACCTAACTAGGCATATAGAAAGCATCTGAAACATAATACATCACAAGAAATGGAAGAAGCAGAGCAAAATGAACCAAATTTGTGAATGAGTCAGACCATGAACATAGATGATGATATTATGTAGTGAGCAATAGTTTACAATATTTCCAAAGAAAAATGACAAGACAGTAACTGCCACAGAAGTAAGATTATCATTCTTCTCTCTCTTTTCTTTATTTTTTTGGGTGCAAATAAGATTATCATTCTTATATTTAAAAGAAATTTGTTATTAACAATTACAAAAATCTGCAACTACCTTGGCAAGAGAGAACAACAAAACCAAGCTATATGTGTGAGCAATTGCTTCATAGTTTTTGGGTTCATTCACAGGGGAAATGGACTGAGCCCAAATTGATGAAAGGAGGAGGATAATTTGGTGGCTGCTCAGCCTTAGAGAGATGCCCTCCTGAGATTAAGGAAAAACAGTAAAAAAAAAATCACAACTTGATGAACTATAAGGAACTGGTTTGTATGTAGATAAGGGGGCATCATTTGTTGTGAAGACTTGAACCTCATATCTCTACTAAAACTTAAGGTATGATTCACCTAGTAAAAGGAGAAGAATATATTACTAGTGATCATAACTAGGACAGGGATGGAAGAATACACTCAATGATTTGCTCCACCTGGATAATAAGCAGGCTAAACACCAAGTATGGTCTGGTCTTCGTGGTGTATAGTGAGGCCAGTTTAAATTGGTGCGTCTAACTAGCAGGTCTACATGATCACTCCCCAAAGAATATAAGGACTTCTAAGATGGCAGATACAGTTCAAGAACCTACCACTTCCTTATATGAATTATCAGTAGAATTTCCAGCTGCTGTTGGAGGAACATGTAGATTTCTTGAGCTATAAGCTCGACTAGAAGTTGACCTAATTCTGTTTAGCATCCCACTGTTGTTGTTTCTCTTTTCCTCCTCACCGGAATTTTTTTCTTTGCTTTTCCGATTAACATTTTCCCTTGAAGATGACTTTTCCATGCTCAACTTCTCAAAAAGGGCAGCTGAAGAAGAAAAGACAGAAACGGTTCTTGAGAGTGTTCTAGAAAAGCCTGTGGGCTTTTCTGACTCGATCATTGTTGAGTGTGGATGAGGGCAAACTGAAGATGGCACAAGGACAACTGAAAAGATGCAATGAGCTCCTACTCGTGTTTCATAATCTGGATGGACCATAGCTGGGAGTAACTGATAGAATAAGGCCTCAGGGAATGCCTGAAGGAAAATGAAGTTCATCTGTGAGATTTAATTTTGGGAAAGGAAGAAAAAATTGCAGCAACAATAAATTGAGCTATTGCCTTGTTTTGATATGACATATTCGGCAGAGAGGCTACAATTTGAGCAGTGCGATAAACAGCAGAAATAGTGGTTCTTGCTACAATTGTAATATTCGATATGTTCTCCAACATCCCAGCCATAATATCAAAAATTGGGCCAGCATCTCCAACCTGTTAATGAATGGAAACTCAATATCATATTTGGAAAAGGAAATAAACAACTATGATGACCAAATTCAGTTAAACATCCCAAGAACTTAAATTACTTCATATTTAATGACAATTCGAACAAAAGTCCAGCTTCACAAGCATTTCTGGCTCAAACTTTTAGTAATAGTGATTTTTGTTGGTGTGATGTTGACTCAGAAAAAGAAGATGAATGCAACCTTAGATGATAACTCCACAAGGCATGCATCCACTGCTTCTCCAAATCTTCTGTTCCATGTGATTTCGTCGGCTCCTAGATTTGTGTCATCTAGTGAAATGTGTAAGCTTTTTCGTAGATGCCTCGCTATATCGCCTAAAGCACCAACTATAGCCACAGAAGGCTGGACCTTTGTAATTTGAGCAAGGGAAGTGATAACCTCAACAATGTCAAGCTGCATATTAGGTTGTTGAAGAACATTTTTGTGATCAAGATGCTTGACTAATATTGAAAGCAGAAAGTGTGTGTTTTGCCCTGTAAAATAATATGAGAAAGAAGCATCGCGAATCCATCATCAGAGTGCAATTGCAAAATCAATGACAGAGAATATAAATTAGCATTATTCATAATAAGAAAAAGATATTAGGCTTCCAAAATGGTACAAGATTGAAAAGTATAATTAATACCGGAATCATCCATTAATAACTGCATGTCTTTCAGGACTGGTAAAGCAAACCCATGAGCATCAGGCCATAAATTTTCATTATCAAAATAGCGGAATAAAGATTCTAGAATGCGACGCATGGTTGTAACTTCCGTGGCTAGCTTGGCCATGTTATCGAGGCAGACCCTGGACCAAAAGCAGGGGTTCTTGGCATCTTCCCTGTGGGAGAAAATAAAATTACAATTAATGGTTCATGCCAGAACTACGTGAAAACATAAATGAATTTTCTGTTGCTTGGTAATGATGAAAGGAAAATGAAATAATCAGAAACTTTGTGTCAGAACATTACTCTGTCACATTAACTTCCCCATTGTCATTCACAATCATTCTCCAAGAAGGTGCCTTCATCAGGATCTCTGGTGAAGGAGAAGTATGAACCTCAATTTTATGCGCTTCTTGCACCCACCTGTTCTGGTTTGGGTTGTGGGACTCTTTACTTGGGCTTCCATAATTTTCCAAGACTACTGAGACAATCTGATAATGAAATAATACTGAAAGAGCTTTTATTGAAGTTGGTCTTAAATAGCAATAACATCAGTCAGCTTCATCAGTACAACTTTACAAACTATGTTACTACATAATAAAAGGAATTTAGGTTATTAATTTTACAACAAATACCCCAACTAGCTTGGGACTAAGGTTTACTTGAGTTGAGTTTATTTTACATCAAAGATTCAGCAGAATGGAATAGAGGGAGTAAACTAGTATTTCTGTACAGATATAAATCTGTAGATATTATTAGGAAAAGCTATGTACGCATGATGGATTATTCACAGCACGTACTTACTGGTAGAAATTGTATAAGTTAAATCTTCTATACAAAGTAAATTTTTCATAGTTGAATCTACTTTACAAAATAAATTCTATTTTCATCTTAAGGCCAGTCAACTCAATAGAATTGTGGAATATTTAAGAATAGTCATGTTAAAAATAAAATAAATAAATGAAAGGGGGAAAGAAAATTAGGAAACCATGGAGCTATGTAGGAGTCTTAGACCTAAAGAGGATGCCAATATAGTTTTTAACTACATTCTCATTTTAGCCAGAGCTCAGCTCAGCATCTTATTTATTTATTTGGGTAATAGCAAATATCTTCGTTAGTAAAGCAAGGGTGGTGACATGCTCAAGATGTGTTCTGGGTAAAGTGGATTTCACATTAAAACTACCAAAGTGAGGCAAACTCATTGACTAGGCTTTTCTACAGTTGTTTCCATCTATAAGCTTAGAATTATTAGGTTATATCCCACAGGAAGCTCCTATTTTAGTAGCATGCAATGCAAGGAAGCCCTAGAATTTAGAATAATTTGAGTGGGACAATATGAGACAGAATAATGGGATGAATTTAACTTTTTGAGTACCAACATATTATAAAGAGCACAGAATGCTTATTTCCTTTCTCAACCAAACTCAAAAATACAAAGTAAATGGTCAAGGGACGGTTAGTTGACAATTTATAATTGTTGTGACGATCTAGCAAACTGAAAGAGAAAAAAATGGCATGAAACTACTTCAAACATTATATAAATTGCAGTTGGCTTACATTATCAAACTCCACAGGCAAATGGGAATATTTACCCATGAGACAAACCTACACATGAATGAAACATAAGTTAACATGGTGCTAAAATATTTACATCTGCATGCTACGGAGAAATAAATAATTGCAATCAAAACTGACAAATTCTCATGGCGCTAACTTCTAAATTCTAATGCTAGAAAGTAAGAGAAACTCAAACTTAAACATCAAGAAGGTAAAATCTTCACTGAAGACAAAAAGAATGTCTTGGGGTAGTAAACTTAAGAAATTTTACTTTCTGATTTACGTGTGGTCCTTTCATCAGTACATCCGGATCCTCTGTAAAGAAAAATTAAATCTTCCTTGCCTCCTTGGCTAGTTCGCTAACAATAGGAGATCCGAAAATCACAAAAAAAGTAAACGTTATAGATGTATCTAATCTACTACCAGAGATGACTTTTTTATAAGTACTCTCGCCAAACACAGTCCAATTGGCTTTCTTAAAGTCCTAACTTCTGTGACCATGAATGTTAATAGTTTTTACAAGAAAAACCAATAAACATAAATCCAATGAGAATTCCTTTATCTCTCATACTGATGATGACCACCCTCATCCTTCAAAACATGATTGCACTGTCATTCAACTCCTGTCACTCACCATATCATTTTCTTATGACACCTCCAACTGAATATTGTTAATGTCATCCACTGCAGAATCTAAACCCATCTTTGCCTAAAGCAAAAGTAATACCTCATTACAAGTAATAGCCAACGTATGACTTTCACAAGGCTCATTTTCTTCAAAGTAAATTCCATTGTAGTACCTTGGATCCTTTTCCGTGTTCGAGAATCCCCTCCTCTTTTCCACTCTGTCCCGAAGAGTAACTAGGACCAATTTAGTCACGTTTTCATGTTCCAATTGAACACTTTCCATTTTTGATTATTCTCAAACTCAAAGGAAAAAGATTATTCTCTTTACCAAACATATCTGTATCCAATCACGAGCTTATAATAAGAACAAGAGATCTTTCACAAAAAATCCCTTTCTGAAATAAAGATTTGAATAAGAAATTAAATAAGTTCACCACCGAGGAAAATTGATGTAAAGTGATAGTAACAGTTGAAGAAGGGAGACCAAACTTAACTTCCATATATAGTGAAGAAAGACATGATAGCTTGTGGTTCAAATGAAGCACTCCCGGGGAGAGCAGAATGCTGACGTTAAAATCAGAAAGTCGGTCCTAACTAGTCGGGACAAAGCTTTTTGGGGTTTCAGGTATCAGTGTCATAAGAAAGTTTTAAAAACTGTTTCTAGACAAAGTTTGACTCAAGACAACAGGAAGATTTATATATCAAATGTATCTATTTCTTCTTTCTTTGGATAATTGAAAATTTGATTGAAGAACCAGACAAGGAGGCTCATAAACAATTTACCATTGAAGCGAGAGCTTGCAGTGCAGCTGCACGAAGATGGTTTGCTTTCCCATCATCCCCAACTTCTTGAGCTAGCTGACAGAGTTTTGGAATAAATACTTCTAGGTTAAACATATAAGTTCCATCCTTCTGCAAAATAAATCATATTCAAATAAGATCAAACTTTCATTAATGCCAAAAAAAATCTGTAAGCTTAGGAATTTATGATTAAATCAGGAAACCAAATAACACCAACCTGATTATTTACAAAGTCAAAGAGAGTCTGGCATCCTATAATTAGCATTTCATCCTGGCGTGACTGATCCAGCAGAGTGTGCATAATACTTAGCAAGCTATTTGAAAATAAAGGCCTGTAATGAATTGAAAGGTTATAATTTAAATATGAATATCAATTCACAAGATACCAGCATGCCTATCCGCCACTAGTAAACTCATTGTCAGAATATCACTTTTCCGGTCACTTTTACGCTAAAAATATTTAATTTAGCTCAGCTAACAAATAAAACCCGTGTTAGATGATATAACCCAATGCAAAAAAAAGAAGTCCATGATATAACTGAGTCTCCCCACAGTTAAAATGAAAAAGTAGAGACAAATAGATTGCATCTGCTTTCTAAGGCAACTTTCTTCATCTGAAAACAAAAAGTACTAATTAACCAAAGGCAGGGTGTCTGTGGTTAGCGTAGTTAATGCCCTAAAGTAATTCATAAACAACATTGGGCACAAAATTTAAATGAATAAATAAATAATTGACGTTGAATCATAAAGAATGAACTTACATTTGCTCCTTGCAAGAAATTAACAACTTCTTGTATATACACATGACAACTTTTGCGGATTGCAAATTTTCAGTTCTCAATTCCTTGTAGCAGCGTTCCTCAAGTAAGTTTGAGATCTGGAAGTCAGATTAGAAACTTTGGTTTGATTAAAAAATAAATGACAAAAAATTATGCTCATATGCTTTTGCTTATGAGGTCACTTCTGGTTTATAGAATCTGGTTATTGTCAAGGAGATCCGTCACACAAAAATAGCAAAACTCTTTGAAGCTATCTAGTAAGCCATCTATTTTCTCGGTAAATACTTTCAAATTGATGCAAGACATTTCTTGCTTAATAAGGAAAAAATAAGAATAATACAAACTATTCATGCATCTAGGTTAGACCGTTTGAATTCAGTAATTAATTAATTAATTACCCAAGAGAACAAGGTATAATTAGTTTAAATTATCCAAGATAATGTCTATTTAGTTATTAAAAAAATAACCCATGAAGTAAAATAAATAAAATTTTCTTGATTTGAGTAACAACAATATGCATCTCATTAGCAATCAGTGCTACCTGAATTATTCTGTTGATAGGACAAGTAGACATTTTTCAATATAATATCAGGGACTCTCAAGAATGTCATTTTCATCAATGAGCTTTCTTACAATCTTACTAGATTGGAAGTGAATAATACCAGAAACAAATTTTCAAATAAAACGAACTATGGGCCTGTTATGAAACAATAACATTTGAATCTCTTTTTGTTTGACATGAAACTAATATATAAGGATTTCCGATTGATTGGCGATTACTTGACCTAAGTAATCCACCACTAAGAAGTGAAAATATTCTGCCAACAAATCAGAATTTCCCTCTCAGCTGAAAATACAGCTGAAAGACACAATTCTAGTCATATCTATGCAGATCACCAATCAATCAATTTTTGACAACTGAGTAGATTGCACCTCCTCTTATAGGTTATAACAATAGTGCCCAAGGGTGATAAAGAAAAGAAACCTCGAAGAGCACACGACTGAATGGCCATTAAACACAAAAGGTTCAAATACAGAGTACAGATTTCAACAAAACTGGATAGATTCAAAGAAATATTTCAGGAAAGTCAGATTCAAATAATAGATTAATAATAAATTTGAATTAGATAAATGAACACCAATGTCTACTACAGCAGTTCTGATTAGTTTGCATGATTAAAACAATCCCGTTATCTATCTGCACAAAAGAATACTACCTTCGGGATGCGCAAAGGGTTTTTTAAAGCATATTCACAAAGTTTCCCAATCATCCGCGCATTTGGCTCTTCATGCTATATATCATTAAGAAAAATTCAATTAATAATGACAATTTATGTAGGGCAAAACAAGGTATTTTTGACTGTTGTAGGAGTAATAACATAGATATACCTAATCTTTTCATAAACAACAATTAAATTTTGATTGAAATACATCAAGCTCCCTTCATGACACATTACTTGAGAACAGAATGTATAATCTAAAAGCACATATGTTAATTCTAAAATGATATGTTAATTCTGATATAATTAAGACCAGAGTTTGAACATTTTTATTCGACAATGACTTCTTTTGAAGGGATCGTACTACTTTATGAAAAGAAAAAAAACAGAGGATTATTAGAAACATATACCAAAATAATAAGTTGGGTAGAATTCGAAAAATATAGAAGTTGGTTTAACACCACTTTTGAAATTTTTGTTGGTATAGATCATCTTGAAACCAAACTTCAATCGAAAGATGAATTGAACAGGGTAATATTCGATTATTCCCTAAAAGCACATGAAATACTAAAACTTTTAAATATTACTAATACACTAAACCTATATCAAATCCAAAGAAAAAAATACAAAGCAGTGTTGTGGTTGGCAAGAAGCAGTCTAGTAAGGAAGCCTAATCTGGTAGCAGGGAGTTACAGGTGCTGCTAAAGTACAGCATAGCAGCTACACTCACACTCATCAGTTACAATTCAAGCCATTGGTAGTTTTACAGCTGGCATTGTTAGTTAGGAAGTAGTTGAGCAATAACTAACAAAAGTGTATTTGGGCGGGAGAATTAATTGAAGTGTATTTGAGCGGGAGAGATAGTTAGTTGTGAGAAGGATATATAGACTGTTGCAGAACAATAGAGGGGGCATGAATTGTATAACTTTGGCTACATTTTGTATCAACCTCTCTCAATTCTGAAATACAATCTTTATCATTTCTGTTCTTCCATACTTTTATGTTCTTGAATCTATTTCTTTTTCTCTTGTTAAACTGTTCAATATAGCAACTGGACTGAATTGGTGGGTCTAAACCATTACAAGCAGTGGTAAGCTACACGGTCAGGCTGTTCTCCAGTCTAAACTAAGAGATGATAAAATATAAAAAGCATGACCAGGTTAAGTCACAAATATGAACTGGAAAACAGATGATGCATCCTTTGTTCTATTGAGGCTGACAACCATCAAGTTAAATCTTTTGCAATATCACAACCATTATTGAGAAACAAGCCTCTTGGCAACTGCTCATTAGTTAAACAAATATGTGTAGCTAATCATGGATATCATAAAGAAAATTTCATTCCTTAAGATTTCCATGAGAAAGTAATTATACTTGGCTAACAACACCAAATAAGTAATGAACTTCTGACATCTCTTACAAATAAGAATCTAGCCCTTTTTAGTTGACAGAACTGACTGAGGGCAAAAGCCAAATCATTCATAACGGAATTGAAAACACTATTGCTATTCAATATATCTCAGTAGTACAATAGTACATCTACTAAGGACCACAAAATGAATCTGAAACTTCTCTTTATGAACTGTTTTGTTCCAGCTATGAAAATAGATATAAAGATCTACACAGCTAAACTCATTCTATAATTGTTCAGTTGGCTTGTTATGAATATAAGTAAATGATAAGAAAAACTTTCATGGCGACCAATTTTTGGCTGCATCGCATGAAAAAGAAAATACAAACTTTATTTTTTGCCAAAACACTGAATTTCTTCTGTTAAACTCATACTAAGTGTACAGAAACAAAACAGTCACGGTCAGTATGATGTCCACCAAGTTAAGTTCGAAAAGAAATCAGCATTAAGCTCAATAATAGTTACTAATTACTCCATTAGTAATCAGTCCCTGGATTTATGACTCTCGGGACAGTAAAATAAATGCAACTATAGGAACTAGAAAAACAAAATATTGACTTTCAGTGGTAGGAAATGATTGAATTGTAGATATTCTGTAAAACTAGATTTAACATGCAAAATACTTAAGGGACTTCCACGTTACTGCCAGATATACAAATTGGGAGTACAAATATCTTTAACTTGATAGTTTGAATCATAGAGGAAAGAATTGGATATTACATTAAATTAAGCTAATACAAAGTATTTCACATTTACTGTACTTCAAATGTTTGAAAGAATTCTTGCAAAAAATTTAGTTTACATCAAATACTTTCTAGCAATCATAGATATCCGAACCTCTTAGAGCATTCGACTAATCACCCCACGAGAGCCGTGCACCCGGCAAATCTAAGCATATGCTTGTGAGGTTACCGATTAGCGTTAGCAAGGTTTGATCCCTCTTCCTTCTTATGGTAAAGCACATGCCACTGAGCCAGTCAGCCAACCCAACCCCTAGAGATTGTCTACTTCAAATATGCTACTAGCTCCCTAAGTTCCACAATTAAAGATACCTTTTTCTTAGTCTGCTCCAGAATGAGAGATTTCTATTTATAGACTATAAAGTGATATGAAATTCGTAATACATCACTACTTTTATTCTTAGTTTATTGAGTATTATCATGCCACTACCACTACTACATTGCTAATCAATGTTAGTATAAGTTTGGAAAACAATAATATTCCCAAAAGTCATTGTTTCACAAATGTATCTCAAATTTTGGAACTGAGAGAATAATTAACTTTGCTTTTTATAAGTGAAAAGATTGAATTTAAGAAGATTTATTCATCAGTAAATGTACTACAATGTAACCACACAACAAAGTAAGTGACCTTGTAAACAAAATGGGAAATCTCTGAAGTAACTCAAATACAATAAAGCTAACCTGGGACTGAGGAAAAATATCCGAAATCAGTTTCTTGTACCTCTTCACAGGCTGCCTAGACCTTGGCCGCATTGACGGGCAGAAGAAACAAAGGCTGCCACATACCGGCAAAACTTGCCTCGAAACTACCCCTGATACGACGCTCATTTCTGTATACTTCTTTTATACAAGTAACAAAAAAGAAAAATTCCTAATCCCTTTAGACAAAATACCTATGCCTCCTTACCCTTTTTGATCTAGAAAACATGCAATTTTTCCAAACCCCGGAATGGGAATGGAAATAAAAGCTTTGAAAATCAAATGGGTACTTTTCAGATTCCAGCACCAGCCTGCAAATCAAGAATTTAAGCTCTCTCAAACTCAAAACTCCAATAAACCATACAAAATCAGCAATTTTAGGGGAATGGGTCAGTGCAATATCAAACTTACTGGATTTAAAATAAAAAAAAAAAAAAAAATTAACTATTTACACATTTTTATGTGAATATCTTTAATAAAAATGAATGTTTTTGTAATGTTAAAAATACCTTCAGATCAAAAGCAGACCGGAAGGCTGGTAGCACTAGCCTCTGCCTGTCAAAAATCTCCAACAATGTACAGAATCTCCAGCATGCCTCCCACTCCGTAACTTATGGCTCTATCGTTCTATCTCTATCTACCCTTCACTTTCTCTATCTAAAATATATATATATAGTATATATCACTCGGCCGGTCGTTCTTACAGCATGTCCATATGTGCACAACCTATACCACAACAAAACGGTATTTTGGTGGGTTAAATATTACGGATGTACCATTTGTAAGGACTGATTAAAACTTTAGATATTGAAGCTCACTCTGTTACAAATTCTGATTTAATTTAAATTTATTTATAAAAAAAAAATCATCATGGGGTACAGAGCACTGGAAACTTCTTCAAAAGAATGTTTTGCTGCATTGCAGTAATTGTCATGAAGTTAAAACTTAAAACACACATAAATGAGAAGACTATCTAATATAGGTGTGATTTCATAAAAGGCTATGAAGTGAGGACATCTAAATCACAAAATAATCAAGAATGCGGCATCATAAATTCCAGTAAGAACTAAATTACTTAAGTTGGATGTGAGCCAGAAATCATTATTCTTCTTCATTATATCCAACAAATTTCAATTTAAAAGACCGACATTTTGATTGAATGTCAAAAGTAATATATTTGGAAAAGGCCTTCCAACAATGGAATCAATGATATATAAAAGTACAAGAACTTTTTTCTGGAGATGAATTTCCTATTCAAACAATCACGCATTCTAAGCGTTTGAATATCCTGCATGGTCTCTCTCAACGTGCTCCACAAGGGCCACTGGATCACGAAAACCTCTACTACACTTGGGGCAGACATCAACAGTCACCTTCATTACGCTAGGACGTGTGCCATCCTTTTCATGGACTTTCTGCACATGATCCACCAAACTTGTGACTGAGGAGAACTTTACATGGCATAGTGGGCACTGTTCTACTTGCCCATTGCTTGCCGTTAAACCGCTGCTACTACTACTTTGGCCAGTCTGGAATGTTTGGCTGAATTCATTACTCAATTTTGCAATCCCAGCTTCAGCTGAGGCTCGAACAGATGAAGCTGCCTTGATCAAGGTTGAAGCCCATTTGGGTGAAGATGTGGCAGGGGCTTTGTTAGGTTTTGACACTTCATTTTTACTCTTATTAAAGAAGTTCGTGAACTGGAAGGCTGTGTCTGGTTTCTTAGGTCCAGGGCAACTGTGATCAGGTCCAAACCGGTGCTTCAAACAATGCTCTACACTACAGTCCCGGCACCTGAGAGTATTTGAGAATGTCAGAATCTCCCTGCAGCCAGAGACGGGACATTTCCTTTTCTTTGTGGCTTTCTCATAGTTTGATGGGTCACAATCAATATTAACATGCGACTCCCAAGTAATATTCGGGTCTTCATCAGGATTTAACTGAACTCCTTTCGCACAGAGGGGGCAGACGACAACAGTGACATCGTGTTTGTTTCCTTTTGGACATTGGTGCTTAACATAGTTCCGATGCTCTAGACAGAACACCTATCAGAAATTTCAGACACTATCAACACATAATCAAGCAGAAACAAAACATGAAAAGGAATAGCGGCAATATGTTTGTATCATGTGAATAGAGATCATATGCAGATATGCTATGTTTGTAAACATAATCAATATATAATAATAATGGAGAATGAAGTGAATATGCGATGGAGAACTGCTAAACAGTGTATTGATTAATAAACTGTGAGTAAATAGAAGTATTATATAATAACAATTACTAGCATTAGATTCAAATAAACCAGACAACCCAATTGCTCATTCCTGACAACAGCTAAGCCACCTAGCCAGCCAACTGCTCAGCTAAGTAACACAAAACAGGCCCCCCCAGCCAATCGGTCACCTCAGACAACTCTTCAAAATACTCCTTGACACTTAAACTCGTTAGCTTAACATTCTCTACCACATAAATACTTCGAACAAAAACTGCCTAAACATCTAACATTATAAAAGATGGCTACCATAACCACCTTCACTACATCCAACACCCAAGTCAAAAACAAAAATCTCCTCAAACATAAAACGACTAGAAATTTATATCGAAATAAACAGTAAATCAAAAGGCACCAACCCTACACGACGTCCTCACTAACCTAACAAAATAAGACTCATTTGAACACTCCATATACCTAGGATGGTTAAGGATTTAACCTCTGTACCTTATTCCATTTAATACTAATACTCTTCCTATTAAACTTATATAAATATATATATATATATATATATATATAGGGTCAGTCTCTCCAACGAACCATAAAGAGCGAACTAAAAACGAACTGGCTATAGCGACGGTTTTTTCCGTCGCTATAACATAGAAAGCCGGTTTTTTATGTTATAGCGACAAAAAAAACCGTCGCTATAGCCGGTTCGTCATTAATTCGCTCCTTATGGTTCGCTAGAGAGACGGACCCTATATATATATATTACATATTTATAACTAAAAATAAGAAGGAAAAAAATTAAATCTTTAATCTTCAGCTGTCATCTTCATTATAATCTCTTACAAAGAGATCATAACAGAAATTTAGAAAATGATCATATCTCAGTGAATTAGGGAGCTCTTAGTGAAGTCGGACTTCTACAACCAAGAGACGGTATACATGTGTATCGCTGAAGACATTTCATGCATCTAAAAAGTCTTATAAGGAGTATCACTTAAATAAAGTTTTACAAATCCATACAGAAAAATACAAAATTCCAACCTAACGTGAATGATTTTGAAAAATACCAAAAAAAAATCCGTCAACTCATAAATTCCAGTATATAAACAATAACTTCCATTATCGAACAAGATCAACGGCAGATCCGAAGACTACCGAAATGTTAGATTTCAATACATATCAAAATTAAAAATAAATAAAAAATATTTAGAAAGCACGTTAAATAGAGGACAGAGATGGACCTGTTGGCAGCAATCGCAAGTGAAGGGCAAGAAATCGATCTGCTTGCAAATCTCAACTGAGCAATGCTTTCCAAGGTTAGGGAATGCGGGAGTGCCCATATCCAATAAAATTCTCCAAAAAACTACTTTTGAATCTGAATTTCAAATTAATTCCCTTATATCTAACCTAGATCTGGATTTAGATGTCAAGGTTTGGATTTCCGCGTTGAAAATGTCTGGATTTTCGCGGAGCGAATTGTTCAGATTGAATTGAAATTGTCGTTGAAAGTCCTCCCGAGTCCTTTCTTCCTGTTCGGCAGTAGACTGCTATTTCTCTGTTTGCCAATAACTTATTTTTCTAATTATAAATGGATTTTTAAGTCGAGAAAAATAAACAAGAATTTATAAGTCATTTTAAAATAAATTAATTTGGCTAAATATAATATGTATTTTATCTCTATTCTATTTTGTTTTTTTATTAATACTCTGTTAAGCAATTTTTACATTTAATTTTAATTTTATAAGTCATTATGTGTCGAATATTTTCATAATTTGCTTCAATTTAATTTCTGACTTATAAGTCAAATTGATTTTGAACGCTTCTACTTATAAGTTTAATTTAAAATAACTTATAAGTCAAGTTATATTTTAACTTTAAGAGCCTGTTCAGGAACGACTTATAAGTTGGTCAAACCAACTTATAAGTCATTTGTTACTATTCATCTATTCAAGAATGACTTATTTTTCTACTTATAAGTTCAGTTTAAAGTCAAAAAAAAAGAGTAAGTATTTGTAACTTATTTTAAAATCACTTATAAGTCATTTTAAAATAAGTTAGTTTGACCAATTGTAATGTATATTTTGCACATCTTCTATTTTGCCCCTTTTTTATTAATATTCTTTTAGCAATCTTTATATTTATTTTAAATTATAAGTCACTATGAGTCGAATACATTTATAACTTATTTTAACTTAATCTTTGACTTATAAGTCAAATTGACGCCGAACACTTTTATTTATAAGTCAAGTTATATTTTAACTTACAAATCATTTAAAATAAGTCACTCCCGAACAGGCACTAAGTTATTTTAAAATAAGTCGTTGTCGAACGGACTATTAGTTTATTTCGATGATATTTTTTAATATTTTTTACATATTTTTGTCCAACTGAGTCAAACAAAGTATTGAGTTGTTTAAATTTAATTCGTAAAATTTATCAATTATGAAATAAGAACAAGATCTCAAATTAAGCCTGAATAGTTTGAATTATTCGAGAGAATATAATATTAGTATCAATACAAAATTATAATTTAAATAGATTTGGGTAATTTATCAAATTTTAAAATTTACTCATAGTTAAATCATTTATATTTCGAGTCTAGTTTGAATCAAACTTTTAATCAAACAAGTACGAATAAAACTCGAACCATTTGATTCAGCCTTACTCCAATATGACCGTTATCATACTTGAGTTGTGTTTCCCTAATTTAAATTATTTACAATATTGGCCCTACATACAATTAAATAATCGTATTTTGCCTAATCTTATACATTAATATATATATAATTTTCGTAATATATAACAAGACTCTTAAGTAACTCGTATAATTTAAACACAAATTTTAATGAAAATTTGGTCAAAATATCACATGCTCCCATCACGTGACTTGTTAAAGTAAATTAATTAGATGATGAGTTAAATATTTGTTTATTTATGTATGGTTAGTAACTTAATTAAAAGAACTACTCTCTCTGTTTTAAGATAATTTTTTTTTTTTATTATTTTGGATAGTCTAGTCTGATGTTAAATGTTCACTTTCCTTTATTAATCAAATTTTTACATTATTTTTCCGATTATACCCTTAGCATTTAATATCCCATATTTTTATTATTCTAATTCTCTACATATTCAATATGTATAATTAGTAATGTGTTCAAAATATTTTGAATTGAAAAGCTAGAAAGTCACTCTTTCATCTATATTGGAAATCTCTATTACACTTTTCATTGATTTTTTTATTCCCGCCACATTGGAAAAAGTATTATGTTCTCCTATAAAACGGGTTAAATACACTTTTTCATTCTACTAGGGGTCTGTTTACAAATGCATCACCAAATTGATTTTTTTTACGATCAACTAAATGAACTATAATTTTTTTACAAAAATAAAATTTTCGTCTAAAAATATTAAAAGTTAACGGAATGTTTATGTGGCACAATGTCAGATGCTTAGGTGGACAAATCAGATGTTTAGGTGAATATTTAACAATTAAAAAACACAACAATTCCAGTTTAACAAATCTGTGCATGAAGTATAAGACCCACATTAGAAAAAAAATATAATAATAAAAACAAAATAAGTTTAGTTTAATTTTTTCGATTTTAGCTTGGACTCTTTTTTTTAAAATAACAAATAATTAAATTAATTAAACAAATTATTAATTAAATAAATTAATGTATATTTTTTACAAATGTAGTTATATAAAATTAATAAATTATATATTATTTTTTTAATTTTTAAATATATTAAGTTCACTTTAAAAATATAAAATTATCTAATATTTTGAAATTAAAGGATTATTGTGACACCCCCAAAATAGGTTCAATACCAACCTATTTTGAGTCGCCAAATACATGGTACAGAATTCAATTACAATCTTTTATAACATACGGTCGTGCAAAATACGACCACGCAAACTGTGAATTTCAATACAAATCGTATATAATACGAAATATAAACACTCAAATTCAGTCCTCACTAATTACAATCATTATCACATTATTCTACAAAATAGTGAGGACTGTTACTGCTCTAACTCTGACCATCACCCTGATCCCTAACTAGTCCCTGCGATATTTTCATTTTTTGAAAAGGACAATGGAAGAAAAGGGTAAGCTCAACTAGCTCAGTAAAGAATATTATGACTAAGATAATGAAGAATAAATTATCGTTAGCCTTCAACAAATCAGATAAAATATTATGGACAACAAGTTTTAGATCAACAACTGCAGCGGAAATAATAATTCAATAGAAGAGTTAAGTAAAAAATGATGCCTACTATCTTCTTTGATTTGAAAGTTCATCATCAATATTTTATCCATGTAACATCAATCAATATACATCTCGAATTAAATATTCATCTTTGCACTACGGGCCAAAGATATTCATTTGTATCACCAGTTGGTCATGTTCATCTCAACACATGTCCATCTTTGCACTACGGGCCAAAGATATTCATCAGGTAATCATTCATCTTTGTACTACAGGTCAAAGATATTCATCAAGTAATTATTCATCTTTGCACTATTGGCCAAAGATATTCAGTTATATCACTATTTAGGACTGAGGATGATGAAAAATAATACGAATAACGAATCCAATGAGATAGAGGACAAATATTAGAGAATTTATCCATAGTTCAAGAATGAAGATCAAAACCTAGATCCAATCAAAGTTGATTTGGAAGAAAAAAATATTTTTTTACCGTGAATAGTACCCTGTGAATAGTAACTCGTGAATAGTAACTCGACATGAAAAGATAAAAAATTCACAAGAAAATTCAGACCAATATTTCAGTGAAATGATATTAGATGAAGCGCAAAACTTAAGGAATTTCTGATCATTTCAGGAATTATAGAAGCAATACTTACCGTAGTAAGTTTAGAGTTAAGAATCTGAAATGAAACAATATACGAAACTGCAATTGGATTTTCATCCGTCAGGCGGTAGTCCGCTAAGACAGATTATTTTCAAAATTTAATAACAACTGAATACGAAGGGTTATTCACCAGGTATGCGGTAGTCCGCGTAGACAGATTATTCCCACAGAATAATAAATAATGTAATAACAAAAGAATTTCACCATGCATGTAGTAGTCCGCGTAGACAGGTTATTCCAACAGAATAATAAAGAATAGAATAAGAACCCTTACGAATATTAAAAGAAAATAACTCTCTTCATGAATACGAAAGAAATAATACCCCTTACCTTAATAAAAATTTAGAGACTGCACTAGGGTAGTAGCAGAATACTCTTCTTCTTTCTCTCTTATTCTCTTTATACTTTCTCTCTCTATAACTTTAGTGAATTGGTGAGAAATAATGAAGAAATGAGCTTCTATTTATAGACTCGACAGAGTAAGGGTAAAATAGTCTTTTCGCCATAATTTATGATATTATCGCTTACATCGGAGCGATAAGATAAGCAAGGATGTCATCGGAGCGATGAGGTAAACAATGATGTCATAGGATCGATGATGTAAGCTGTAAGACCCCAACTTTTATGAATAAAGATTTAATTTTCTTTATATATTACTTCGAAATAGTAAGGTGTTGATTTGATAAATGTGAAAAGTTATGGGTGAAATGTGCAAATATTTTAAAATGAGCAAGTGGTTATAAAATATTCATTGTTGTCGGGGAATATTCGTATGACGGTGCAACTATTTGTGGGCCCCATAACGGAATAACTGTCGGATATAGAAAGCGACATAAATAACCTTTTTATAAATAACGATAAAACTGTTACGGTTAAACTGTTGAAATACCCGATGATAAAAATACAGTAATACGCGTTGTGCACAGTAGCACATGGTATTCCACAGTATTTTGAATTATTGGTTCTTACGTAAGAAGTCACTTACTCAATAATTATTATAGTAATTACTGTTCAATATTTTATATTATTGATTCAATAATTGCATGATATTTTATTGGTTCAATAATTGCTTGCGTTGATATTTTATATCAATAATTGCTACATTGATATTTTATATCAATAATTGTTACGTTGCTATTTTATATGATTGATTCAATAATTGCTACCATTGATATTTTGTATTATTGATTCAATAATTGTCACTGCACAGTATTTCATATTATCAAATCAATAATTCATATTATTTGAATAATATTATTAGATAGCATTATTAACAATGTCTAAGGAAGTTCTGTCTAGGAGGGGTTATTTAATTGCTCGCCAGTAAGGAGAAATCCTTATCGGAAGGTCCCCTCTTTCCTGGGAACAACATGGTTGTCAGTATTGTAGTTCTGTAATATTATTTGTGAATAGTTAATTATTGATTTATATGATAAGAAAATATTTATTTTGTGGATATAAAAGAAGGAGTTAGTGCTGATGTATTTTTATCAGTATTTTGGTGTGAAAAATCATCCGTTTATGAATTTCGGTCATTTTCGATTGAGAATTTGGAAAAACTTCCTTCTACAAAGTTGTAGAGAATTAAATTTCCTATAAAAAGGACATATCATTTGTATTTTTCTAATAAAAGGGCTATTTATTATGAATTATTGAAGTTTCAAAAATAAATATTTTTTAAAAAATAAAATGGTGGGCCCCACTTTGTCATTGCTTGGAAAATTTTGATATTTTTTGGTGTGCGTATGAGCCGTCGGTAGCAAAAGTCTACTTTGGCATCCTAAGCTTTTCCTATAAATAGGGTGCTTAGGTTAGAATTGAAAATCATACTAGAATCAGAAGTTTTCTCTCTCTATAATATCGAGCGTATTTTTGTGAGTATTTACGTACTTTGAGTTTTACTATTCAGTGCAAGTTTTCTTCGGTATTATATCTGATATTCCAATCAGAAGTACTATTCTTTTGAGGTAAGGGATGTTATTTTCTTTCGTAAATGATGTTATATCATTATACCAAAATATTGGCATGAATTTAATTATGAAATTCTTACTTTTTTCGTCGGGGTTACTATTCACGTTTACGGTACTATTCTCAGAAAAATTAAATTTTTTTCTATTTGTCCAAGTTGTTTGTTAAGGTTCCTATCTTTGATTAGATCTAAGTTTTGAGCTTTATTCTTAAATTTTGCTCCATAATTGATTATTACGAAGTATTTTTGAATTGGATAAACTAAAATACGAATCCTTAATCTTTGTCCTTTATCTCATTGGATTCGTTCTTTAAAATATTTTTCATCATACTCAGTTCTAAATGATGATATAACTGAATATCTTTGGCCTGTAGAGCAAAGATGAATGATTACCTGATAAATATCTTTGGCCCGTAGTGCAAAGATGAACAAGTGTTGAGATGAACATGACCAACTGATGATACAAATGAATATCTTTGGCATGTAGTGCAAAGATGAATATTTGATTCGAGATGTATATTGGTTGATGTTACAGGGATGAAATATTGATGATGGACTTTTAAATCATAGAAGATAGTAGACTTCATTCTCTACTTAACTCTTCTAATGATTTGTTATTTTCGCTGCGAATATTGATCTAAAACTTTTTGTCAATAATATTTTATCTGAATTGTTGAAGACTAACGATAATTTATTTTCCATTATCTTAATCATAATATTCTTTACTGGGCTAGTTGAGCTCACCCTTTTCATCTATTGTCCTCTTCAGAAATGAGAATGTTGCAGGAACTAGTCGGGGGACAGAGTGATGGTTCGAGTTAGAGCAGTAGTAGTCCTCACTATTTTTAATAAATAGTGTCATAATAATTGTAATGAGGACTTAGTTTTAATGTTTATATTTTCTACATATTTGTATTGACACTCACAGTTATGTGGTCGTATTTTGCACGACCGTGTGATATAAAGATTGTATTTGAATTCTGTACCATGTATTTGGACGACTCAGAATGGGTTGGGTTGACTGGACCTATTTTGGGGGCGTCACAGTTGGTATCAGAGCTTAGGGATATGATCTCTGGCGGAGATCTGGGAATATAACCAGGAGGGGAGAGACGAGTAAATCCTTCACTAGTATGTCCTACCTTAAGCTTATGTGGTATTTAATTGGTCAGTCGGAGCATAGGGTTAATATGTGATATGTTAATTTATTTAATTAACCCTTGTTTTATAGCAGTATTTGAGAATGGCAGCTGAGAATGTTAACAATGAAGTGAATGAGACCGTGGAGACATCTTTAATCACCAACCAGGAGAACGTGCAACATGAACGCAATGTTCATCATGAAAACAACGATGATCAGACGATAAGCAATGAGATGTTTAGAAGCTTTTTTGCAGTTCATGCAAAACCAGACGAGGGAAACTCGTGTGCAAAATACAGATGAAGATAATAACAACACGCGAATTGTCACTGCCAAGCAGTTCAAAGAGTTGGGACCACCAGAATTTCAGGAAAAGCCAGATCCAATCAAGGCAGAGACGTGGGTTAAGCAAATTATCAAAATATTTGATGTCTTAGGATGCACGGAGGAACATAAGGTTCCATTCGCCACCTTTATGTTTCGAGGAGAGGCAGATTACTGGTGGGAGTTTGTGAAACGTACCCAGCCTGCCTGCACTCAAGATGTCTTCGGAAGCGTTCCAGAAAATGTTCAATGACAAGTACTTTCCTGAAAGTATTCGTCATATGAAGGAAGTAGAGTTTATCAAACTAGAACAAAACAACATGACTGTGTCCCAGTACGAGGCTAAGTTCGCGGAGTTGTCCAGGTTTGCACCTCATTTAGTAGAGAATGAGGAACGTATGACGCGGATGTTTCTGAGAGATTTGAAACCCGAAATACGTCAATACCTCATTTCTCACAAATTTTCTCTATATTTGGATGTAGTGAATAGGGCCCAGTTGTTAGAACGAGATAGTGATTATATTCAACCAAGGGACAATAACCAAGGTCGTACCGATGGACAGCAGTCATCGGAGCAATGACAACCAGCGGGGAGGAAAGTATGATAGAAGCGGTAACCACTCCGGTGGTAATCGTGGCCATGATAGTAGAAAAAGAGAATCGGGGGGAGATTTCAAGAAGAGAAGGTATAACAATGAGAACGTGAAGACGTCGACATCAGCACCAGCATCAACTATTTTTAGGGGAGGAGAACGAACACCGGTCGTATGCTATAAATGCGGGAAAGAGGGACACATCATCCCAAACTGCCCACAACAATTCAAAGCATGCTATAACTGTGGAAAAGAAGGACATATAGCTCGAGATTGTCCTATAGCGAAACCAAGTACAGCGGGGGTGGTGATTCCAAAGGCGGTTTCGGACAAGTCAAAGTCGGTGATTCCTTGAAGAGCGTTTGTCGTGACAGCCCAAAACGCGAAGAACCCACACGAGGTGATTACGGGTAAGCTAATCATAAACTCTTGCGAAGTCTATACCTTATTAGATACCGGTGCTACCCATTCCTTTATTTCACCTGCTTGTGCTCAACGTTTGAACTTGACTTCTGATAAATTAGACTTTGACTTATCTGTTGAAACTCCGTTGGGAGAAACCTTTGTTACATCCACAGTTTACAAATCTTGCTTGATTCAGATTGGTACCCTTACTTTACCTGTTGATCTTATATCTTTGAAAATACTTGCATTTGACGTGATTTTAGGAATTAACTGGTTAACCACTTACTATGCCAAAATTGATTGTTTTCGTATGGTTGTTAGTTTTTATATTCCTAATCAACCTGTTGTGCGAATCCAAACCACCAAACTACTAAAATTAGTCAATATCATTTCAAGTCACAAAGCTATTCGTTTATTGAAAAATGGATGTCAAGCTTTCTTAGCTCATGTCACTGATCTAAACCAGAATACGTTAGGTTTGAATGATATTTCCGTTGTTAATGAGTTTCTTGATGTATTTTCTGAAGAACATCCCGGTCTACCCCCAGAACGTGAAGTTGAATTCTTTATTGACCTTGAGCCCGGCTACAAAACCCATTTCTAAAATCCCATATCGAATGGCTCCTATTGAACTTCAGGAGTTAAAGGTCCAATTACAGGAATTGTTAGACATCAGTTTTATTCGTCCTAGTACGTCTCCTTGGGGTGCTCTTATTTTATTCGTAAAGAAGAAGGACGGGAGTATGCGACTTTGTATTGACTATCGGGAGTTGAATCATGTCACCATCAAGAATAGGTATCCGTTACCTCGTATTGATGACCTGTTCGACCAGTTGCAAGGAGCACAATTCTTTTCAAAGATCGATTTTCGTTCTAGATATCATCAGCTGAAGATTAAAACTGAGGATATTTCGAAGACTGCCTTCAGAACTCGGTACGGGCATTATGAGTTCTTAGTCATAGTCTTTTGGATTGACTAATGCTCCTGCTACTTTTATGGATATGATGAACCGTGTATTCAAGGAATATTTGGATCAGTTTGTTGTTGTCTTTATTGATGACATCCTCATCTATTCTAAAAGCCGTGAAGATCATGAGCACCATTTGAAGTTGGTACTTCAAAAGCTTCGTGAGAACAAGCTATATGCCAAGCTGAAGAAATGCGAGTTTTGGCTTGAGGAAGTAGCATTCCTTGGGCACATGGTATCGAAACGTGGAGTATCTGTTGACCCAACGAAGATTGAAGCAATACAAAGCTCGGAAGCAACCTAAGTCGGTGACCGAAGTACGAAGCTTTCTGGGCTTAGCTGGTTATTATCGGAGGTTCGTAGAGGGATTTTCTAGAATTGCTACTCCATTAACTCAGTTGACTCGAAAAGATACAAAATTCGTTTGGAGTGAGGAATGCGAGAAGAGCTTCCAAGAGCTCAAGAGAAGACATATCTCGGCACCTGTTCTGACAATACCATCTGGTTCGGATGGATTTGTTATCTACAGCGATGCTTCGGGCAAAGGGTTAGGATGTATTCTCATGCAACATGAGAAAGTCATAGCATATGCCTCGCGCCAACTCAAAGAATATGAGAGGAATTATCCTACTCATGATCTAGAGTTGGCAGCTGTCGTTTTCCGCGTTGAAGATCTGGAGACATTACCTGTATGGGGAGAAAGTGGAGATTTATACGGATCATAAGAGCCTTAAATATTTTTTCACTTAAAAGGAACTCAACATGCGGTAACGACGTTGGCTTGAGCTGTTGAAAGATTACGATCATACCATCCTGGAAAAGCGAACGTGGTAGCTGACGCGTTGAGTAGAAGATCATATGCGGGAACGAGTGCGATGATGTCAAGTATACGCGTAGAACCAGCTTTGATTGATAAAGTTAAAGCTGCTCAAGCTATGAATCCAGGAGCTGATGAAGATGAAGAAGAAAGTGCAAGAAAGTGCCTTTCCAGAAGCAAGAATCGATGAAGAGGGAATACTTCGAGTCAACTCCAGACTTTGTGTTCCTAACGATTCCGACTTGAAGCATAGAATCATGATGGAGGCACACAACACACCATTTGCAATCCATCCTGGGAGTACCAAAATGTATCGTGATCTTCGACATACATTTTGGTGGAGCAATATGAAAAGAGAGATCGCGGAGTTTATTTCGAGATGTTTAACGTGTCAATGTGTAAAGGCGGAGCATTAAGTGCTGAAGGGTCCATTGCAACCACTGGAGATTTTAAAATGGAAGTGGGAACACATTGCGATGGATTTCGTTACGGGTCTTCCCAAGGTTTCTCAAGATATAGATGCGATTTGAATTATTGTTGATAGATTAACCAAGTCTGCTCATTTCTTGTCGATACGAGATACTTATTCCCTTGAACGTCTTGCTCATATGTACGTGAATGAGATTGTGAGATTGCATGCCATGCCAGTATCCATAGTTTCAGATCGTGACCCCAGATTTACTTAACGATTTTGGATCAGTTTGCAGAAAGCTATGGGCACGGATTTACTATTCAGTTCGGCTTATCATCCTCAAACAGACGGACAATCAGAAAGGACTAGTCAAACTCTTGAATATCTATTGAGACTCTGTGTTCTAGACTTCAAAGAAAGTTGGGATAAGTACTTACCATTGGTGGAATTCTCCTACAACAACAGTTATCAGGTAAGTATAGGCGTGGCTCCATTCGAAGCGTTGTATGAACGAAAGTGTCGTTCTCCAGTATGCTGGGATGAGGTGGGTGAAGTAACATTATTGGGACCGGAGTTGGTACGTATGACTACAGAAAAGATTCAAATGAGCTGGCAACGGATACAAACTGCACAAGATCGACAAAAGAGTTATGCGGATCTTCATCGAAAGGACGTGGAATTTAATGTTGGGGATCATGTATTGTTATGTGTTGCTCCATGGAAAGGAGTTACGAGATTCGGGAAGAGAGGAAAGCTCAACCCACTGATTCATTGGTCCATTTGAGATCCTTGACCGAGTAGGAAAGGTGGCCTATAGACTCGCTTTACCTCCAAGCCTGTCTCGTGTTCATAACGTTTTTCACATATCTGTGCTTCGTAAATATATAAAAGACCCAAATCACATTATTGAGTTAGAACCAGACGAGATAGCCGAAGATTTAACGTACGAGGAGGTACTTGTCAAGATCTTGGATAGGAAGGAGCATATCCTACGCTCGAAAATTATACCTCAAGTTAAAGTTTTATGGAGAAACCATGAAACTGAGGAAATGACCTGGGAGTTGGAATCAAAAATGAAAGCGAGGTATCCTCACCTTTTCGACATACCAGGTACGTACGTCAATTTCGAGGATGAAATTTCATAAGGAGGGGAGGTTGTAAGACCCCAACTTTTATGAATAAAGATTTATTTTTTTATATATATTATTTCGAAATAGTAAGGTGTTGATTTAATAAATGTGAAAAGTTATGGGTGAAATGTGCAAATATTTCAAAATGAACAAGTGGTTATAAAATATTCATTGTTGTCGGGGAATATTCGTTTGGTCGTGAAATATTCTTGTTGTCGGAGAATATTCGTACGACGGCGCAGCTATTTGTGGGCCCCACAACGGAATAACTATCGGATATAAAAAGCGACACAAATAACTTTTTTATAAATAACGATAAAATTGTTACGGTTAAACTGTTAAAATACCCGGTGATAAAAATACAGTAATACGCGTTGTGCACAGTAGCACACGGTATTGCACAGTATTTTGAATTATTGGTTCTTACGTAAGAAGTCACTTACTCAATAATTGTTATAGTAATTACTGTTCAATATTTTATATTATTGATTCAATAATTGCATGATATTTTATTAGTTCAATAGTTACTACGTTGATATTTTATATCAATAATTATTACATTGATATTTTATATCAGTAATTATTACGTTGCTATTTTATATGATTGATTCAATAATTGCTACCATTGATATTTTGTATTATTGATTCAATAATTGTCACTGCATAGTATTTCACATTATCAAATCAATAATTCATATTATTTGAATAATATTATTAGATAACATTATTGACAACGTCTAAGGAAGTTCTGTCTAGCATAGGTTATTTAATTGGGCGCCAGTAAGGAGAAATCCTTATCGGAAGGTCCCCTCTTTCTTGGGAACGACCTGGTTGTCAGTATTGTAGTTGTGTAATATTATTTGTGAATAATTAATTATTAATTTATATGATAAGAAAATATTTATTTTGTGGATATAAAAGAAGGAGTTAGTGCTGATGTATTTTTATCAGTATTTTGGTGTGAAAAATCACCCATTTATGAATTTCGGCCATTTTCGATTGAGAATTTGAAAAAAACTTCCTTCTACAAAGTTGTAGAGAATTAAATTTTCTATAAAAAGGATATATCATTTGTATTTTTCTGATAAAAGGGCTATTTATTATGAATTATTGAAGTTTTGAAAATAAATGTTTTTTTAAAAATAAAATAGTGGGCCCCACTTTTGTCATTGCTTGAAAAGTTTTGATCTTTTTTGGTGTGTGTATGAGCCGTCGGTAGCAAATGTCTACTTGGCATCCTAAGCTTTTTTTATAAATAGGGTGCTTAAGTTATAATTGAAAATCACACCAGAATCAGAAGTTTTCTCTCTCTATAATATCGAGCGTATTTTTGTGAGTATTTACATACTTTGAGTGTTACTATTCAGTGCAAGTTTCCTTCGATATTATATTCGATATTTCAGTCAGGAGTACTATTCTTTTGAGGTAAGGGATGCTATTTTCTTTCGTAAATGATGTTATATCATTATACCAAAATATTGGCATGGATTTAATTATGAAATTCTTACTTTTTCCGTCGGGATTACTATTCACGTATACGGTACTATTCACAGAAAAATTAAATTTTCTTCTATTTGTTCAAGTTGTTTGTTAAGGTTCCTATCTTTGATTAGATCTAAGTTTTGAGCTTTATTCTTGAATTTTGCTCCACAATTGATTATTACGAAGTATTTTTGAATTGGATAAACTAAAATACGAATGCTTAATCTTTGTCCTTTATCTCACTGAATTCGTTCTTTAAAATATTTTTCATCATCCTCAGTTCTAAATGGTGATATAACTGAATATCTTTGGCCTGTAGAGCAAAGATGAATGATTATCTGATGAATAACTTTGGCCCGAAATTTTGAGATGAACAGGTGTTGAGGATGAACATGACCAACTGATGATACAAATGAATATCTTTGGCCTGTAGTGCAAAGATGAATATTTGATTCGAGATGTATATTGGTTGATGTTACAGGGATAAAATATTGATATTGGACTTTTAAATCATAGAAGATAGTATACTTCATTCTTTACTTAACTCTTCTAATGATTTGTTATTTTCGCTGCGAATATTGATCTAAAACTTATTGTCAATAATATTTTATCTGAATTGTTAAAGGCTAACGATAATTTATTTTTCATTATCTTAGTCATAATATTCTTTACTAGGCTAGTTGAGCTCACCCTTTTCATCTATTGTCCTCTTCAGAAAATGAGAATGTCGCAGGAACTAGTCGGGGGACAGAGTGATAGTCCGGGTTAGAGCAGTAGTAGTCCTCACTATTTTTAATAAATAGTGTGATAATAATTGTAATGAGGACTTAGTTTGAATGTTAATATTTTCTACATATTTGTATTGACCTCACAGTTGTGTGGTTGTATTTTGCACGACCGTGTGATATAAAATTTGTATTTGAATTCTGTACCATGTATTTGGCGACTCAGAATGGGTTGGGTTGACTTGACCTATTCTGGGAGCGTCACATAAGCGATGATGTCATAAATTATGGCGAAAAAACTATTTTACCCTTACTCTACCGAGCCTATAAATAGATGCTCATTTCTTCATTATTTCTCACTAATTCACTAAAGCTATAAAGAAAGAAAGTATAGAGAGAATAAGAGAGAAAGAAGAAGAGTATTCTGCTATTACACTAGTGCAGTCTCCAAAATTTTAAGATAAGGGGTATTATTTTTTTCGTATTCATGAAGAGAGTTATTTTCTTTCAATATTTGTAAGAGTTGTTATTTCATTCTTTATTATTCTGTTGGAATAATCTGTCTACGCGGACTACCGCATGCATGGTGAAATCGTGTTGTTATTCCATTCTTTATTATTCTGTGGGAATAATCTGTCTACGCGGACTACCGCATGCCTGGTGAATAACCCTTCTTATTCAGTTGTTATTAAATTATGAAAATAATCTGTCTGAGCGGACTACCACCTGACGGGTGAAAATTCAATTGCAGTTTCGTATATTGTTTCATTTCAGATTCATAACTCTAAACTTACTATGGTAAGTATTGCTTCTAGAATTCCTGAAATGATCAGAAATTTTTTGAGTTTTGCGCTTTATCTAGTATCATTCACCGAAATAATTTTCTGAACTTTCTCGTGAAATTCTTATCTTTTCATGTCGAGTTAATATTCACGGTAATTTTTTATTTATTGTATCTATGTTTTGAACTTCATTCTTGAAGTTTGCTCCATAATTGATTATTACGAAGTATTATTGAACTTAGATAAATTAAATTACGAATTTCTAATCCTTGTCATTTATCTCACTGGATTCGTTCCTTATATTGTATTTCATCATCCTCAGTCCTAAATGGTGATATAACTGAATATCTTTGGCCTGTAGTGCAAAGATAAATGATTATGTGATGAATATCTTTGGCCTGTAGTGCAAAGATGAATGATTATCTGATGAATATCTTTGGCCCGTAGTGCAAAGATGAACAGGTGTTGAGATAAACATGACTAACTGGTGATACAAATAAATATCTTTGGCCCGTAGTGCAAAAGATGAATATTTGATTCGAGATGTATATTGATTGATGTTACAGAAATAAAATATTGATGATGGACTTTTAAATCAAAGAAGATAGTAGACATCATCCTCTACTTAACTCTTCTGTTGAATTATTATTTTCGCTGCGAATATTGATCTAAAATTTGTTGTCCATACTATTTTATCTGATTTATTGAAGGCTAACGATAATTTATTTTTCATTATCTTAGTCATAATATTCTTTACTGGGCTAGTTGATCTCACTCTTTTCTTCCATTGTTCTCTTCAAAAAATGAGAATATCGCGGGTACTAGTCGGAGAATGGAGTGATGGTCCGAATTAGAGTTGTAGAAGTCCTCACTATTTTTTTTAAAATAATGTGATAATAAATATAATGAGAATTTAGTTTGAATGTTAATATTTTCTACATGTCTGTATTGACACTCACAGTTGTGTGGTCGTATTTTGCACGACCGTTTGATATGAAAGATTGTATTTGAATTCTGTACCATATATTTAGCGACTCAGAATGGGTTGGTATTGAACCTATTTTAGGAGCGTCACGATAAGAATTTAAATTCAATTTGTTCTATTCTACCTCATTTTACTTTTATATCATGAATTTACTATAATAATGTTACCATTCAAATTATAAAAATCATATTATTATATAATCACATCATACTACTATAATGTAATATTATAATAATATATTTGAATGAATTATTTTATCGGAAAAGATAAAATACTTTTTCAACAAATGTCACATGGTAAAAATTCTCTGTTTAAATCCACATTGAATAAATTTTTCTTTATCATATATATCAAAAATTAATTATTCACAAATAATATTACAGAACTACAATATTGACAACCAGATTGTTCCCAAGAAAGAGGGGGCTTTCTGATAAGAATTTCTCCTTATTGGCGCGCAATTATATAACTTAACCCCTTTCCTCGCAGAACTTTTTAGACATTGTCAATAATGCTATCTAATAATATTATTCAAATAATATGAATTATTGATTTGATAATTTAAAATACTGTGCAATGACAATTATTGAATCACTAATATAAAATATCAATATAGCAATTATTGGATCAATAATATAAAATATTGAACAGTAATTACTGTAACAATTATTGGATGAGTGACTTCTTACGTAAGAATCAATAATTAGAATTACTGTGCAATACCGTGTGCCACTGTACAACACCGCGTATTACTGTATTTTAACCACCGGGTATTTCAACAGTTTTAACGGTAAAAGTTTTACCGTTATTTTTGTAAAAAGGTTATTTCTGTCGCTTTTTATATCCGACATTCATTCCGTTGTGGGATCCATCCAATGATTGCGCCGTCGTACGAATATTCTCTGACAAAAAGAATATTCCTCGACCAAACGAATATTCCCCGACACAACGAATATTTTATAACCACTTGCTTACTTTGTAAACTTTGCACATCTCACCCACAACTTATCACATTTATAAAATTAATACCTTACTATTTCAATGTAATATACAAAGAAAATTAAATCTTTATTCATAAAATTTGGGGTCTTACAATTATTATTATTATTATTATTATCTCTCTATTTTTTTTCTTGAAAAACCTAAATGTCATCAAAGAGATATATTTAAAAAGTCATAGCAAATTAACCCAGTATACTAAATGTTATCTAATTCTCCAATATACTAACTCTTCTTCTTAAACCTAATCTCTTTTTCTTTATGTACACTTCTATGGCGTTCCAAATCTAAAAAATCTTCGATCTAGGATGAAGAATTAACCTAATCCAAATATGAAAACCTATTTTGGATCAATTTTTGGTTTGTTCCTACCTAATTTCCAGTATAATAACTCAATCAGAAATTACAAAGACAAAAACTTTATGAAACTTAATCTCTTCTTCTTCATGATGTGCACCACAAACTTTTGCCCCTGCACACAAAAATACCAACAATTAAAAACTAAAAGTCCCCCAATTTGAAATTCCGTAAACCCTAAAAATCCAATCATTTCTCAACAAAATTTTGAAATTGCAAAAGGAGGAGAGAGAATTTACAATCTCATCGGGGCTGAGTATGCCGTTAGGACGAAGAACAAAAGAATTAAACGGCTGAAATCCGACGATGGACCACAGTATTAATCTCACCATACACCAAATCTGAACATTTAAAGATAAGCAATAGAATCAAAACATTCAAATCGAAAATCACGCAGATAGAACAACCATCCATGTGAATAATCATCCAAAGCCGAATCTAGAGAAAAGATATCATATTATAAGGTCCCAAATTTTATGAATAAGATTTAATTTTTTTTATATATTATTTTGAAATAGTAAGGTGTTGATTTGATAAATGTGATAAGTTATGGGTGAGATGTGCAAAGTTCACAAAATAAGCAAGTGGTTATAAAATATTCGTTGTGTCGGAAAATATTCGTTTGGTCAAGGAATATTCTTTTTGTCGGAGAATATTCGTACGACGACGCAGTCATTGATGGGACCCTACAACGGAATGAATATCGGATATAGAAAGCGATAGAAATAATCTTTTTATAAAATAACTGCGTAGTTGTTACCGTTAGTAGTGTTGAAATACCCGGTGGTTAAAATACAGTAATACGCGATGTTGCACAGTAGCACACAGTATTGCACAGTATTTTGAATTATTGATTCTTACGTAGGAAGGCACTTACCCAATTATTGTTACAGTAATTACTGTTCAATATTTTATATTATTGATTCAATAATTGCATAATATTTTATTGGTTCAATATTTGCTACGTTAATATTTTATATCAATAAGTGCTTCTTTGCTATTTTATATTAGTGATTCAATAATTGTCATTGCACAGTATTTCAAATTATCAAATCAATATTTCATATTATTTGAATAATATCATTAGATAGCATTATTGGTAATGTCTAAAGAAGTTCTGTATATAAAAGGGGTTGATTAATTACGCGCCAGTAAGGAGAAATTCTTATCGGAAGACCCCCTATTTTCTAGGAACGACCTGATTGTCAATATTGTAGTTCTGGAATATTATTTGTGAATAATTAATTTTTGATATATATGATAAGAAAATATTTATTCAATGTGAATTGAAACGGAAGGAATTTTTAACATGTGATATTTGTTGAAAGTTGATATTTTATATTTTTCGATAAAATAATTTATTCAAATATATTGTTATAATATTACATTATAGTAGTATGATGTGATTATATAATAGTATGATTTTTATAATTAGAATGGTAACATTATTATAGTAAATTCATGGTATAAAAGTTAAACGAGGTGGAAGAGTGCAAATTGAATTTGAACTCTTATGATACAAATAATGATGTCATCGGAGCGACGAGATAAGCAAGGATGTCATCGGAGCGACGAGATAAGCAAGGATGTCATCGGAGCGATGAGGTAAGCAATGATGTCATAGGATCGATGATGTAAACGATGATGTCATAAATTATGGCGAAAAAACTATTTTACCCTTACTTTGTCGAGCCTATAAATAGAAGCTCATTTCTTCATTATTTCTCACCAATTCACTAAAGCTATAGAGAGAGAAAGTATAGAGAGAAAGAAGAAGAGTATTTTGCTATTACACTAGTGCAGTCTTCAAATTTTTAAGATAAGGGGTATTATTTCTTTCGTATTCATGAATAGAGTTATTTTCTTTCAATATTCGTAAAGGTTGTTATTCTATTCTTTATTATTCTGTTGGAATAACCTGTCTACGCGGACTACCGCATGCATGGTGAAATCCTGTTGTTATTCCATTCTTTATTATTCTGTGGGAATAACCTGTTTACGCGGACTACCTCATACCTGGTGAATAACCTTTCGTATTAAGTTGTTATTAAATTGTAAAAATAATCTGTCTGAGCGAACTACCGCCTGACGGGTGAAAATTCAATTGCAGTTTCGTATATTGTTCATTTCAGATTCCTAACTCTAAACTTACTACGGTAAGTATTTCTTCTATAATTTTTGAAATGATCAAAAATTTCTTGAGTTTTGTGCTTCATCTAATATCATTTCACTGGAATATTGGTCTGAACTTTCTTGTAAAATTTTTATCTTTTCATGTCGAGTTACTATTCACGGTAAAAAAATTTTCCCAAATTATCTTTGATTGAATCCAGGTTTTGATCTTCATTCTTGAACTCTGGATAAACTCTCTAATGTTTGTCCTTTATCTCATTTGATTTGTTATTCGTATTATTTTTCATCATCTTCAGTCCTAAATGGTGATATAACTGAATATCTTTGGCCTGTAGTGCAAAGATGAATGATTACTTGATGAATATCTTTGGCCTGTAGTGCAAAGATGAATGATTACCTGATGAATATCTTTGGCCCGTAGTGCAAAGATGAACAGGTGTTGAGATAAACATGACCAACTGGTGATACAAATAAATATCTTTGGCGCGTAGTGCAAAAGATGAATATTTGATTCGAGATGTATATTGATTGATATTACAGGAATAAAATATTGATGATGGACTTTTAAATCAAAGAAGATAGTAGACATCATCCTCTACTTAACTCATCTAATGAATTGTTATTTTCGCTGCGAATATTGATCTAAAACGTGCTGTCTATAATATTTTATCTGATTTATTGAAGGCTAACATTAATTTATTTTTTATTATCTTAGTCATAATATTCTTTACTGGGTTAGTTGAGCTCACCTTTTTCTTCTATTGTTCTCTTTAGGAAATGAGAATATCGCGGGCACTAGTCGGGAAATGGTGTGATGGTCCGAGTTAGAGCTGTAGAAGTCCTCACTATTTTTTTTTAAAATTGTGTGATAATAAATATAATGAGGACTTAGTTTGAATGTTAATATTTTTTACATGTCTGTATTGACACTCACAGTTGTGTGGTTGTATTTTGCACGACCATTTGATATGAAAGATTGTATTTGAATTCTGTACCATATATTTGACGACTCAGAATGAGTTGAGTATTGAACCTATTTTAGGGGCGTCACACATATGCAGATTAGGGATCGGAGATACCCAATTCCTTGTACCCATTTTTCGTCCCCAAAGATTGGTAAAGATTTTAATTTCAATAGACAATCAAAATTTTCTCCCCTTCTTTGATCTATAGATAATAGAGAGAGAGAGAAATAAGAGAGACGGTAGAAATTTTATTGGGGATGATCTCCCCTTCTCAGATCTCAGATCGGTAAAGATTGTTGTTTTTGTTCAAATATTTGTAATTTAATATTTTTAAAAATATTTAAAATTAAAAATATTAGATAATTTAATATTGTTATAAATCGATAAAGATCCTTATAGTATACCAAAATATTAGATCGGTAAAGATCCTTATAGTATACCAAAATATTAGATAATTTAATATTTTTAAAAATATTTAAAATTAAAAAATATATGAATTCATTAATTTTATATAAATATGTGACGCCCCCAGAATAGGTCCAATCAACTCAACCTATTCTGGGTCGCTAAACACATGGTATAGAATTTAAATACAAACTTTTATATCACACGGTCGTGCAAAATACGACCACACAACTGTGAGTGTTAATACAAATATGTAGAAAATATAAACATTCAAACTAAGTTCTCATTACAATTATTATCACACTATTTTATAAAAATAGTAAGGACTACTACTGCTCTAACTCAGACCATCACTCTGTCCCCCGACTAGTCCCTACAACATTCTCATTTCTTGAAGAGGACAATAGATAAAAAGGGTGAGCTCAATTAGCCCAGTAAAGAATATTATGACTAAGATAATAAAGAATAAATTATCGTTAGTCTTCAACAAATCAGATAAAATATTATGGACAACAAATTTTAGATCAACAACTGCAGCGAAATTAACAATGCATCAGAAGAGTTAAGTAGGAAATAATGTCTACTATCTTCTATAATTTGAAAGTCCATAATCAATATTTTATCCCTATAACATCAATCAATATATATCTTGAATCAAATATTCATCTTTACACTACAGACCAAAGATATTTATTTGTATCACCAGTTGGTCATGTTCATCTCAACACCTGTCCTACGGGCCAAAGATATTCATCAAGTAATCATTTATTTTTGCACTACAGGCCAAAGATATTCGTCAAATAATCATTCATCTTTGCACTACAGGGCAAAGATATTCATTTGTATCACCATTTAGGACTGAAGATGATGAAAAATATTTTAAAGAACGAATCCAATGAGATAAAGGACAAAGATTAAGGATTCGTAAATCAGTTTATCCAAGTTCAAAAAAAAAAACTCCATAATAATCATTTGTTGAGCAAAATTCAAGAATGAAGTTCAAAACTTGAATCCAATCAAAGATAGGACCCATAATAGCCAACTTGGACAAAGAAAAGAAAATTTAAATTTTTCGGTGAATACTACCGTATTCATAAATAGTATCGTATACGTAAATAGTGTCGTATACGTGAATAATAACCCCGACATGAAAAGATAGAAATTTTTATAAAAAAAATCATACTTCGTGAATAGTACTCATGAATAGTACCGTATTCGTGAATAGTGTCGTATACGTGAATAATGCCGTATATGTGAATAATAACCCTGACGAAAAAGGTAAAAATTTCATAATAAAATTCATACCAATATTTTGATAAAATAATATTGACAGCAATAACATCATTTATGAAAAAAATAACATCCCTTACCTCAAAAGAATAATACTTCTGGCTGGAATATCGGATATAATGCTGAAGGAAACTTGTACTGTATAGCAATACTCAAAGTATCTAAATACTCACAAAATATGCTCGATATTATATAGAGAGAAAACTTTTGATTCTGGTGTGATTTTTAAATTCTAATTCAGCACCTTATTTATAGAAAAATGCTTAAAACGCCAAAGCAGAAAATTTAATAAAATATTATATTTTAAAAAAAACTTCCGCACACCTCTTTGAACTTCAATTTCAGTATTTTTCCATGTGTGGGGCCCACCATTCTAGAGCAAAAACTCCAGCATTTTACAACAACCAAAGTGGGGCCCACCATATATTTTAATAAAAAATATTTATTTTAAAACTTCAATAATTCATAATAAATAGTCTTTTTATCAGAAAAATACGAATTTTATGTCTTTTCTATAGAAAATTTAATTCTCTACAACTTTGTAGAAGGAAGTTTTTCCAAATTCCAAACAGAAAATGACCGAAATTCACATACGAATGATTTTTCACACCAAAATGCTGATAAAAATACCTCAACACTAATTCCTTCTTTTATATCCATAAAAAATAAATATTTCCTTATCATATAAATCAATAATTAATTATTCACAAATAATATTACAGAACTACAATATTGACCTCCAGGTCGTTCCCAAGAAAGAGGGGGCCTTCCGATATGAATTTTTCTTTACTGGCGCGCAATTAAATAACCCCTCCTAGACAGAACTTCCTTAGACATTGTCAATAATGCTATCTAATAATATTATTTAAATAATATAAATTATTGATATGATAATGTGAAATAATGTGCAGTGACAATTATTGAATTAACAATAAAAAATACTGTGCAATACCGTGTGATACTGTGCAACAACACGTATTAGTTTATTTTAACCACCGGGTATTCCAACAGTGTTAACGGTAACAACTACGTCGTTATTATTAAAAAAACTCATTCGTGTTGTTTTTTTTATCCGACAATTTTTCGTTATGGGGCCCACAAATGATTGCGCCGTCGTACGAATATTCCCCGACAGCAAGAATATTTCACGACCAAACGAATATTCCCCGACAATAATGAATATTTTATAACCACTTACTTATTTAAAATATTTGCGCATTTTACCCATAACTTACCACATTATCAAATTAACCCCTGACTATTTCAAAATAATATATAGAGAAAATTTAATTTTTTATTCATAAAAGTTGGGGTCTTACAAAATACATTTGTAAAAATTATACATTAAAATATAATATATTTTATTATTAATTAATTTAATTAATATATTTTATTATTAATTAATTTAAGTAATATATTTTATTATTAATTTATTTAATTATTTGTTATGTATATTAATTTGATTTATATTTTGTTTAACAATTTATTATAAATTTGAGTATAATTTAATTAATTATTATAAAATCGAGTATTATTATTATTATTAATTTATTTATTTTTAACCTTTTAATTTAATTTTTTTAAATAATTTATTTTTTTAGCAATATATATATATAATATCACATTTAAGTTAATAATTTTTTCTATTTTATAATTGTGAAGTTAGAAGCTTTTATTTGGTTGCTTTTTTTCTATTGTTTTATTTGGTTAACTTGTTTTAATTGTTGGCTTTTGGGTATTTTATTTATTTTTTTCATCATGACATGCCACGTGGACATATATATATATATATATATATATATATATATATATATATATATATATATATGACTTGTACAAAGTCTATCTGTGAATGCGTTAAAAGTTAAACGATTTAACAGAATTTGTAACGGTTTGTAAAAAAATTATAGTTCAATGAGTCGAATGAAAAAAATTTCAGTTCAATGATGCATTTGTAAATCAACCCCTAATAGAGTGGGAAAACGTTTATTTAACCCCCTATAAAACTATAACTTTTGCATGCATATGGAATAAAACAAAACATAATACTTTTTGCATACTTTTAAAGGGATCCGGTTATTATAAAGTTATTCTTTTGGTAAGTTGGTAAATTAGCCAATAGAATGCTGACACACATACAACTTCGTCTACGTATCACGGTGTCAGTATTCTATTGGCCAATTGACCAACTTACCCCAAAATAAACTTCATACTAGCTACTTCCCTTTTAAAGACTATTAACAAGCAGGATAACACTTTGGGTGAGTTTTTTACGGCAACTAAGATAGTTTAATTTTTATTTTTCTCATAAAATTTCTTCTAATGTCCTCTTTTTTTTTTCTTTTTTCTTTTTACTATTGTAACTAGTGATGCACAACAAGCCAGCCTCATGCCTCGACCGTTGATCAGGCCAGACCTTGACTTTCTTTTTACATTGGCAGGCAGGAACACAAAACTTAATTTATAATTATGGATAGATCATAGATGGGGCTAAGCAGGCGCAACTATTAGAGGGTGCATAATCTGGATTAAAACTTCAAAATTAACTACAACTGATGTTGAGTTTTTCATGGCCAATTGGGAAATAAAGATCCATATAATCCCAAATCAGTTGCACACTTGTGGTTGGAGGTGGCTAGACTTTCTATCTTTTGTTTTCTGGTATATGGTTTCCTCTTTTTTCCATAGTGTGAAGCAAACTTTAAAATATCATTCAAGTTCATGTTATTGTTAAGGAACTAAACAGTATCAATAAGAAATGGAAGGGAAGAACTATGAACCAAAAAGCCAAGAATACATTGTAAAAAAAATAAAAAAAGAATAATAATTAAAAAAGACAAACCAAATACCATAAGAAAAAGAAAGGGAAAATTAAAAAAATAATAATTTTAGAATAAGATTTTAATTAATCATGGTTCTTGGAGATGCAAAATAACTTCATTCCGTCACACTCTGTTTAAATTGGATGCTAGTTGGCAGAGATTGCCATCTTTTTTCTAGGTTGCCGCCCTTGTTCATTTGCGGCGCACTTTGTAATCAAACCCGCCAAACGTACACCTTCATTACTTCAACCATGCATGTTTGCAAAGTTAAGAACGCATAATTGTATGTTTTATATAGCATGGAATCTCCATTTAAATTTTCATTTGGCAAAAAAATTGAGGAAAAGTATGAAATTTGAATTTTGTACGTTTGATTTGCTTCAATTTGGTATTTCATGTCCAAATTTTGTAGAGCATACGATCAATGCAAGCTTTCATTATTTGTATTAATGCACTTGGATTATTGGCGCCAATATGTACGTGATTGTGTGGGAAAGAATAAAAAAGAAGAAAATGAAGGATTGCATTACATTGAGTGTGAAGTTTATTTATCAACAACTCATTCTGCCAACTTTTTTATGGAAAACACTCTTTTCATATGTGTTTTTGATATTTTCATATAGTTTATTCTCACATAAAAATAGGACTTATTAAGGATAAATATCAAAAATATCTGTGAAAATATTAGTTTCCTTTTATGGAACAATAATATTTATTGAGCATTTGGGCTGGATTTCAAGGAGCAATATACATATATTTTAAATGATTAATGACAAACTATTATTAAAATTTTAAATTTAATTATGAGTAATTTTGTCATATCATATTTTTTTTCATCTTCACAATACGTTTAAAAAGTAACTTCATTTACAAATTTTGTAAATATTAAGAATATATTTTATTTTATATTAGTTTTAAAATTAATATCTTGTTAATTTAATAGTGTTTATATGATAATATAATTATAATATTAAATTTAGGAATATTATGTCATTTGATATATATATATATATATATATATATATAACTATTTTTTCATCAATCATTTAATTTTAAAATCTTTTACTCTATATTTTTATTATCTTAATTATCTACTTACCACTATCTCTTATTCTCATTCATTTTTTTAATTAAATTAGTATTCTTTAAATTTCATATTATTAATATAGAACAATAATATTTAATAATATAACAATTTTTTATTATTAAATTATATAAGTATAACTATTTGATTTTAAACAAGATTTTACCTACTACATAAATAGATGAATAAATAAATAAATAATTTAAAGTTTAATACTATCATTTATATTATATAAATAGATTAACTATTATTTTAGACTTTGAATTAATTTTGTTATTAATAATTAGTTATACATTATTAGTTAAAAAATACTCCATTCATTCTAAAATTAGATATATATTTTGACTTTTTATAGTCAATTCGTGAAATTTTAAAATTCAAAATTGATATTAAATTATTTAGTTTTAATACAAACAAATATAACAATTGTAAACTAACAATAAAGTACTACTAATTATCATCTTTGTTATTTTCAAAATTTGAACGAAATTATATCAATTTTGAGTTTTAAGATTTTGTAAATTGACTTTAAAAAGTCAAAATGTATATCTAATTTTGGAACGGATGTAGTATGTTTTAGAAGGAATAATTTTTGTATAAAAATTATTCTGCACAATATTAATAAATTATTTTTATAATTAATATATTACAAAAAAATATATACAACATATTAATTTTATTACAAGAAATCCGTGCGGGATGACGGGCTAGTTATTATTTAATGAAAACAAATCTTTGTATGTTACAAGTGCTATTTAGAATTGGATCTGTTTTCTTCTCCTCAGGGCCGGCCTTTATCGGACAATATTCAGAATAGCCTTTTCGTTAACCCCCGGCCCAATCCAACTAAAAACCCTAGTAGTAGCATTTTTGTTGATGGCTATATAAAACCCCAGCCTCCGCAGCAAGGTTTTCATTCTTATCAGCAGTCTCTCTATTCCTGCCTCCATCTTTTTCCATTTCTATTATCTCCCCAACCCTAAATCCCCAATATCAATATCATTATGGCTGAAAGAGGAGGAGAACGCGGCGGTTTTGGTCGTGGATTCGGCCGTGGAGGGCGCGGTGGAGACCGGGGCCGCGGCCGCCGCCGTGGTCCCCGCAAAGAGGAAGAAGAGAACAAGTGGGTTCCAGTAACAAAGCTTGGCCGTCTCGTGCAAAACGGCAAAATCAAGTCCCTGGAGCAGATCTACCTCCACTCTCTCCCCATCAAGGAGTATCAGATCATTGATACCCTAGTTGGTCCCTCCCTGAAGGATGAGGTCATGAAAATCATGCCGGTCCAGAAACAGACCCGGGCCGGTCAGCGTACCCGTTTCAAGGCCTTCGTCGTCGTCGGTGACAGTAATGGCCACGTCGGTTTGGGGGTGAAGTGCAGCAAAGAGGTGGCGACGGCGATTCGTGGCGCGATTATATTGGCCAAGCTGTCTGTTATTCCGGTGAGGAGAGGATACTGGGGTAATAAGATTGGGAAGCCCCATACCGTTCCTTGCAAGGTTACCGGGAAGTGCGGGTCGGTTACGGTTCGGATGGTTCCTGCACCTCGTGGAGCGGGTATTGTGGCTGCTAGGGTTCCTAAGAAGGTGCTGCAATTTGCTGGGATTGATGATGTTTTCACTTCCTCTCGCGGGTCCACTAAGACTCTTGGGAATTTCGTTAAGGTCTGATTTTCATATTAATGCTCTTGCGCCTCTCTATATAAATTATAAAGTTGTTTAATATCCATTTTATATAACTGTTAATCTAATCTGTTTTGTGTGTAGTTTATTCTTTTTCAATTAGTTTTATGTATGTCTACATGATTGAAATGGTCATTGTAAACGTGCTCATTTTGTTTGATAAATTCATCTGCTTGTGTCTTTTTTGTTTGTGTTTCATTGTTTCTGTTGACCTGTATCTATAATTCAATTCAAACAAGAGTATTTATTTATCTAATTTCCACTGTTAATATATATATCTATCTATATATATATTAAGATAATGACTATCAATCTCGGATTATATACTTCATCATAAATAACTTATAAAAAAAATAGTCCACAGGACTATTTAAAGGACCTATTAATCTTTCCTCATGGGATAAAATAATTCCAAATAGTCTTAAATTAAGAGAAATGATCTATTTGCAAATCTCAACTATACTTTTTACAAACAAACATAGCCTTGGTACATGTCTATGACAAATTATTCAGCATAAAAAAAATAAAAGAAAATAGCATTTTATAAATATATTGAGTTTATGATTTGTTCAGTATTTGCCTAATTGGAGTTGTTTTATGATCCTTTGATAATCTTTGTTTGCTTAGATGTACAATTGTACATTCTGTTGTTTTGTTTAGACGATTTGCTTCTCAATTTTTCACTGGCATAATAAGCCAGTGTGATTTTGCTGGCTGATGACCGGGTCTATAGTTATACCATATTTATTTAAACCTTAATCCTACGCCAATCTTCAAGTGGATTCAATCTTCTATATATTATTTCCCCATGTCTGAAGTTATATAGCTACATTTTTTTGTATTTGTAAATGTTCTCAAGTATGCTCGTTGCTATTGTTCAGTTTAGGTTTCTTGCTGGTCTTAAAATATCTATCATTAGTAGGTTATGATTAAAAATGGGGTTGGGCTTTGATTTTGGTAGTATGCTTAGCAATCAAAATCATGTTGGGTTCGATTAAGCTGTATTGCTCATGTTTAACATTACATATGCGCGTTATAGAATTTCAATGTTTGGTACTTAGTCAAGTGTGGACCAATTGCTAGGCCACATTAAGTATTTAGATTATGATGTATTCTCCCTTTAAAAGATGGTTTACTTTGCATAACTATGAATTGCAAAGATACTTGACAGTATGTAATGTGTTGCAGGCTACATTTGACTGTCTGCTGAAGACCTATGGGTTCCTCACTCCAGACTTTTGGAGAGAGACTCGGTACACAAAATCTCCTTTCCAAGAGCACACAGATATTTTGGCCAAGCCCACAACCAAAATTATCCATCTGGAGGATCCAACTGATGAGAGGGTTGCCTGATGCTTTTTAAGAGTTGAGAGTATTCTGTGTTGGGACATCTTAATATAAATTACTTCTCTGTCTTTAAATGTTAAAATTTTCTTCTACAACAATATGTTGATCTTTTGTTATTGGTTGCAGTGGACAACAACTAGGTTTTGATTCTATTGGCTTTTATGTTTATTTCATATTTTTGTGCATCATCTGAGAATAACCAGATTGTTTTCTGAGGATGAACATTCTTATATTTCTTATTAGTTGTCTTGACCAGCCTTGCTACACAGGCTTGTGATGAAGATTCGAGCTAAAAAGAGGTAATAGCTTCCTAGTCCTGCCAATGGTTTTTGTGCATTGTGGATATGACTCCAATTATGGACCGACTTTACTTGCATAAATCCTCAATTTGACTTTTTTCCCCTACTGTTCTTAAAAAGAAGTGTGTTTTTTCTGGTATCCAACTTGAAAGCATTCTTTCTACTTGAACAATTAGTAACTATTGCTTATTGGAGTTTACATTATTACTCGTCCCCGCAACCTTTTTTTAGTTGAGAATAAAAAAAATAAGATAACGCCTATTTATATGTCAAAAGTATCTATTTATATAAAAATCCTTGCACAAACATAAAAATATATAAACATAAAAAGGAAGAAAATGAAAATGAAGAATTAGTAGTGAAAAGAAAGGTCGCGGATTTGTGGATGATAACTTGCATAGCACACAATTTTGATGCTGATGCTGGACCAAGGACTGCTATGGAACCTCACAAATCATCATCCTCGCTTATGTTCTTGCACAAAAGTTGATTGCAAATCAGAACAATTTATTCATGGCTGATTAGCACTTCTGTCTTTTTAAGTTGTCACTCACTTTTAAATTCGTCCCTAAAGTTCAATTTTCGTCAATTAAGTCTTTAAAGTGGTATTTTGGTGGCGTTTTCGTTCTTTCAACTCAATTTAACATAAATTCGACCTATTTTAATCCAATTCGACCCAGTTTGACCCAATTCAAAATTTTAATATTTTAAAATAAGTTTAAAATAATAATTATATTTAACATTTTAAAAAAGTAATATTTAATATTTAAAAATAAATTAATATTTTTAAAAATAGTTATTCTTAATATTTAAAAATAAAATATTAGTTTTTTACTAAAAATTAAAATCATAAATATTTTTAATATTCTAAAAATAATATTTTTTTAAATAATTATTACTTTTAATATTTTAAAAGCAAATATTATTTTTGTAAATTTTATTTTTAAAAATAATAATTATTTTATTTTTTTAAAAAATAATTATTTTAGAATATTAAAAATAATAATTTATTTCAAAATATTAAATATTGTTTTTTTAAAATATTAAATATAATTAGTATTTTAAACTTATTTTAAAAATAATATTATATTTTAAAATATTAAAATTTTGAGTTGGGTCAAACTCGGTCGGGTTGGATTAAAATAGGTCAAATTTATGTCAAATTGGGTTGAAGGAACAGAAACGCCAACAAAATGCCAATTTAAGGACTTAACTGACGAAAATTGAACTTTAGGGACGACTTTAAAAATAGGTGACAACTTGGAAGGACAGAAGTGCCAATCAGCCATTTATTCATCTATATAACTCTCTCCCTATATATATATTATATATATATAGAGAGCAATGATCCGTACCATATATTTGCCATTACAATTATGAACGACTGAGATTAAAAAACAGTTCTCATCCGCTAGAATTTCTAACGGAGAGGCTTAAATTTTTTTTGGGACCATTATGCCCCCATAACAAAAGCTGCTGCGAAAATTCACAGTGAATTGGGGCAAAATACTGGTAACAAAAGATGCTGCAAAAATTCACAGTGAGTTGGGGTAAAATATTGGTAACAAAAGCTGCTGCGATTTTATTAGATTCTTCTAGTTTTATGATTTTATTGCGGAGAGATGTAAGGAAGGTGTTAGGTTTGTAATAGATGCAGGGGTAGATGGTTTCTTCTGATTTGGTAGATGAAAGTAGTATGAGATAATGTAATATATTAAATGCAATTCCAACTCCTAGATTTTAGTTGGGTTGAATGACACATCTATCTCTCTAAATTGTCATTTATTTTTAAAATCGTCCCTAAAGTTTATTTTTCGTCAGTTAGATTCTTAAAGTGGTATTTTTTGGACGTTTCCGTTCCTCTTATCCGATTTGACCCCAAACCGACCCATCCTGGCCAAATTTTGACCAAATCCGGCCCAGTTTGACCGAACTCTAATTTTTAATATTTTAAAATAAAATTATTATTTTAATATTTTAAAATAAAATAAATATTTTATTTTTAAATAAAATATTATTTTAAAATAATAATTATATATAATATTTGGAAATAAATTATTATTTTCTAAATAATAATTATTTTTAATATTTTAAAATGAAATAATTATTTTAAAATATAGATATTTTTCTTATTTTAAAATAAAGTATTAATTTTAAAAAAATTTAAAATAATAATTATATTTAAAATTTTAAAATAAAATATTTTTAAAAATAATTATTATTTTTAATATTTTAAAATAAATATAATTTTTTTTAAAATTTTAAAATAATAATTATATTTAATATTTTAAAATAAAATATTTTTTAAAAATAATTTGAAAATAATTATTATTTTTAATATTTTAAGATAAAATAATTTTTTAAAATAATAAACATTTGTTATATTTAAAATAAAATATTAAATTTTAAAGTTTATAAAAATAATTATTATTTTAAGGAAAAAATATTAGAAATTTTATTTTTTCAAAAATGAGTAAAGTTTCATAAAATAAGATTCAAAAAATTATATAAGAAAATAAACTTTATTTTTTAAAAAAAAGTAGATTTTTTTTTCATTATTATGTAAAACTTTATTTATATGTATTCTTAATATTAGAATTTTTAAAAATTTAAAATAAAAATAAAAATTAAAATACAAAAAAATAGTAAAAGATAAATAAAAAAGTTGATTCAATTTTTTTAAGAAATAAATTAAAAAGTTATAAAAATAATTATTATTTTTAGGAAAAAAATTTGGAAATTTTTTCATTTTTTATAAAAAAAATGAGTAAAGTTTTAGAAAATATATATTAAAAAAAATAAAAATTTATTTTCATAAACCAAAAATAATTTTCTTAAAGATGTGTACATTTTCATAAAAATAATTAAGATTTAAAAAATTTTAACTTTACTTTTTTTGAATCTATATTTTATGAAACTTTACTCATTTTTGAAAAATTAAAAGTTTCTAATATTTTTTCCCTAAAATAATAATAATTTTTTAAAAATTATATTTAATTTTAAATATAAAAAGTATTAATTATTTTAAAAAGAATATTTTATTTTAAAATATTCAAAATAATTATTATTTTAAAAATATTTTAAGAAAATATATTTTAAATATTAAATTAAATTATTTGTTAATTTTTTTGAAATAATATTTTATTTTAAAATATTTAAAATAATAATTATTTTTAAAAAATATTTTATTTAAACTATTAAATATAATTAATATTTTAAAGTTATTTGAAAAATAGTATTTTCTTTTAAAATAGTCAAAATAACTATTTTTAATATAATTATTTTATTTAAAAATATTTATTTTATTTTAAAATATAAAGAATTGGGGTTGGGTCAAACTGGGTTGGGTTGGGTCAAATCGGGTAGGAAGAACTGAAACGCCAAAAAAATGTCACTTTAAGGACCTAATTGACAAAAAATAAACTTTAGAGACGACTTTAAAAATGAATAACAACTTGAAGGGACAGAAGTTCTATTCAGCCTTTTAGTTGGTTCAGCATTACTGAATTTTCGTAAACTTTTGATTTTAGTTGTTATGCCTAGTTGTTAATCTTGGCACAAATAGGAGTGAAATATTTGCAGAAATTATGGCTCTAGTGCCGATGAGAAGCAAGAACCATACTTGTTATTATGGGCGGCATAATGATTCATTTCTTTTTTAATCCTCTAACTATTTTTTAATCTCAACCATTTATATATATATATATATATATATATATATATATATATATATATATATATGGTTTGGATCTTAAGTTTATCATTTATTCAACATACCTTGTTTATCCCCCTTTAGCGACAGACTTGACGATGGTACGGTCCGTCGCTATATTTACAACCGTCGTCTTAACTTTTAGCGACGGATAACATATAGACGACGGTTGTATATATAACGACGGACCAAACCATCTCCGGGTCCGTCGCTAAAGGAGGATAAGCAAAGTATGTTGGATAAATGGTAAGCTTAAAATTCGTACCCTATATATATATATATATAGGCTGATCGACACTTCTGTCCCTTCAAGTTGCCACCTACTTTCAAAGTCGTCCCTAAAGTTCAATTTTCGTCAGTTAAGTTCTTAAATTGGCATTTTGTTGGCGTTTCTGTTCCTTCAATCCAATTTGACATAAATCTGACCCATTTTAATCCAACCCGACCGAGTTTGACCCAACTCAAAATTTTAATATTTTAAAATATAATATTATTTTTAAAATAAGTTTAAAATACTAATTATATTTAATATTTTAAAAAAACAATATTTAATATTTTGAAATAAATTATTATTTTTAAAATAATAATTATTTTAAAATTTTAAAATAAAATAATTATTTTAAAAATAGTTATTTTTAATACTTAGAAATAAAATATTAGTTTTTTATATATTTAATATTCTAAAATAATTATTTTTTTTAAATAAAATAATTATTATTTTTAAAAAATAAAATAATAAATTTTTTTAAAAAATAAAATAATTATTATTTTTTATATTTAAAAGTAAATATTATTTTTACAAATAAAATTTATTAAAATAATATTTACTTTTAAAATATTAAAAATAATAATTATTTAAAAAAATATTAATTTTAGAATATTAAAAATATTTATTATTTTAATTTTTAGAAAAAAAACTAATATTTTATTTTTAAATATTAAGAATAACTATTTTTAAAATAATTATTATTTTAAAAATATTCATTTATTTTAAAATATTAAATATTTTTTTTAAATGTTAAATATAATTATTATTTAAAACTTATTTTAAAAATAATATTATATTTTAAAATATTAAAATTTTGGATTGGGTCAAACTGGGTCGGGTTGGGTTAAAATGGGTCGGATTTATTCAAATTGGGTTGAAGGAACGGAAACGCCAACAAAATGTCACTTTAAGGATTTAACTGACGAAAATTAAACTTTAGGGACGACTTTGAGAGAGAGAGAGAGAGAGTGATTCATAGCTAACGTTATAAAAAAGAGATTAACCTTACAACAGATCTTTGAGCATCTATCCAAATATCGGACGCTTAACATGGTTCCTGTCTGCAATTTAATTTTCAATATTCTACAATTTAATACTTCGGACCAGATAAATATTCAAAATGTCCATCTTTGTAAAAGTCATTCATCTGCAGTATTAAACTGCTGAGTCTAAAGCTTAAATTTTTTTTTGGCATTCAGAGTATTAAACTGCAAAAGGTTAAAAAAATGAAATGGTGCTTGGTACATCTGATGGAAAAAACAAATCAATAAACGCAAAGCAAAAGAGATAGGAGGATAATAAAACAAAAAAACAACAAATCGATTGTCAATGAAGTTCCAAAAGTCAAACGAGAAAGAGAAAAGCTACCACCAAATAGATCCACCCAGTAGAAAGAGAGGGAAATTAAGTTTGAAATGGGCAATAGATCCACCCAGTAAAAAAATTAGAGAGAGTTTGAGATGGACAGTTACTTGGAATATCAAGCTGCTACTGGTTCTCAGCACCAACAAAACTAGATCTTCCGCTTCCACTTCCATTACTACTACTGGTATAGTAGTATCTCTATATTAACTTACGTTCTTTGCTTAATTGAGTGAGGGAAATGCAAACAAGCGAATTCTGATACTGATGATTTTTTTTTTGTTGTAATTTTTTATTGTTAATTTGTTTCAGGGGTACATCAAATTATTGTGGTGGATTCTCGGCTACTACCAGCAGCATCCGATTTCCTAATTAAGCCACGGACAAGAGGGTTATTATCATCAATATCCTAATTAAGGGTCTTTTCCTTCTTGATATATATATTTTCCATTAAATTTATTTAATTTGAAAAGATCATCTTATTTACATAACATAGTGTAATATAATCAGATAATATGAATTTGACTGAAGTTACTCTACGTTCATAGAGTAACACAATCCCTTTGTTTGGGCTTACTTGCAGTGTACTATAAAACCTCTGATCAGAGAGATTATGGCCGTGGTGGGTCCAGGTGGCGGTGTTATCGAATTTTCGACAACAGATGTAGGGCAAAACAGCCAGCAAAAACTGTAGTTGCGACAAATTGGCGTATGATTTCTGGTGATTTTTTCTAGCTTGGGCTTAGGCTTCAATTAGAATGAACAGACGTTCCCCGAAGATAAGATGCACAAACTCCGACAATGTAAAGTGCTTACAACTCATTTGCTTAATTATACCTGTTTTTTGTGTGAGTATATATATATATATATATATATCTGTTCTTAAAAGATTGTCGTTTAAGATTAATATACACAGATTAAGGAATATAATTAATAACTAGCAAAAATACTATACTACCCTTATTAATTGTCTCAACCAATTATTCCCTTCCTAATGTTTCTTATTCAATTTAACCAATTACTACTTGAATTATAGCATTGAATTGAATAAGAATCATTGGGAAGGGAAGAAAGCTTTAAATAGGAGAAAGTTTTAAATAAGGGTAAAGTAAGAAAAAAATAGCTAATGTGTATTGATAAACTCAAAACGATAATTTTTTTTGAACAAAAATTACTTTCTAAAACAACAATCTTTTAGGAACAGAGAGAGTATATATGTATAATTTCAAGGGATTTTTGAGAGTTTTATTGGGACTAGTTAGAGGCATTGTTGGACTTATGGGTGTTAAGATTTTGAAGATCTGATGAGAAAATCGAAGTTTTTAGAGAGGAGAAGAAGAAAGAGAGAATTCAGAGAGATGACAACGTTTTGGCTTTTCTTCTCTTTTCTCTTTTCTTTTTAGTGTTGCACCAAGGTCCGCAGTTTAATACTGGAGATGTCATTTTTTTTAAGTTTCAGGCTCCACAGTATAATACGGCGGACGAATGACTTTTACAATAAGGGGAATTTTAGATATTTATCTCGCCCACAAGTATTAAATTGTGAAATATTAGAAATTAAATTGCAAACGAGAGCCATATTAAGCATCCGATATTCGAATGAACGCTCAAGATCTATCGTAAGGTCAACCTCTTTTTTACAATGTTAATTATGGATCAATTCCTTATATATATATATATTCACAAAAATCTAATAGTTACTAATGCTTCTTTTAGTTTGGAGTTCAGTGAAATAAAATGAGTTGAGTTATATTCACATTTCAATGATTGGTCAATGACGATATTAAATATAAAATTATTATTGATTTTTTTAAAATTAATTTAAGATATTTTTAAGTATAAAATTGACACGAGTTACTTTTATTTTGGTCATATATATTGTAAACTATTTAAAAAGTATTACTTATTGTAAGATTAATTGTTTTATAATTTTTAATGAAATACCTTAATTTTGAATTTTAAAAATCTCTCAAATAATTGACTTTCTATAATAATTTGGAGCAGAGATAATATTAATTTTTTAAAAATTATTACATACATAAGCTATCTAATATATTTTCAAGTTAATATTGGATACAGCCCTACTATTTTCTATCAACTAAATTCTGTAGCCGTCCACAATTTATAGGCCACAACTTAAAAAAGAACGCCTTACCGTTTCTAGCTAAGCCAACCCGCTACTCATTCTACTCTTTCTAGCATACGCATTGTTATTAGGAAATTAGTTTGATCTAATTTAATTCAAACAAGATTGTTTAAGCTTATCTACTTTAATTGAGGTTGAATTTTGTATCATTATATATATATATATATATATAGGGGTCGATTCAGGAACTTTTCTTAGTAGGGGTGAATTTTAACTAATTTTTTTGTTGAAGTTAAATAAATAAAACTTGAACTAATCATAATATTAATTAATCATAATAATATTTACAAATTACAATAAATAATCATAATTCAAACTAAAAAAAGAATTTCAAATAAAAAACATTTAGATACAATTTGAAAACTTACTTTGGTTACTTGTCATAGTTCAATTTGAATTATTCTCCAAATTAATGCTCAAAGCCTCAAACCAAATTTGCTTTATATATTCAAACAAAATCATTAATTAATTTCAAAACATAAACTAGTTTTGATATATTTTATAAGTTTCAAATAAGTTTTACTTGAAATAAGAGAAACAAACCATTCAAAATTTATATTTAAAACACCAAAAATTATACAAGGTGTCCCATTAGTCAGAGGCATGGAAGTAAACTGATTATATATTGTATTTAGAATTGGTTTATGAAATGTTTTTTTTGCCCCTTTCAAATTTAACTCTTCTATTAATCTGTCTCCTTAAATTTTTTAATTTACATATCTGCCCTCCCCTCCCCTGCCCTGCCCTGCCCCTATATATCTATAAAAAAAATCCAGCAAGACAACTACCTATATGCTGACCCATATATAGATCCGCTACTGTATACACACATACATATATATTACTTTTTATTACTTTATTTGCGTTATTAGCTATTAATAATACATACAGTCCCATAAACTAACATAGTGCAGTTGATTTTTATTCATAAGAAAAAATTATAAATGGTGAATTAATTATACAACAAGAATATCAGCGTGGCTGAAATTATTTTGTATAAAATCTAATAACAAATCATTTTATTGTACAACAATCTTCCCAGCCAACTAAAATTAAATCTGTAAAAGCCCAATGGGTATATTGTTCTCCTCTTCATACATCTCTTTGAAGTCCATCCAAACTTCCAGTGAAGCCTAGCTAAATTCATAAAAAAAATTGAAGAAACAATTAACAAAATAATAAAAAAAGATTGTTCCAATATTGCTATGTATTTAACTAACTATCATCTTACCATGGAGTCCAACTAAGCTGCAGCCAGACATCAAAATGATCTGATTAGAGGAAGGAATCATAACCCATTGCCATCTTTATTAATTGTGTATATATACAACGTACGTACATACACCAAGTATATATATATAAAACTCTAATTAATTAATTTAGAAATCTATAGGTAGGTAGTAACTTTTGTAGATTTTCCTCCTCCTCCTCCGCCTCAACTAATTAAGGACAGTGAGGAGAAACATGGCCGCTTTCTTCAAACTTAACATTATTGCATTCGGCTTTGACAACTTCATCATCACCTTGTCCTGTTAGAATCACATCTTGCAATACAATTCCCTCACATGGATAACTCTTACTGCAATCAAAATTTATTGCCACGTCAGAAGCACTTGTTCCTGCTATATTCTGGTACACCACTTTTTTAACTTGAACAGCTGATTTCTGCATGTTGAAAAAACAAATATATATATAAAAAACCAATATATATTAACATTATTAATGATGATGCGCGCATGGTAAATTAATTATATTATTGATAACTTAATTTCAGGAAAGAGTAATTACCTGTTGTTTACATGGTGTAGCCTTGTCACAATAATTTTGATCTATGATTATAGGGTTTTTCACATTTTTCATGTCAATGTTCTGAAACTTTATGTTGCTTACATTTCCTGATCCTCCCTGAAAATTAAATACACAAGGTAAAGACATCAATTAATACTCCACTAAATATATGTATGTGCATTTTGATCCTTAATTCTGAAGGGTTGTATTGGTTCTAATTAATTTAGTACCAAAATTTAAACTAGTAATCCGTCCCACAAATTAATATGGCTCAAGTACACCTTTTTTTTTCATATATAAAATGTCTGAATCAAGTATATAATTCATTAATTCCAATTCAAAATTTTATCTAAAGTCTATTTTACCCTAAAAGTAGAGTCCAGTACTATTATATTTTCAGAAAAATGAAAAAAAATCTTTACTCTATAGTTATGAAGGTTCCATCATGGGTGAAATGGAAACTTAACTATACTCTCTTCTTTACTTTATTTTTTTTGTTGTTGTTGTGGTAGTTGTTGTGTTAATTTGTTTGAAAAGTGTAATTTTGTTTTGCTTAATTTTTGCCAAAGAGTATAATTATTTGAAAAGGCTTTAATATGGGATCCACAGCTCGCACTTGTCCTTTCTCGGGTGGGGCCATATTTATCCATGCATGCATGCATTTGTTATAGATAAAATACCTGATATGTTTTAATCCTAACACCATTCGTAGTTCTAGAAAGCTTAGCTCCATTCACCCTTACATCTGAAACATGAGCTTCTGAATTTCCATCTCCTAAGCTTCCAATACTGTGTTTACCACATTATATATATATATAGAAAAGTAAGTAATGTGTGAAATCATGAAATACAATATATATATATAGTCCGTTTTTTTAGCAAGATATAAAAACGAACCGATTTTAACGAAGGAGAAAACATCGCTAAAGCATAAAAAATAAGTTTTTTTATGCTTTAGTTTTAGGATAATGTGTGGTAATTAACCATCTAGCTATATAGTACCTGATACCATGGCCTGGTCCACAGGTTATATCTGTGATTTTCAGCTTCTGAGATCCATTTTCAATTGAAATACAATCATCACCTAATTAAATACGTTGCACAAACTTATGAGTAAATAACAACACTAAATACAGAAGATCAAATATATGAGTGAGTTTTCCTAGCAGTTTAATTTCATTCAGAAAATTTTGTTATACTTTTCTTAACGTTCATATATCAGTCGTATCTAAATTAATATAGATATACCTGTTCCTATTATAGAACTGGATAACTGCATGTTCTGAGTGCGGGTGATATGGATTCCATCGGTGTTGGGGCTATCTTCTGGTGCAGTCACAGTGAGATTGGAAGCTTGAACATTCACACATGTATCAAAAGACACTTGAATTTGCTGCGCATTTTGGATTTTCAGATTCTTCACTATCAAGTTCTCCCCCTTGTAGAAGGTCAAAGCCTACAAATTTATATATATATATATATATATATATAAGGTCCCAAATCAACAACAAATTAAAACAAGGAAAAGGAAAAAGAGAATTAATTAATTAACTGCTAGCTAGCTATGTTCCAAATCTACATATATATTTTAATTGATAGATATATGAGATATGAGATAGAGTTAAAATACCGTAGGCGCTTCCGTGCAAGGCTGCATGGAAATGAACCATAAGAAATAATCAATGATCAGTGATTATTAATTAATCACAAAAAGGATGCAAAGAAAAAAAAACCTAAAAATGAAATACAGATAGGAAAAATATAGCTATACATGGTTGCCCGATCGAGTATAAAAGTCTCTTCTTATACGGGTAGCTATATAGTTTGGGGTAGCTTAATTAATTAAATTAGCAATTAATTAATACTTACACGAGCTTTATTGGTTTTACAGGATTTTTTCCACCAAATTTTGCCATTACCATCGATGATTCCACCTCCTCCAACTAATAGATTTTGGACACTATCGAAGGTAAGCCAGTGTCTCCCATCTTTTTTGTAGTCTGATCGATCATCGGATGCTTCAATGGTGCCGTAAATCTGAGATCATATTTATGTATAAATTTCAGTAACATGTATGTAATAAGTATATATTTGTAGTTATACTTTGTACTAAAGAATGTGTCAGTGTGTGTATAATATGTGTATATGTATATGTATTTCTTGACTATATATATATATATATATATATATATATATATATATATTCTCTATATACATGACTCATCATCATATAATATATATTTGACCTGCACGGTAAGAGCATCTTTGCAAGGACCTTTGAACCTGATTTGCTTCACAAGATAACTTTTATTCTTTGGTACCACAAATACTGCTTCTCTAGAAGAACAAGCTTCCTCCCAAGTCTTCTTAAATGCCTGAATTAATAATGAGCATATATTTACATAATAAGTTTTTAACATGAAATATGTAGAATTCTCTCTCCAAATAATATAACGTCATACTATTAGGGTAATATTTGAGGATTTAAAATTTCGTACGAGCATGCTAAATGTCATCGCAAACCAGACTCATAATAATTAATTATGTATAAATTACCCCCCCCCCCCCCCACACACACAAAAAAAAAACTTTTAGAAATGCTAAATAAATACATTTAGATTTGGAGTCGTTAAGGTGTAGGTATTAATTTTTTAATCTAATTATAAAATATTTGAATATGATTATTTTGTAACTTTAATTAATTAACAAGGAAATGATATATATATATATATATATATATATATATATTATAGCATGCATCTTTTAAATTAAATTGTATGTAAATATTACTTTAGAATAAAGAAACAAATTCAAGCTTCAAAGTAAGTACTTTGATCCATGAAAATAAAATGAATACACAGTACCTCCGTATCATCAGTTTTGCCATCACCTTTAGCTCCAAAACTATCTACACTCACAGTTTTAGCTGAAGTTGCTGCAAGCGTTTCGATATAATTATTGAAACTGAAGCTTCTACTTTCAAGCTTAGGCGGTGAGTTGTGGAACTTGTCATCTTCAAGGGTGCTGAAATAGGAAGGATATGCTTCAAAGTCATAGCCAAATTCTTGATAGTTATTATTAGGCTGTAGGTCATCCTCAAGACTAGCGTAAAATGAGATCATAAAGGATAAAGAAATGATGATGAAGAGGAATGTATGACTTTGTGGAGCCATTAATAATTGATATATATATATATATATGTATATATATAGATATATAAGATTATATATAGGATAATAAATAAGTATATATGGAGGAAATAATATATCTATGAATTAAATGGCAAGAGGTATATAGATATTGAAGTGATAACATGAAATGAAGAAATCTAGATGCATGTATAGCTCTAGCTAGGATTAATTGAGGTATGGAATTAAGTGATATAACAAAGTAATGATGGCTTGCATATTTATAGAGAGGGGTGGGGCGGGAATGGAAGGGGAGAAGAGACATTTGGTTGCTGTTTTCTACGGCTCTTTAATTTGTGGTATGGAATGCAATATATGGGAGAGATTTAGACGAAAGGTTTTCTTCTCTTGGATACTTAATTTCCCGACTTAATTTTGCTCTCTCTCTCTCTCTCTCTCTCTCTCTCTCTCTCTCTCTCTCTCTCTCTCTCTCTCTCTCTCTCTCTCTCTCTCTCTCTCTCTCTCTCTATATTTTCTACACTTTCTGTATGCATGCATAACATGCACCATCTATAAGATAAGATTTAATATAACCCCAAAAATAATAATATATAATAATAATTTTAATTTCAATATAACAACGATATATAATAACATTCATTCTTAATTATTATACATGTGATTAGTGGCATATATACATGACGATCAATAGGATGTTATCACCATTTCAATGAAAATTTACTTTAAATAAATAAATAAAATCTAATTCATCCACAACTATATATATATATATATATATATATATATATATATATATATATATATATATATATATATATATATATGGGAAAAATGTAAGTACACAGCTGTGTAGTGCACAGTAGGTTATAGCGACGGTTTTCCAGAGCTATAACGATGGTTTGTCTGTCGCTATAGACAGAATATCTATGGCGACAGACAAACCGTCGCTATAGCCCTACAAAATCGTCGCTAAAGCCTACTGTGTAGCTACACAGCTGTGTAGCTACATATAGCCATACATATATATATATATATATATATATATATGTCCAACAAAATAAAAATAGGGAAAGAAGTATTTATTTCTTATACTCTAGACTAGTAGACAATATCTTACTCCCTCCATTACACAAAAAGAATTCTATTTCTTTCAATAATATATATAGTATTATAAAATGACAATTTTTCTAAGATTTTAATCATAAATTCATTATCGTTTCAATTTATAAGTTAAATATTCAAAAAAAAATTAAAATAAAATAAAATAGGAATAAACATGGAACAATAAATATATTCTTAACATGTGTAATTTTGCAAATATAACTCCATTTTTTTAAAGAGAGTTTATTATATACAAAGTCCATATATCTAGGCATCTAAACAAAGTCGAATTGCAATGTATGTCTTTCAAAGACTTAATTCGAAACTAATAATTGAAAACTGCGACAAGTTAAAAATGAATCTCACATATTTTTACAAGTTAAGAATTTTGCAATTAATCAACTTGGTTCCGTGTATTAATTATACCATTATTAATTAGTTAAAACGGACTAATTAATAAAGACCCACATACATTTGTGACTAATGATATTACTGAATCAAATGATGCATGCGCACGCATCTATAACTAAAATATGCATGCATTCTACAATATCATGAATCCATCATCATCAAATGCTGCAATATTAGAATTAATGAATCTTTGTGCATGGAATTAAGGCACGTAAACATTATATATTTAATTTGATCATGCATATATATATATATATATTACCTAAGTGGAGTTTGTGGTGGGTTAGGAGTGTGAAGATGTAAAACAATCTTATCCACATGGATGCAGATCCAACAGTTGAACCCCCATCCCTCAAATAACACTATTTGAGGGATCTCTCAACTGAAGCTGACTATATATATATATATATATATATATACCAGAGGGTTTGAAATTCAATAACTTGATTAATTATTAGTGAAAATAACATTATTATATTACAAACGATCAATTAAATTCTAAATATATATTCATGAAGGCTAATAAGTTACGTAAATTCGGTATTTATCCACACATCTATATATAGATCAAGCAAGCAAAATTTCAGATGAACAATTGTATTTTCATGATGTCAAAGGCAGGTTTGCTTCTTCGTACATTTATGTTAGGAATATTTGTACCCGATTAAGAATGAATGCACGGTTCGGAAAGAAGATTGTTGAATTGGATAAAGTCTCGTGCGTGTAAATTAAAGTAGGATTAATTATATATATAGATTATCATGGTATATATATACAATAATTAATTAAATTAAAGCTGTACATTTGTCGTTCATTTATTTGCTGACGCTCATCCGAGAGCTGCCATAATCTGTTTTTGGAAAGTCAAGGGATGGGTTTGGAGTATGGACACGATGGTGAGTCAAGTTTATAAGGGATTGTGTTTGTGCCATGATGCATTTCAAGACTTTAGTGCAATTACATACATTTAAATTGTTGTCCCCGCACCTCTTTGTTATAACTTATAATTGGTAGACATAATGATGGGCCTTAGCAACAATAATTTTTCATTTATATAACTTAATTATTAATGTCTTTTGATCATTTCAAAATTCGATATACATTTTTAAAATAACTTTTTTTAGAAAATTATTCTTCCAAATATAATCTTTTCATTTGCTGGATCGATCATAATTTTTAATTCATCTGCAATATAAATAATGACATGTTACAAATTTCATTTCAATTTGTAGTCATTTTAATTAGAACGTATTGAAAAAAAAATATATCTCTAATTTCAAAAATGAAGTAGTTAAATCATATAAATATTGATCATTCTTGAGCCGACGCGTGTCACTTGAGGGTATGACATTTAGTGTTAAACTAACTTCCTATCATGTTAGGCTGATGATGTCTTAGTCTAGTGGTTAAGACCGAGTTTAGGTCTCAGGCTCAATTGATTCAATTCTTACATTAGGTGAATTTATTTTCTTCATTATGAAAGTTTGTTTTCTCTTTGTGTGTGTTTGTTTCTTCCTCCTCCTCTATGAGGTTTGATTGATTATTGATATTGTTTCTTCATCTTTTATGAGAAAGTACTTGATTATGAAATTATATATTGTAATCGATCGGCTCTTCAAAAAAAAAAAAAAACTTCCATAACATTTAGGGGCTATAAAAGTTTTGGGCGGTTACACATGCAATTAATAGGTGTTAAAATTAGAGCAAAAATAGACTGATTAGGTAACCTTCCGATAACATTTTTGGCAATTTGGTCAAGACAAGTATGTAAAATTAATAAAGTTGCAGTTAGGGTTTTGATTCCGTTCGTTTGAGAATGTTTAACCACGACTTAGGTGCTATTTGTTTACATCTGATTGTCTCTTAATGGACTGCCTCTTATTCGCTAAGAGGTATGATGCTGTTTTTTTTTTTTTTTGTTACCTCTGAATGCCTCTTAATCGGTAAGACAGAAAATAAAATCTTAATAATTAAGAGGTACCTCTTAATGAAATTTTTTTGATAATTTTTTTTATATAAATATATCCAACAATATTATTCACTCATTTTTATTAAATTGAATATTTAAAATTATTAAATAAAAATTTACCTTTTAAAATAATAAAATAGTGTCATTAAGAGACAACTTACTTTTTAGTTATCAAACAGTTTTTTAGATTCAGACCTCATAACCATTCAGATGATCTAATTTATTAAGACATCATAATCATTCAGATCTTAATCGCCAGATTTATCAAACACAAACTTAGACTTATAAAAAGCTAGCCAAGACATATATGAAGTGTAAGCAGGGTGTTTTAAATATTGATTTCAGAAATTAAGGATTGATTAGATGGCCATCTTTATATATATATATATACAGAATTGATCAAGTCCGGACTCCCGGATTTTCTTAAAATCTGGATTTTTTTTTTGCTTTTTTTTAAAGCAACTAATAAAAAATGTATAATATTTTATGGAACTGAAAATTGTTCATAATACAGTGTTTTGGGTGTGATTTGATATAATAAAAAATGTACAGACCTGTTTTGTTATATATATCCAAATCACACCCAAAACACTGTATTATGAAAAATTTTCAGTTTCATAAAATATTATACATTTTTTATTAATTGTTTTTTAAAAAAAAATAAAAAAAATCTGTATTTTAACTCGGTCCGGGCGTGATCTGGACTCTATATATATATATAGTATTATAGTTAGAGAACCATCTAATCATTATATGGTAATATGTCAACTTGACTGGTTTTATAAGTTTCACTAGGGTTTATTTTTGGTAACTCAAATCCAGATAGAACATTATTATATTGTACCAATGTCTCTTTAGTAATATATATATATATATATATATATATATACTAGTTGTGTCCCGTGCCTCCGGCACTACATCGACGGTGGAATTTATCCCAAACTTTGAATTTATTGAGTGAGCGAAAAATTCAAAATCATTTGTATTTTGTTAGATAAATATGAATGTATGTATGATTAACATACATATACTACAAAGTGGGAACTAGATCTGTCACTTCACCATGTATATATAGCTAGCAATCAGAAGCAGAATTGAATAATAATAAATAAATGCATGAACTATAACAAATTAAAGCAAATCAAAGTTTCAGAAATATTATTGGGGAGGCAGGCCTAAATTAATTTGTAGCATACGCTCGTGCAGATTCTATCTAGGCTTTATTCATATTACATAGATTATCAAAAACGAATGATGCTAATAGGATACCACATTTGAAAACAAATACGATTATTTTGCATTTGATTAACCACATCATAATTAGTTATGTTATAAATGTCAATTAATAAGCAACTAATATGATGAGGACAAATCAATTTAGTACTCTTTAACATTAGTCGTCTTAATTAGGATTTTTTTTAAACAATCAAAATGATTGAAATATATATATATATATATATATATATATATATATATATATATATATATATATATATATATATATATATATCAAAACTGTATTTTATTTTAATAATTACTACATACAATAATCGTAGCAATTGTTTGTAGGCACAAAAAAGACGCGAGTTATAATTAAAATCTATAAAAGATCAACAAAATTAATATATAAATTTGAATACCAAGCCATAATAACCCTCCATCCAAATCTATGAGAATTTATATTTTATAATCAGCAAAATGAAAAATAAGTAACCCAACTAAGAAATTAAAATCTCTAAAATGGAGAAACAAGTTTTCACAAGAAAAGATAACGAAACTCTCTCATAAAGAAATGATATCAATTATCTCATGGAAAAAATAAAACCCGCAAAAAGAAAAAAGTAAACTCCCCACATAGAGAGAATTAAATACTAGAAAAAGAGAATGACCACAAAAAACAAAAGCAAAAGCAAAAACAAAAACAAAAACAAAAACAAAAATCTAGAAGAGAGTATCCAAAAAAGACGAGAACTAGCCCTCCCAAATAAAAAATGGAATCTATTTTTTTATAATAGAAAGAGAAGAGTACTTTAATTTTAGGAAATTGACGAGAACAAATAGTTAGTGCTGGGTGATATTTTTACTTACCTAAATACCCTCATAGATAATTAAAAATTATATTTAATATCCATTTTTTTTACTATTGTTAACAAATTTGTTATTTACAAATTATTTATTTAATTTTTTTTCTTTAACAAATTTGTCAATAATCAATTTAATGAATATTGTTCTAGTCTCTTGGTTTGGCTAATAGAATGTTATTAAAAAAATTATTGTTTATTCCTAAAATTATATTACTAATAGTATACTCCATCAAAGATTGTTCACAAGTTTATATATATATTTTTAAAATAGCATTGTTTATTTATAATTACATAATAAATTTGTTCATAATAATCCAGAAGGTTAAAATATGAAAATAAATGTATTCAATTATTTTAGATAGACAATTATCAAATACGTCATTTCATTTTATATCTAGAGTTTCTACTTCATTCAGTTTATTCAAATTCTCTTATACATTCAAAACTTTTCATCTAGTTTTATTAAAGAGATCCTAAGTTGTTGTAGGTGGATGAATAAGAACAAGTAAACATGGTTGATGGTTGTGACAAATACAATTTTTATGCGTGTGTAATGAGCTTTGCTTGTGGGCCTTAATTCTTACGAGTGGGCTTGTGAACTGTTGGATTTAGAGCAAGTACTTTATTTAAGTGTTTGTAGTTCGAGTTTGGGTAGGATATGTGTTAGGGTACTTTATATTAGGAACAATTACATTTTTTAATACATTTTAAAAATTAATTACAATAACAGTGCATTCAAAAAATATTTACAAAAATAATACATTTTTACTAGTTTATTTACAAAATTAATATAATTAGTATTCCTTTAATTTAGGTGAGCCAATCGACATTCTCTCTCACCATTGTCTCTCTTTGACAACTGCCTTATCCTCAATCGTCATTCTCCATCTCTCTCTGTTGCTGCTTCTACTACCTTGGTTGGTCTAAGGCAGTTGCTTTCTCCCTCAATCGGCTTTCAATCTCTTCTAGTCTAACTTCATCATGTGTTGCTTCGATTTCAATGTTAGAAACTTGGTTTTGATATTCTGAATTTGGATTATCGTCCGAAGATGATGCTTCTCTTGAAGTGCTACCAATCTTTTCCCTCCCTGATTCCAAGTCCTTGACCTTCTTTTGCAGTTCAGTTATATAAGCAATGGCAGATATTTGGCACAACAGTTGAAGGCCACTGAGTTTCACGAAAGTAGCACTAGATGATAGAAAAGAACGGTTGAGAGTGTATAGTACTACTATTCAGTTTGTAAGGCCTTTTATCCTAAATGAAGAGCCTAGAAGTAATGAATATACCCTCAACCAAACAAGAAAAAAAGCAACTTTTTGTGTATTAGTTGATCAGAACTCTAGTAACAACGTTGACTGCAACCATTTCTAGCATTTGGGAATGGAGACCTGTTCCCATTTGAGCATGCATCCCATGGCATCTCCTCTGTTTTCCTAACGGTAAGTTTTTCCCTAAATTGGGAATGGGTCGAGTTAAAATCATGCCCGAAAATTTTTGTGATCCTTGGTCGCTCCACAACATCCAAATTTGACAACTGGGAACAAGGTAATCAAACCTTCATATCAAGGTAACCAAACTTTCATACAAAGGTAACCAAACTTTCATACAAAGGTAACCAAACCTTCATAGCAAGGTAACTTAACCTTCATACCAAGGTAACCAAACATTCATACCAAGGTAACCAAACCTTCATGCCAAGGTAACCAAATCACCTCCACACCTGCAGTTTTTTTTATAATGCAGTTGGTAACCAAACCTTCATACCAAGGTAACCAATCCATATCCACACCTGCAGTTTTTTCATAGTACAGTTGGTAACCAAATTTTCGTACAAAGGTAACCAATTCAGTTTTATTAGGTTACCAATTTATTTTGAATGTGATGTAGTTGGTAGCCAAACCTTCATGCCAAGGTAACTAATTCAGTTTTATTAAGTTACCTTCATAGTGCAGTTAGTAACCAAACCTTCAAACTAAGGTAACCAAACTTTCATACTAAGGTAACCAAACCTTCATATCAAGGTAATCAATCCACCTCCACACCTGCAATTTTTTTATAGTGCAATTAGTAAGCAAACCTTCATACCAAGGTAACCAATCCACCTCCACATCTGTAATTTTTTCATAGTGCAGTTGGTAGCCAAACCTTCACACCAAGATAACCAATTCAGTTTTATTAGGTTACATTCATAGTGCAGTTGGTAACCAAACCTTTATACCAAGGTAACTAAATGAAATTCAGAGTTCAAGTTACATCTGGGTTGCTTATATGTTATGAAAAATGAAATGATTAATGCAGTAGATAGAGAAGTTGTCCATTCCGAGTTAAATTACAAGATAGGGTAAGCCCTGATGCATGTAAACTGTGGTATGGTCATGTAAATGACACAACTGCCTTGTATAAGGCGGAGATATGGCTTGACTAGTTGATGATTAGGCTATTTTAATGCACCTTTAGTTTTGATTAAACATGATATACTTTTGATTCCTTTAGGTTTGCTGTCAATCAGAATTTCTCATTATAGTGAGGAAATCTAGTGAGCTTTCTTCTAGGCACCGAGGTCCAGCCACCCTAAGTTTCTCTACTACTTGCATGCTAGTTTCAGTTAATGGTTGTATGCTTCCATCTATTTTTTTACTCATTGTCAAAAGTCAAAAAAATCGTAGGAAGTTGTCTGCTAAAATTAAGTTGGAAAGCCAATCTGCTTTCTTCTATCAACCAGAAGTTGATTGGTTTGCTTCACGTGGATTCACGGCGGAGGCGGTGATGAAGAGAATAAAGAGGCGGCAGAGGAAGATGATGAGAGAGATGAAGATTAGGATAGAGAAGATAATTTTTTATTTTTCCTCCTTTTGATTTGAATTTTGAATTTTGAATTTATTTTTGTTATTAGATCCCAAAGATTTGAATTTGAATTATTAATTATGGGAGTTATTTCTCCTTGATTTTAGGTTTTCTTATTAATGTGAAATTAAATGGTTTGAATTTGTTGCGTTATTTTTATAATTATTTTGTGGATGTACTAATAGTGTAATTATTTTTTAATTGTTGTATATTACTGTAAAGAACCCTTTATATTACTATACAACATTTAAAAAATAATTATAATAATCATACATCAAGAAAATAATTACAAAACTATCGCAAATCTCAATTTTGACAATTAATACGTACCTACAATTAAAGACCATTAACGTCCTACACGTCAGTTATCGAACTTTATGATTTCGGCAATCAACTAACATCCCAAATTCAAACTAGACACGAAAACAACGGAACGAGTTTTGCAGATCGAAAAACGAAATACGCCGAACATTCGAGATCGGCGAAATCAAACGACGACTCAATCGTTTCTAAACAAGCCTTCGAAGTTTTCATAACAGCATAACAGTCACGATCAAAAGTAAATTTGAGATATGCGATCAGTGATTATGAAATTTTATAGGTAAGTAAACAAGATGTTTATGCTTTCGAGTTACGATCGGTAACCAAAAACATTAATAGTATAAATTTTGTTGATTGGTGATTGATTTTTTACAAATTTGTATACTGCTACATTTGTTTTAAAGTATATTCTCATATATTTACCCGTAGTTACTAAATTATCATGTATTGGTTACCTACATGAAATTATTCGGACTTTAATTAGTCATAAGGTCAATATACTGAGTATTTTGATTGTAAAATTCATGTAACAATGTGTTTTATGTTCTGATTATAATTATTTATATTGGTCACTAATAACAATATATTTGGTTAATGTATAATGATGATTTAGTGTCTGTATAATATTGATTTGGTTACTGGATTTTTTACTGAGTGTACTGGTTGTAAGCTGCATGGACAAATGTGTTTGATATTGGTGGTTACTAAGTAGACACATATTGGTTACTGTCTACATTGAATTTGGTTGCTGTATACTGTGTTTTAGGTTCTGGTTACTAAGCGTATAATGTTGATTTGAAAAAATGTAGTTTATCTTATGGTTACTAAGTATATATATTTTGGTTACTGTGTAATCTGAATTTGGTTGCTGTATAGTGTTGATTTGGTTATAGATGTTTTTTATATTAATGGTTACTTAATAGATACATTGGTTATCTTCATACAACTGTTGGATTTCTAATTGGTCCCAAAGTAACATGTATAAAAAAATGTGCTATATGTTCTGGTTACTAAGTATATATGTATTGGTTACTGTATACTATGGATTTGGTTACTGTATAATGTTGATTCGGTTGCCAGTTACTATTATTGTCTTTTATACTGACTTATTTTATATATATGGTTACTTATTAACTACATTGGTTACTACACTGGTTGTTTTGACTGTAAAATGCAATGAAACATGTGTTTTATGTTATGGTTACTAAGTACATGTATGTTGGTTACTGTCTAATATTAATTTGGTTATTGTATAATATTGATTTGGTTACTGTATAGTATTAGTGTGTTTTATACTTATTTGTTTTATATAGATGATTACTTATTGACTAAATTGGTTACCTTCATACAACTGTTGGACTTAAATTGGTAACAAAGTCATTGTTCTGATTGTAAAATGCATTTAAAAATTTGTTTTATGTTCTGGTTACTAATTACATGTATATTGGTTACTGTCTAATCTATATTTGGTTACTGTTCAATATTTATCCAGTTGTCAGACAATGGAGATGATTCCAGTTGTACTTTATTTCAGCGGAACATGGACTGACAGTAACCAATACAACAATTTTGAAGTTACCGGCCTACTAGTTCCATCAACTAGTTCGTTCAGAGAAATGCAAAGCTTGGTATGCAGTGCAATACGGCTAGACACGAACACAACAACATTGTCAATCAAATATCAGATTAGAAGCGACATTCCACCGATCAGTATATCAGATGAAGCAACCTTTAGATTCTTTATGGAAGTTAGCCGAAAATCTGATGAACAAGGCAAATTCCCACTGATTATAGAGAATGTACACAGCAGGGGACACACAACAATCTTTCAGAACTTGATAAATGTAGAAGAAACTAGAATTCATGATGTAACGCCTATCAGATCAACACAGTTGAATTCAGAACTTGTACCGCTAGCAACACAAGATTGTCAAATTGGAACGCAATATGCTGATCAGCTTGTCATGGAAGTTATTGAACAACAACAAGACAGACAAAATGACATAACATACACACAAGAACGATCTAATGATGTCATAACAGATCCGAATGAACGTGAAGTAAAGGTACATCAAACTTACAAAGACAAGAAAATCCTATCACAAGCAATGAGGCTGCATTCAATCAAGAAAAACAGACAACATAAAGTTGAACGAACAAGTTGTAGAGACCTCGTGCTAGTGTGCATAGATAATAAAAATTGCAGATGGAAGATGAGAGCATCAAGGTTTCGAAAAACCAGTATGTTCAAGGTGAGAGCATTCAATGACATCCACACGTATTCAGTCAACGTATTGCTTGGAGACCACAGACAGACAAATAGTGAGTTGATTAGTGAATGCATAGATTAACAAATCTGAAGAAAATATACACACCAACCGATATTGTGGAGGATATGATGACAGAGTATAATATGTTTATCTCTTACCAAAAAGCATGGAGATCAAAGGAGAAAGCATTGGAGAAGGTGAGAGGAAGTCTACACGACTACACACTGATCCCATCATGGTTACACATGTTGGAGAAAACAAATCCAGGTAACACTCTAAAACGCTTTATTTGTTTATCATAATTAGTTGGATACCCAATACAAATGAATTGGTTACCTTATTATGTATGATTAGTTACCAGCTGTATTCCAACATGATGACATGGTATAAAATAAAACATATACATTTAACAATTGATAACAGGCCATAAACAAGCTTATAATTATCTGGTTACTAACAAAAACTAAACTGGTTACCTTATATGTAGGTTTTGAAACCAACCTAACGTTTCAACTGAAATAGCTGATGAAAACTGTCTGAAACATTTATATGTATAACTGTTTGGTTACTAACAAAAAATAATATGATTACCATTATGTACACGTTTGGTTACAATGATATTAGACAAATCATAAGATAACAGTAACCAAAATGTAATAAATAAGTATCCAAACAGTTATATGACAGTAAACAAAACAGTATAACATATTACTATTTGGTTACTATCATATAACCATACCATATTAAATAAGTAACCAAACCATTGTATGATAGTAACCAGAACATGTTTTAATGGTAACCAAAACAATAACATTATGTAGATTAAACCCAGTTTAGGCAACCCATGTAAACTAAACAATTACATAGTATCCACAACACTATATAAAGGTGACCAAAATTCCACATTGAGTGCACAATAACAGTAACCAAATCATAAGATAGTAGTAACCATAACATGATAAAGAAGTAACCAGACAATAATATGATATTAACAATAACATAATTTAATGACATTCTGGACACCATATGCACTGTGTTGGAAAGAATATTATGTTAGGAATATACATAAGAATGTTATTCCTATTTATATATGATTTGATTATGATATAAATGAATGAATATATATGCAAGTATGCTTGCATTGATAAAAGCTGTAAAGTCCTTTGATAGATAATAGGAATATATGTACAAGGACTTAGACTGAAATGATCAAATATGTTAGGTTGATCCTACATAAGCAAAACAGCTTTGTAAAGTCCTTAAAAAGAAATGATGTACAAGGACTATAAAGATAGAAAGATCAAGCTTGTTAGGTTGATCTTATAATATAATAAATAGGCCTGTCTGATTGTCGAAGCACTGCATCAGAATCTTAGTCTGCTAGGAGAGACAAAAGGAGACTCGAGAGCTATCAAGGCGGAATCGTAGTCTGCAGGATAGTAAATCTCAGAGTTCGTAGTCTGCCAGGAGAAACGAGGAAGAATCGTAGTGTGTCGAGAAGAATTTCCTCGGAGCCATAGTTTGCTGAGGAAGTCATGTTCAGAATCGAAGAGACAGCCTGTCTATGAGCCGACCGAGAAACTGCCAGAACTAAGTCAAGAATTGTAGATCACACTTAAAGTAGTGGAGTCTAATGATCATCATAGGCAGAGATCGTAGTTGGGGAAGATCAGACGAAGGCAGCAAGCATGAAGGCAGAATCGTAGTCTGTCAAGGTCTGATCTCGGAATCGTAGTGTCTGCAGCAACTAAGCTAAATCGTAGTCTGTAGAACTAAGGCTTCCACAAGGGTTGCTCAACAACGCTAAGGGAAGAATCGTAGTGTCAACACGGTTCTCATTAAATGGGCACTCCCAATATATCCAAAGCATGAAGCCTCAGGTCTGAGCTACAAAGATACATCCTACATGAAGAGTACCAGAGAGCACTCACCGAATGGCATGCAAGCAAGCAGAAGATCTAAGCATCAACTCTATCCACATGCAGACTGAGTTGTGAGGCCATTCGAGATGAAGTCTTCCACAAGCTAATCAGAAGAAGACTTCATGCAAAGTGGCTGACCAGAGAAAGTCAGCAAGTGCAGTAGCTGTCAAGAGAACAGAAGACAACGATCTTGAGAACCACTTAAGATCGTAGTGTTTGCCAAAGTAAAGAAAGAACTCATACAATCTACAGAGTTACCGACCAATTTGTGAAGAACAAGACAGAAGTGATTAAGCATGGGTCAGACCATTGAAGATAGGTGAACGGGAGATCACTAGGAGAAATGAGCTGGGTATGCCACAAATCTGAAGTGTTTTGCTATTCAGAAGAGGTCAGAACGACAAGTCAAAATATCAGTTCCTGAGATCAGTCAAGGCAAGCAGAAGTGTTGAAACACTGCACAAATGAAGGAAGAGATGTTCTACATTAAAGATCCAAGAACACTCATCAGAATCGTAGTGTTGTCTCTGCCAGTCAAAGCAACATTCAATATGACACACTACGATCAAGGTCCAAGAACATCTGCATCAGAATCGTAGAGTTCTGACATCTGAGGATTGAAGCATTGGCAACGGTTTAATCTAAAGACTGACATCCGAACGTTACTATTTGAGAGCATCGATGCAGAAGGACAACTCCTAAGGATTCGAATCAAGGAATCAAAGAGGAGTAATAAAGAAGACTACCAGCCTGACATGGAACAGTGACATCTCTGATACGGTAGAGAGAAAGCAGACTGCTGTGTCAGTAAAGTCAAAAAGGAGCAGTCACGTCACATCAGCAGTCTGAACCAAATAACTCGAGATCTGCGAAGCAATTCAAATAGCTTTCAATGGCTACTTTCCAACGGGATGATTATGGAAGGGTATTTAAAGGACAAGCTTCAAAGATAAGAGTTGTTGCTGAGTTGTAGATTCGTCAAGTTATTGGAATGCTACATTGTTGACTCTACGAGTTCCACCAGTGCTGAAGAGAACAAGTCTCAGTGGCAGTGAGACTACGAAGGTGGAAGTGAAGCAGACTTAAAGAAGGACTGAACAGACTAAAGCTTCACTCAACAAGGATGAGAATGCCACTGAAGATGGCAACCAAGATGAGAACTGAGAAGGCCAAGAAGATAGCATTCAAGAAGGTGGCTGAGCATAAAGAAGATCAGAAGAGCCACTCTACAGATCACCGTGAAGAACCAGAAGCTGAACAAGAAAAGATGCAGAACCATGTCTGCATATCATTCAAGAAGGGTTCAAACGATGCTAAGGGTTAGAAGAAGGTGACCCACAATGAAAAGCCTTAGCAGTTCTATGTGGTGATGGTGCACCATAGAAGAGGTCCAGACTGAAGATCAGCTGCACCATAGAAGAGGTCCAGACTCGAAGCAGAATGCTGAGGACCAAGCCTAGCTGCTAAGTACCAAGATGATCAAGCTTCAAGACATCTTAGCAGTAAAGCACAAACAACAACAACAACTACAACTACAAGTAGCCAGGGCCAAATGGTCCTTGTCTGGAGGGACTAAATGAGTTCCAAGCCGAAGGGCTTGAAGAGTTCTTAGTGAACTAGAGTTCCAAGCCAAAGGGCTTGAAGAGTTCTTAGTAAACTAAAGGAGTTCCAAGCCAAAGGGCTTGAAGAGTTCAAAAGTGAACTAAAGTTCCAGGGCTGCTGGCCTTAAAGAAATCTTAGTGATTCAGGGTGTTGCCCATTCATTAGTGGATTTCCTACAAGAGTGCAGAAGAGTGGATTAGGAGTCGAGTTGGCTCTGAACCACTTAAAATCCTTTTGTGTCTTTTACATTCTGTCATTTACTTTATGCCTTTACATTATGTACCTAACTGCTATAACTGCTATGTATGTACTAACTACTTACAACTAAACTAACTCCAAGAATAATGTATCAATGTTTATCAATATACCAATGAAGGGGAGATTTTACTTATTCCGTTGTGCTTGAAATGATCCTTATGTTTGTCATATACTAACTTCTTAACTATACAAATTAAAATGGAAAAACTTTATAAATTCAAAAGATCTATTCAACCCCCTCTTCTAGATCTATTGTGTGCCTACTGGGAACTAACAATTGGTATCAAAGCAGGTTCTCATGCTATTCAAAAGCTAATCGCTTTGAGTCTGATCCTAGGCACAAACATTGTTCTAAACTTAGTTTAGTAGTAAGTAACTTGTAAATGCAGATGAGCTCACACGTTGGACATAATGTGTACATATAGATGTGTATATACACCTAAAGCTGCTCAGATTGGTCCAGTTCTTAAATGCCATAACATCAAGACCAATCCTTGTCCATAGTCAATCTTGTAGTCTGAAGACCAGAGTTGGGAAGTCAAGAAGTATCTACAACAAAGAATCAAGCATCCTCCATTCTGAAAGATGAAAGGCCATACACGCTAAGAAATGCTTATACAGAGGAGAAAGAAGATTCTCTCAACTATGATTTGGCCAAACAATAGTTGGATGTGAACCTTGAGGTTCAAAAGAGTTAAAGAACTAAAGATGCCAAGATCTTCCTAGCTTATCTCTTCAAGGCTATGATTGATTGATTGAAGGACAACTGGAGCAACAAGCTGTCAGAAATAAATGTAAAGATATGCACATCAATGCCTAACCTCATTCTAGTAAGGTAAATGACTGTCAAGAAACTGACAGTGTAAAGGTACGGTTCCTCATTAATATAAATGTGTACATCATATTGCATCACCTTATGTACTATAATAGTATTCTATTAAGAGACCATACTCTACCCAAAAAGGGGAAGAGAGAAAGTACATTGGGGTTTGAAACTTAATTGCTAATAAACTTTCTCTTCACCCAAGTTTTAGATTGAAGATAACGTCTTGAATGAAGTCTAAAATTGGTCATAAGCATATCAAGATCTAATTAAGATTAAGTGGAGTAATCCTTGCTAAAAGGTTGGAATGTATGTACAAACCTATGTTCTAAGTTTTTGATAATATGTAGAGTATGATCAGTTCTGGAAGAGTATCTTGAAGATTCTTGGAAACTGATCATCTCCATGAATCAACCAGATACAATTAAGTAATAGAGTTGATTCCTACTCTGCAAACCTTCAAAACCTGTGAACGTAACCAAGCAACGGATGAAATCATCAAAGAAAAAGAGTGTCTTATTAAAATGACTAATTTTGCACACACTCACAATTATGCATGACAAATGTCATATCTAAATCTGATTCATGCATAGATATGTTCATTGATGCTAAAATGGATGTAAAATCTATCATATGAGGAATAGGGGTTCTTGAGAAACTAACCTAGCAAGATCCAATAAAAATTGGATACCAAAAACGAAATTATCTAAACCTGCAGGTACTTGGTCTACTTGACCACACTAAGGAATACTGAGGCAGATGGCTTCAGTCACAAGGACTTAACCAGCTGGAGGCTCAAGACATTTCAGCAATGTGCTTGGCAAATTACTCTATGCCAAAGCCTATTCTTGAAGACTTGTTGAGCTCACATATATGAAGCTCACAAGATTGCTGATCACCATATGGAAGCTGTCTATCAAGGAGCTGAAAGAAAATCGTACTGTTCTCTACGATCAAGACCTTGCCAAGCCTGTGCATGTAAACACACGATGATTGTGTCACAATGACCAAAATCGTTGTGCTTCTCAAATCAACTTCAGATATTCCAGTTCTGATTAAGGAAGAATGGCAAATTACTGAAGAAAGGCTGATAGATGTTGACAAGTTGATAGTCTCAAGAAATCCTCCACTCATCCTTAACTCATAATGAAGATTCTAAGGAAGGACTACGAGCATCCGAAACATCTAGTCTTGTGTCAAATGAAGGAGACTACGTTCATAGTTATGTCAACAATCATGGAGTGATCAGTTCCAAAGATATCTCTCTCCATGAATCAAGGAAGCTTATCTGATAGAGATAATTCCAGTCAGAGAAAGATCAAGTGAAAAGCTGAAGAAGCTGTGAACTTTAGGGAAAGAAGAAAAGAAGTCACAGAACAAAGAAGTTCTTTCTCACTACGATTGTAGGGCTATCATCAATCGTAGAGTCCAGACAAAGTATAACCGCAGATGGAGAAACTACAGCAGCCTCTCAGCCTGAACAGTTATCAGGACTAAATCTGAAGAAAGTATATTACTATTCATGATCTATGCTGAGAAAGAAAAATTAAAGATGGTGGAATTTGTGGAAGAACAGATGATGATATGGAGATGGTGAAGCTCAGGGAGCAAAATGAGGAAGTGGAATTCTTGCTAGAAGTTGTGAGGATAAACAGGAGCTAACCCAAACCAAAAAGACTCCAGTTGCAGAGTCTCAAAATTCTGTGACTGATGAACCAAATGAATATCCATCATAGTCAGTAGTAATGTTCCAAAATATACTACTGATAACCATATCAACCATCCATCTCAAAATCATGGAGTACCTATGATCAACCATCTGATCATAACAAATGAACAGAAGGAAACCACGACCATAATCTCTACAAAATCCAACGCCAATGAAAATCCAGTGTTGGAAGATGAACTCCTCAGCAGAAAGGTAAAATATGATGTCAATACTAATCATGTCTAAAGCTTTTCATCTAGTAAGCTTCTCAGGGACAAACCTGATCCTTAGCATTCAGCTAAGAGGTTGGCCCTTTCTAAGCTACCTTACTTTAGAAGGAATGCTAATATGAAATCCATCACAAGATTCTATGCTGAATCAAGCAGCATCTCCTCAGAAGATTACAAGCTGCAGATGAGAATTGTCAATCCCTCAGAGTCTAATGGAGAAGTTGTCTATTGAAGCATGACCACAGACTACGATCATCGAAGAAGAAGCAAAGATGGTAGAGCAGTCAGGGAAATCGTGGAGTACTAAGAAAAGACACGAGTCACTCCACGAATTGAAGAAGTCAATAGTCAACAGAAGAAAAAGTCAAATCTGGTTAACTGACACGATGGAGAAGTCACAGATTGTGACCTATCAGCAACATACAGCTGTCCCACTAAGAAACGTGAAGGGAACAATTACAAGAGGGAATTTTAAATAATTGACAGTTTCACTTTAGCGGGTTCATTAAAAGCTATAAACCTGTCAAACCCATACACTCATCCTCTCAAAGCCAAAACCTAAATACTTCCAAACAACCAAGATCCTCTCAAACAGTTATTAAATCTTGAATCGCCCCCTGACATCTCACAAGATCCTCACAGAGTTATACTCAAAAACCCTAACTCTTCACATGGAAAACTGGCGAGTAATCACTGGCATTCAGTTCGGAACCAAGACGTTCGAGAAATCTAAGAAGAAGTTCAGAGATATTCTCGAACTGGTGAAGAAGGATGGATTCTCGAAAAGTCTTGAATCAAACACAAGAATATATGTTGACTTGGCTAAAGAATTCCATTCCAACGCAACTATGAATTCTGGAACTCTTTCTACCAAGGTCAAAGGTCAGATTCTGAAGCTGAAATCTTCTGACATAAATCAGTGCTTAGGTTTCCCTAACCTAGGACTGAAGAGCCTTGATGAAGTTGACATCGAAGAAGCAAAGAAGATTATGGGGTACAGAAGAAACTCTAATCTGAAGGACATGAAGAAAAAGGAGTTTCCTGAAGAGTTTGAGTTCCTTGCAGAGATTGTAGGTAAATGTATACTATGCAAGGACACTGCACATGATACTGTGAGTGATCAGCAGTTGAAGATTATGTCTGCCATAGTTCTGAAGAAGCAGATAAATTTTGGAGCAATCCTGCTTGATCAAATGTCTAAATGGTTGGACAAGGTGGAGAAGAAAAGGCTATCAGGAAAACCACTCACAAAGGTTTTCCATGGAAGGTTTTTGAGTATCATTCTGAAGAAGAGGTTGAAGAACAAAATTAAGGATGATGAGGGTGAAGTCCTTAATAGCCATAAGATAATGACTACACAGCTGTTTACAAACTGGAAGAAGAATCCAACGGAGAATAAACGGTTAACATATGGAAATAGCAGCAAGAGTTCCTCAAAGAAAAGGAAGGCAAGTGCCATGAAAGAAGAAGAGTCTTCATCCTCTAAAGGTGCAATTATCCCAGAACCCAAGTCTGCAAAGCCTTTGAAGAAGAAAGCCAAAGTTGTGCAGAGGCAGATGCCAGTTTCCCAAAGAAGTTTATCCACTGAAGAAGAAAATGTGGAGCCAGAAAATGAGATGGGAACAGAGGAGTCCAAAGGTGAACCTTCGGGGAGCAAATCTGGTAATGAAAAAGAATATGCAAGTGCTGTGGTTCATCCTCAAGGTAGCCATTCTGCTGATAAGGGAGAATCTGAACATAAAGCAGTTAGATCTCCCAGGGCAGAAGTGTCAAGAAGTCCATCTGTTGAAGCAAAAGATGAAGAATCTAAAGAAGAAGTATCTGTCACTCTTGCTGTTGAATCTCAAAGAAGTCTGTCTGATGAGTCAGAGACTTCAGAGACTGAAGTTAAAAAGATATCTGAATCTCCTTTAGCTGATTTTCCAAAATGAAGAAAGAGCAACAGATTGCTTGCTCAAGCTATTTTTGGAAAGAAAGGAGAATCGTCTACAGCTATCATAGAGCTCAGTGATGATGAGGCTGCATCAAAGGAAAGACGAGTGAAGATATCTACAAAGAATAGCAGTAAAAAGCTGAAGACTACAGAGCTAGAAGAGACTAGTGTATCTGCAAAGGCAAGCTCTGATGATGATAATGATCAAATGCATGAACTAACTGATGAGTCAGTTGAAGAAAGTCTACGCCAATATGACTCCAGCTCAGGTCAGGACAAATGTAAAGGAGACTTCAGTCCTGAGGATGACGTGCCTGAAGATCTTCATATTTCTTGTCCTGTTCAACGCAAGAGGAGAATAGTGGTAAAAATTATTGAAGAACCACTAGATGCACTTCCAAAGAAATGGATAAATCATGGGAATGGAAGGTTGCAAGTGGTGGAAATGACTGTAGCACATCTACTCAACCATCAAGATACTATAAAGCTAGATTCCTCAACCTTGCTTTATGATACTGAAGTCAAGGATCATGCTATAAGATGGTTTCATCCTCACATGTCATGGGCAAAGGCATCTCTCACTGGAGATAATAGTTATCTTTCATGGTGCTTCTCCCAACTCCCCAACCTAGAATTGGTGGCACAAAACTTCCCAAGAGTGAAGAAGTTTGTAACTCTGCTGATCAAAGATAAGTCTCACTTCAAGATACACAGACATGTTGAAAATCATTACATCCCCTACGATTGTCGAGTAGACTTAGATGGAAGAAGGATTCTGCCCAAGTCCACAATCATGGAGTCATCTCACGCTATCCTTGAAGAAGATCAAGACGAATTTATGAAGTTGTATTCTGCCCAAGCAGCATGGAACTCAACGATTTATCAGATTCTCACTACCTTTGAAAATCTATCCAAAGGTGAAAATCGTGGAGTTCACCCAGATACTCAACAGGAGGATGATCAACCAAATGCTCAGAAAGAGGATAAACAACCTGATACTACATCTCCTCAAGAGCAAGAGTTGCTGAAGAACTGGTTAAGGAGATTTCTCAAATCACTGCAGAAATAAAGGACATATCAACTAACGAAGATGATGAGCTGTCCAAGAGGCTTCAAAACAGACTTTCCGACATATCCCTAAAGCTTCATGTAAGGGATCAAGTATTTCTGAAGGCCATGAGTGATCAAAAGGAAGAAGCTCTACAAGTTCAGAAGGCTAATCAAGATCAAATCCTATTTCTCTCTGACAAGATTGACGATATGAAATAGTCTTTCTCCCTCCAGCTTGAGCTAAGCCAACAAGAACTCAAGATTAAGGTTGGTAACTCATCTCACATGATGGAGCAGCTTATGTCAAACATGGAGCAGCTTTTATAAGTGATTAATGACAAAAAGAGGAAGAAAAAGATACATCAAAAGAGACATTCAAGAGGAGAGCACTCAAGGGGGAGACTGAAGTCTAAGAAAAAGAGTAACAGAGAGACAAAGATGGCTAAGAGGACAAAGGCAAAGAAGAAGAAAGAAGCATCAGCAGAAGCAGAATCATCATCTGAGGGGGAGCCAAAAGATGATGACCCCATGAACACAGAATCTAAGGGGGAGCTAAACAAAGAAGAAGAGCATGCAACTGGACCAGAGCCTGATCAGACAAAGAAGTGAAGCATGCATCTGAGGGGGAGCAGGGGAAAGAAGAAAAAGAAGAAAGAAAGATGAGCAGCAGCAGAAGCTGATCAACAGACATTCTAGAGACATACATGGAGCAGAAGAGGTACATCTCTATCTAATTAAGTATGTTCTGGATCCAGAATGTAGAATGTCATAGCATATGTAATTTTATATTATCATCAATGACATTCATTATTATCTGCTTTAGAAATACAGCTGCTCATTGTATATAAGATTCATTCATCTCATGCATATGCACTGATTATTTTTGTCATAATCAAATAGGGGGAGATTGTTAGGAATATACATAAGAATGTTATTCCTATTTATATATGATTTGATTATGATATAAATGAATGAATATGCAAGTATGCTTGCATTGATAAAAGCTGTAAAGTCCTTTGATAGATAATAGGAATATATGTACAAGAACTTAGACTGAAATGATCAAATATGTTAGGTTGATCCTACATAAGCAAAACAGCTTTGTAAAGTCCTTAAAAAGAAATGATGTACAAGGACTATAAAGATAGAAAGATCAAGCTTGTTAGGTTGATCTTATAACATAATAAATAGGCCTGTCTGATTGTCGAAGCACTGCATTAGAATCGTAGTCTGCCAGGAGAGACAAAGGAGACTCGAGAGCTATCAAGGCGGAATCGTAGTCTGCAGGATAGTAGATCTCAAAGTTCGTAGTCTGCCAGGAGAAACGAGGAAGAATCGTAGTGTGTCGAGAAGAATTTCCTCGGAGCCGTAGTCTGCTGAGGAAGTCATGTTCAGAATCGAAGAGACAGCCTGTCTATGAGCCGACCGAGAAACTGCCAGAACTAAGTCAAGAATTGTAGATCACACTTAAAGTAGTGGAGTCTAATGATCATCAGAGGCAGAGATCGTAGTCGGGGAAGATCAGATGAAGGCAGCAAGCATGAAGGCAGAATCGTAGTCTGTCAAGGTCTGATCTCGAAATCGTAGTGTCTGCAGCAACTAAGCTAAATCGTAGTCTGCAGAACTAAGGCTTCCACAAGGGTTGCTCAACAACGCTAAGGGAAGAATCGTAGTGTCAACAAGATTCTCATCCAATGGGCACTCCCAATATATCCAAAGCATGAAGCCTCTGGTCTGAGCTACAAAGATACATCCTACATGAAGAGTACCAGAGAGCACTCACTGAATGACATGCAAGCTAACAGAAGATCTAAGCATCAACTCTATCCACATGCAGACTGAGTTGTGAGGCCATTCGAGATAAAGTCTTCCACAAGCTAATCAGAAGAAGACTTCATGCAAAGTGACTAACCAGAGAAAGTCAGCAAGTGCAATAGCTGTCAAGAGAACAGAAGATAACGATCTTGAGAATCACTCAAGATCATAGTGTTTGCCAAAGTAAAGAAGGAACTCATACAATCTACAGAGATACCGACCAATTTGTGAAGAACAAGACAGGAGTGATTAAGCATGGGTCAGACCATTGAAGATAGGTGAACGGGAAATTACCAGGAGAAATGAGCTGGGTATGCCACAAATCTGAAGTGTTTTGCTATTCAGAAGAGGTCAGAACGACAAGTCAAAATATCAGTTCCTGAGATCAGTCAAGGCAAGCAGAAGTGTTGAAACACTGCACAAATGAAGGAAGAGATGTTCTACATTAAAGATCCAAGAACACTCATCAGAATCGTAGTGTTGTCTCTGCCAGTCAAAGCAACATTCAATATGACACACTACGATCAAGGTCCAAGAACATCTGCATCAGAATCGTAGAGTTCTGACATCTGAGGATTGAAGCATTGACAACGGTTTAATCTAAAGACTGACATCCGAACGTTACTATTTGAGAGCATCGATGCAGAAGGACAACTCCTAAGGATTCGAATCAAGGAATCAAAGAGGAGTAATAAAGAAGACTACCAGCCTGACATGGAACAGTGACATCTCTGATACGGTAGAGAGAAAGCAGACTGCTGTGTCAGTAAAGTCAAAAAGGAGCTGTCACGTCACATCAGCAGTCTGAACCAAATAACTCGAGATCTGCGAAGCAATTCAAATAGCTTTCAATGGCTACTTTCCAACGGGATGATTATGGAAGGGTATTTAAAGGACAAGCTTCAAAGATAAGAGTTGTTGTTGAGTTGTAGATTCGTCAAGTTGTTGGAATGCTACATTGTTGACTCTACGAGTTCCACCATTGTTGAAGAGAACAAGTCTCAGTGGCAGTGAGACTACGAAGGTGGAAGTGAAGCAGACTTAAAGAAGGACTGAACAGACTAAAGCTTCACTCAACAAGGATGAGAATGCCACTGAAGATGGCAGCCAAGCTGAGAATCGAGAAGGCCAAGAAGATAGCATTCAGGAAGGTGGATGATAAGTACACAATATTCATAATTTTTTACTCTTTTACATTTGGTTTTATTACATGTTTCATGTGTATATGAGCTTAATAAGTTGTTTATTATTTTCAGGTGAATTAAAGCTAAAAGGATGAAAACAAGTTGATTTGGAGTTGAATTGAAGAGGAGTTTGACCAGCAGTTGACTTTCTCAATATTTGGAGATTCCTACATGGAATTGGATTGATATTACTATTAGAATTAGGACTTCTTTGGACTGAGATTTTATTTCCTTATTAGATTCTATTTCTTTATGGAAACTAGTTATAATTGCAATTCCTTTTAGGATTTGGATTCCTAGTTCTTATAGGATTTAAGTCCTTGTCTAGCACTATAAATAGAGGATGATAGTCAAGGTTTTATTCATTCAATCTTGTACCAACTATCATACCTCATTGAAGTACAGACTTGGAGCATGTCAGGCTAGTTTCTTTATTCAGTTCTAAAGGGAGGTGGAACCTTGTTACAAGTAATTAATTAATTGAGTATTATTATTTATTCCTTCTTGTATGAAATTTCTTCTGATAATCTGTTTTCATTGATTGCATGCTAATTGATCTAATTAATTTGATATGGCCAATTGAGTTAATTTAATCATTATCATATGCTAGATTAAGATTGGTATTACGTGTAATTGATATCTGTCTTCATCACAAGTAGTAAATTAGTGATACTAATTGTGGACAAGCTTTTGTGTATTGCTAAGATTATCAGAAAACAAGTTAAACAAATCGAGCTTATGTGTTTGTTGCTTGGATTAGCCTAATTCTCTATTTCTTAATGCTTCTATCATATTAAATCTAGAGAGCTTGTTCTAGATTATATGCTAGTTGAATCTGGTGAAGAGCTTGTTTCATACAGTGAATATCTAAGGAGAATTTCGGATAACAGAGCTTATTGTTATCTAGGGTTAATAGTTTCATTGAAGGGTAAAGAATAATAACTTGATTAATTGATTGCTGTGCTTGGTGAAACTGAACTACAGAACTGAAGTTTTTACATATTTGGTTAATCTCTTTATTTAAATTCTGTTTTTCTTAGTTTAAAACAATTTCAAAAATCCCCCATTTTTATTTTCTGTTAAAATAGTTGAATAAATCTAAAACAAACTCACTCTCTGTGGGATCGATCCTTGCTTACTACTGTGCTAATTATTTAAATTCGTGAAGTGAAAGTGAGGTTAATTTAGGAGTGTAAACGACAGCTCCCAAATTTTGGCGCCGTTGCCGGGGAGTAATTGTGCGTTTTGTTTTTATTCTATTATTTCTTTTATTTTTGTTTTATGACTCGATCTTCTCAGACTACTATATTAGATTTTGATCCAGAGATTGAGAAAACTGCAAGGAGGCTAAGAAAGCAAAAAGTTCAACAGTCTACTGCAGATTTAGACGAGGCTTCTGCATCATCACCGGGCCTCAACTTAGCTTTGGAATTACTTTCTGATAAATCATTCACCGAATCAGACGAAGAAGAAAAGATGGCGGAGCCCAACAACAATCGGACATTGAAACAATTGGCTACTCCTAATCTTACTCATCAACCTTTGTGCATTGAATATCCTGCTTTAAATGCTGCATTTGAACTTAAATCCGGACTAATTCATCTTTTGCCTACTTTCCGTGGTCTTACAGGTGAAGATCCATACAAGCATTTGAAGGAGTTCCATGTGGTGTGCTCGACCATGAAACCACACGGAATTTCAGAGGAACAAATCAAATTAAGAGCCTTCCCATTCTCCCTAGCAGATTTAGCGAAGGATTGGCTGTACTATCTCCCATCCGGATCAATAAATTCATGGAGCGACATGAAAGGGCTATTCTTAGAGAAATATTTTCCTGCTTCAAGAGTGGCCAACATAAGGAAGGAGATTTGCGGGATCCGACAATTTAGTGGGGAGACACTGTACGAGTACTGGGAGAGATTCAAGAAATTGTGCTCCAGCTGCCCTCCCCACCAAATCGACGAGCAACACTTGATTCAGTACTTCTACGAGGGATTGATACCAATGGAAAGAAGTATGATCGATGCGGCTAGCGGAGGAGCATTAGTGGACAAGACACCAGAGGCTGCAAGAAATCTGATTGCAAATATGGCTGCTAACTCACAACAATACGGAACAAGGAATGATCATACTTCGAAAAAGGTAAATGAGGTAAGCACAAGTGAATTGGTACAACAGATTTCTAATTTAACTGCTGTGGTGCAACAATTAACAACAGGAAACGTGCCGGTTGCGAGGGCTTGCGGATTATGCCTAATGGCAGGGCATGCTACTGATGCATGCCCAACATTGCAAGAGGATGAGAATGCACAGCAAGCCAATGTAGTAGGTAACTACCAGACACAACCAAAGAAGTATGATCCCTACTCAAACACTTACAATCCAGGCTGGAAAGATCATCCAAACCTCAGTTATGGAGAGAACAGGTCACAAACACAAGGAGTGTTCCCACCGAGGCAGCAAGGCTTCCAATCAGCCCAACCTCAATATCAACCTAAGCAAGCAGCACCTGCACCTACTGGAACCACATTGGAGGATATGTTCAAAGCATTCATGAATCAGACACAGCAGTTCCAGCTGGAGACAAAAGCTTCGGTTCAAGACTTGAGAAACCAAGTAGGACAGCTGGCTACAACTGTGGGGATATTGGAATCCAAAGACTCGGGAAAATTACCATCTCAAACAGTAGTCAACCCAAGGGAGAATGCAAGTGCCATAACTTTGCGGAGTGGAACACAGTCACATACACCACCTACCCCCGTAGAGTTTGAGGAGGAAGCAGCTAAGGAGGAAACAGAAAAATCCAAGGTACAACCTAACCCTCCTACTCAGCTTAAAAACATTCCTCTTCCATTTCCTCCTAGAAATTCTAAAACCACAAAGAAAGATGAAAAAGAAAAAGAAATTCTGGAAACTTTTAGAAAAGTAGAAGTAAACATCCCTCTCCTTGATGCAATCAAACAAGTGCCAAGATATGCAAAATTTTTAAAAGAATTATGCACTAATAAAAGAAAATTGCAAAATGATGAAAGAGTTACTGTTGGAGAAAATGTATCTGCTGTCCTTCAAAGAAAAATGCCTCCTAAATGTAAAGATCCAGGAATGTTCACAATCCCATGCAAAATAGGAAACACCAGATTTGAAAAGGCCATGCTAGATTTAGGAGCGTCAATTAATGTTATGCCTTTATCTATTTATGCCTCGTTAAATCTAGGTCCTTTGAAAAATACTGGTGTGATTATTCAATTGGCAGATCGTACTAACACTTACCCCCGAGGGGTAATTGAAGACGTCTTAGTGCAGGTGAACGAACTAATCTTTCCTGCAGATTTTTACATTGTGGACATGGAAGATGATATATCACCAAACCCTTCCCATATCTTGTTAGGAAGGCCATTCCTAAAAACAGCAAAAACCATGATTGATGTGCATAATGGGACCTTGACAATGGAATTCGATGGAGAAAAGATTCAATTTAACATCTATGATGCCATGAGGTACCCTAGTGATATAGGGCAAGTTTTTGCTATTGATGTGAGAGATTCCATAGTACATAGAACTTTGGAAAGAATACACAGGGATAGTTTGGAGGTGGTCATCACCAACAGTATGGATATGGACAAGGAAGATGAAGTTGAGCGAACTCATGAATTGAATGAAATTGTGGCTGCACTACACTCATTGCCGAAATTCTCAGATAAGTCAACAGTACATTCTATTCAATTACCTATTTCTCATCAAAAGTTACTACCATCTGTTGTGCAAGCTCCAACCCTAGAATTGAAACAATTACCTGTACATTTGAAATATGCATATTTGGGGACTAATGATACTTTGCCTGTTATTATTGCTAGCAATCTAACTAAAATGCAGGAAGATAAATTGCTGAGAGTCCTAAGGGACCATGTCACAGTTTTTGGTTGGACGATAGCGGATATCAAAGGTATTAGTCCTGCGATGTGCATGCATCGGATATTGTTAGAGGATGGAGCTAAGCCCACGAGGGACGCACAAAGAAGATTGAATCCACCCATGATGGAGGTGGTGAAAAAAGAGGTGCTCAAACTGCTTGATGCCGGCATAATCTATCCCATTTCCGATAGTCAATGGGTGAGTCCAGTGCAGGTAGTCCCAAAGAAATCCGGAATCACCGTTGTCAAGAACGATGATAATGAGTTGGTGCCCACACGGATACAAACAGGATGGAGAGTGTGTATTGACTACAGGAAATTAAATGCTGTAACAAGAAAATATCACTTTCCTCTTCCTTTTATTGATCAAATGTTGGAAAGATTAGCTGGGCACACTTATTACTGTTTTCTAGATGGTTTTTCAGGATATAACCAGATTGTGATTGCACCCGAGGACCAAGAAAAGACCACATTCACATGTCCCTTCGGCACATTTGCATACCGACGTATGTCATTTGGACTCTGTAATGCTCCTGGTACTTTTCAGAGATGCATGGTAAGCATTTTTTCAGATCTTTTAGAAAACTGCATTGAGGTCTTTATGGATGACTTCACAATACATGGTGATTCTTTGGATGCATGCTTAGATAATTTGAGTCGTGTTTTGGATAGATGCATGGAAACTAATCTTGTTCTAAATTGGGAAAAATGTCATTTTATGGTAGAACAAGGAATAGTACTTGGTCATGTTGTATCATCTAAGGGTCTCGAAGTTGATAAAGCTAAGATAGATATTATTTCTGCTTTGCCTTACCCCGTCAGTGTGCGGGAGATTCGTTCTTTTCTTGGTCATGCAGGATTCTATCGAAGGTTTATCAAGGAGTTTTCGAAGACTGCATTGCCCTTGTGTAAGTTGCTACAAAAGGATGTGGACTTTCAGTTTAATGATGAGTGCAAGGAGGCTTTTGATATTTTAAAGAAATTGCTGACCTCTGCCCCTGTGATCCAACCACCGAATTGGAAGTTTCCATTTGAAATCATGTGTGACGCAAGCAACTATGCAGTGGGGGCTGTTTTGGGACAAAGGATTGACAAAGTTGTTCATGCCATCTACTATGCTTCTAGAACTTTGAATGGAGCTCAGATAAACTATTCCACAACTGAAAAGGAACTTTTATCTGTGGTTTTTGCTTTAGATAAATTTCGATCATATTTGCTTGGCACTAAAGTTATAGTTTATTCTGACCATGCTGCTCTTAGGTATTTGCTAACTAAGAAAGACTCTAAACCTAGGATTATTAGATGGATTCTCCTTTTACAAGAATTTGACTTGGAGATCAAAGATAAGAAGGGTGCGGACAACTTGGTAGCGGATCACCTGAGTAGATTTTTGAGAGAAGAGGATGAACTACCCTTGCGTGATGCCTTCCCCGATGAGCAGTTACTTTCCATCCATGCTGAAACTCCATGGTATGCAAATCTGGTAAACTATTTGGTAAGTGCATATTTTCCTAAGGAATTTTCCAAATCCCAGAAAGAAAAGCTAAAGAGTGATGCTAGACACTATGTTTGGGATGATCCATACTTATGGAAATTTTGTGCTGACCAGATAATTAGAAGATGTGTGCCAAATAATGAATTCCAATCTATTCTAGTTTTTTGCCATTCTCAGGCATGTGGAGGACATTTTGGTCCAAAAAGAACTGCTAACAAAGTTTTGGAAAGTGGTTTTTATTGGCCGTCACTTTTTAAAGATTCCTATCTGTTTTGTAAAACATGTGATAATTGCCAAAGGACGGGGAATATCTCTCAAAGAAATCAAATGCCCCAAACTCCTATTTTAGTTGTTGAGATTTTTGATGTTTGGGGTATAGATTTTATGGGACCTTTTCCTTCATCCTTTGGGAATGTATATATTCTTTTAGCTGTTGATTATGTCTCAAAATGGGTGGAAGCTAAAGCCACTAGGACTGACGATTCTAAAGTTGTTGCAGATTTTGTCAGGACTAACATATTTGTCAGGTTTGGAGCACCACGGGCCATCATTAGCGATCGTGGAACTCACTTTTGTAATAGGGTATTAGCGGCTTTGTTCAAGAAGTACAATGTTTTGCACAAGGTTTCTACATCCTACCATCCGCAAAGTAATGGCCAAGCTGAGGTGTCCAACCGGGAGATCAAATCCATTTTAGAGAAGGTAGTCAACCCAAGCAGGAAGGATTGGAGTTTGAGACTAGATGATGCACTTTGGGCCTATCGAACGGCATTCAAAACTCCTATTGGGATGTCACCATATCGGATTGTGTTTGGGAAACCCTGCCACTTACCAGTTGAGTTAGAGCATAGGGCTTTTTGGGCAATCAAGCAGTGCAACATGAGTTTGGAAGTAGCTGGAGTACACAGGAAGTTGCAGTTACAAGAATTGGAAGAATTAAGGAATGAAGCCTATGAAAGTTCAAAGATTTACAAGGAAAAGACCAAGGCCTTTCATGATAAGCAAATTGTGCGGAAAACCTTTGTTGTAGGACAGAAAGTTTTGTTATATCATTCTCGGTTTAAGTTATTTCCAGGTAAATTGAGATCTAGATGGGTTGGTCCTTTTGTTATCACTAATGTGTTTTCTCATGGTGCAGTCGAGATTCAGAGTCCAAGTACAGGAAAGGTTTTTAAAGTGAATGGACATAGATTGAAACCGTTCTATGAGGGACATCAGGTGGAAAATATTGAGATGGTGGAGCTTGATGATCCGGTCTATGCAGAATGAGAAGGGAGACATGATGTCAAGCTAATGACAATAAACAAGGGCAGCTACTTGGGAGGCAACCCAAGAAATCAGATTTGATTTTTCTATCCCTTTATTATTTAGTTTTTTTATTTGCATCTAGTTCTTTCTTCTTTGCACGATTTTCTTACATTGGGGACAATGTAAGGTTTGAGTGTGGGGGGAAAGATTTAGGTTTTTATTTTATTTAAAGATATTGATCCGATTTTGATAGGAAACTTGAAAATTGCCCATGAAATTTTTTTTAAAATTTTTTGACTTCCATAATTCTATTTGCCTATGTGTTCGAAGATTAAAGTCAAAAAAAAAAAAAAAAATTTGAAAATCAATGCTAAAAATTCAAAATCTGTTTGATGCTTAATTGGTTAATGATTGAGAAAAACTAAGTTATGATCCAAAGTAATTGATTTGAGTTGAATTTGTGTCTCATGAGTACTTGAACATGTGATATATGCTTAGTTGGCTAAGTTATCTGTGGAGTTGTCTATGTGCACTAATCTCATGCTCTAGAACTATTGAACTGCTTAAGTTTTTTGCAGGACCATGTGAAAAAAAAAATAAGAAAAATTGGAAACCAGTGAAATTGTTGAAAAAGAAACACAAGAGAAGTCATGTGGTGGGATAAGATGGAGCGTAAAACGCACTCTCCCATAAACACGTGCGAATAAGTGAGATGGAGCATAAAATGCACTCACTTACAAAAGAAAAAATTGAGGAAGGTGAAACGGAGCATAAAATGCATTCACCGGAAACAAATTAGAAAAATGAAAGGGTCCTACAGAAAAAAATTAAAGCAGAAAAAAATTATGTTTTGAGTTTTTGAGTGGTGTGCACGGTTTTTGCTCCATGATAATTAAGTTGAGTAAGTGTGTGGATCATAGACAAGGGCTTATGTGATTACAATTTAATTAAAGGAAATTCATTGGTGAAATGGCGAGGTGTTTATCTTGAGTTGATTGATGAAGCGTTGATTATGTTTTTGTGGGTTTAGTGTTGATAATCATGATTTGATTTTAAAATCTTTTGACATAATGGTTGAATAGAATTGTTTTTGGAAATCAAAATTTTGGTTTACACGAGGACGTGTAAAAGACTAAGTGTGGGGGAATTTGATAAGTACACAATATTCATAATTTTTTACTCTTTTACATTTGGTTTTATTACATGTTTCATGTGTATATGAGCTTAATAAGTTGTTTATTATTTTCAGGTGAATTAAAGCTAAAAGGATGAAAACAAGTTGATTTGGAGTTGAATTGAAGAGGAGTTTGACCAGCAGTTGACTTTCTCAATATTTGGAGATTCCTACATGGAATTGGATTGATATTACTATTAGAATTAGGACTTCTTTGGACTGAGATTTTATTTCCTTATTAGATTCTATTTCTTTATGGAAACTAGTTATAATTGCAATTCCTTTTAGGATTTGGATTCCTAGTTCTTATAGGATTTAAGTCCTTGTCTAGCACTATAAATAGAGGATGATAGTCAAGGTTTTATTCATTCAATCTTGTACCAACTATCATACCTCATTGAAGTACAGACTTGGAGCATGTCAGGCTAGTTTCTTTATTCAGTTCTAAAGGGAGGTGGAACCTTGTTACAAGTAATTAATTAATTGAGTATTATTATTTATTCCTTCTTGTATGAAATTTCTTCTGATAATCTGTTTTCATTGATTGCATGCTAATTGATCTAATTAATTTGATATGGCCAATTGAGTTAATTTAATCATTATCATATGCTAGATTAAGATTGGTATTACGTGTAATTGATATCTGTCTTCATCACAAGTAGTAAATTAGTGATACTAATTGTGGACAAGCTTTTGTGTATTGCTAAGATTATCAGAAAACAAGTTAAACAAATCGAGCTTATGTGTTTGTTGCTTGGATTAGCCTAATTCTCTATTTCTTAATGCTTCTATCATATTAAATCTAGAGAGCTTGTTCTAGATTATATGCTAGTTGAATCTGGTGAAGAGCTTGTTTCATACAGTGAATATCTAAGGAGAATTTCGGATAACAGAGCTTATTGTTATCTAGGGTTAATAGTTTCATTGAAGGGTAAAGAATAATAACTTGATTAATTGATTGCTGTGCTTGGTGAAACTGAACTACAGAACTGAAGTTTTTACATATTTGGTTAATCTCTTTATTTAAATTCTGTTTTTCTTAGTTTAAAACAATTTCAAAAATCCCCCATTTTTATTTTCTGTTAAAATAGTTGAATAAATCTAAAACAAACTCACTCTCTGTGGGATCGATCCTTGCTTACTACTGTGCTAATTATTTAAATTCGTGAAGTGAAAGTGAGGTTAATTTAGGAGTGTAAACGACAGCTCCCAGTGGATGAGCATAAAGAAGATCAGAAGAGCCACTCTACAGATCACTATGAAGAACCAGAAGCTGAACAAGAAAAGATGCAGAACCCTGTCTACATATCATTCAAGAAGGGTTCAAAGGATGCTAAGGGTTAGAAGAAGGTGACCCACAATGAAAAGCCTTAGCAGTCCTATGTGGTTATGGTGCACAGCTGACAGCAAGTGAAGATGAACTGAACAGACTGAAGATCAGTTGCACTATAGAAGAGGTCCAGACTCGAAGCAGAATGCTGAGGACCAAGCCTAGCTGCTAAGTACCAAGATGATCAAGCTTCAAGACATCTTAGCAGCAAAGCACAAACAACAACAACAACTACAACTACATGTAGCCAGGGCCAAAGGGTCCTTGTCTAGAGGGACTAATTGAGTTCCAAACCGGAGGGCTTGAAGAGTTCTTAGTGAACTAGAGTTTCAAGCCAAAGGGCTTGAAGAGTTCTTAGTGAACTAAAGGAGTTCTAAGCCAAAGGGCTTGAAGAGTTCAAAAGTGAACTGAAGTTCCAGGGCTGCTGGCCTTGAAGGAATCTAAGTGATTCAGGGTGCTGCCCATTCATTAGTGAATTTTCTGCAAGAGTGCAGAAGAGTGGATTAGGAGTCGAGTTGGCTCTGAACCACTTAAAACCCTTTTTGTGTCTTTTACATTCTGTCATTTACTTTATGTCTTTACATTATGTACCTAACTGCTATGTATGTACTAACTACTTATAACTAAACTAACTCCAAGAACAATGTATCAATGTTTATCAATATACCAATGAAGGGGAGATTTAACTTATTCCGCTGTGCTTGAAATTATTCTTATGTTTGTCATATGCTAACTTCTTAGCTATACAAATTAAAATGGAAAAGACTTTATACATTCAAAGGATCTATTCAACCCCCTTTCTAGATCTATTGTGTGCCTATTGGGAACTAACATATTATGGTAATTAGTTGCATACCATTAACCATATAAATGGTTACCATCTGCTACTAGTTTGGATACCGTCTGCTACTTGAACTATAATGACATTACTAAAATTTCATACCAAGTTCCGTCACATCCCTGGAGTTGGAAGCAAATGGTCGTTTCAAATATCTATTCTTTGCCATTGGAGCATCCATTCAAGCATGGCATCATTGCTTTCCAATCATTGTAATTGATGGCACATTCATACAATCAACCTACGGGGGTACACTCCTGATAGCAAGCACGCAGGATGCAAACAGAAACATTATTTCGGTTGCTTTTGCAGTAGTTGACAGCGAAAATAAATTATCTTGGAGATGATTTTTTGTAAATTTGAGAAATGCTTGTGGAGTTAGGGAAGGCCAATGCATTATTTTAGATAGACATAAAGCCATTGTACAGGGACTAAATTTTGTGTTCCCGGATGTCATGCATGGTTCGTGTACATATCATGTATTGAAAAATATAAAACACAGATTCAGAAAGAGAGGAGAAGAACTCAAACAGGCATACAACGGGGCTTGTAGAGCTTACACCATTGAATAATTCAACAAACACATGGGTGAACTTGATGCAATTGATGCTCGAATAAGGACATATTTGGAGGAAGAGGTCATGTTGGAGAAGTGCACGAGGCTCCATGGGACTGTAAGCAGGTACTCGACAATGACTTCAAACACAGCGGAATCTATCAACAATGCAATCAAGGGGATCAGGGAACTTTCAGTTACAACAATGATAGAATGCATCCGTTGTATGATTCAAAGATGATATTTCACATACAAACAAGCAGCCATATCAACATTCACTACACTTTTCACGACAGCTGAGGCAAGGTTGCAATCGAATATCACTAAATCAAAGAAATTTAAGGTAACAAATACAACTTTTAAATTATTACAACAGAAGATTCATTTATTGGTTACTATCATATTATGGTTTTGGTTACTGCTTTATTATGGTATGATTACCTGTATATGCTGAGAATATTATGTTGAGAATATTATGAGAATAGTATGTTGTATTATGTTTGGTTGCTATCATTGTATATGGGTCTGGTTTGCTTCACTATCATATTGTGCATTTTAAACTATTATTGTTTATTATCATGTCATTTTAAATTATGTTCATTTTATGGTTACTTTTATATTTTGTTATGGTTACTGTGTAATTATTTGATATACATAAGTTACCTAAACTGTGTTTGATTACATGTGTGTTTCTGTTTTGGTTACCATTAAATTCTCTTCTGGTTACTATCATATTATGGTTTAGGTTACTGCTTAATTGAGTTATGGTTACCTGTTTATGCTGATAATGTTACCAACATTATGTATAACTGCCATTCTTTCGATGTAAACAAACTAAACATTTATACATACTAACGACACACTTAATTTGTGTTGTAGGTTGAGACATCAAACCTATTGATCTTCACTGTTTATGATGTCACCAAACAATATATTGTGGACATCGAACAAAGGTCATGCACATGCCGTAAATTTCAGTACCATGAGATGCCTTGTCCGCACGCTGCTGCTGTTATCAGCAAGAGAAATCTAAATTGTTATTAATTTTGCTCAAAAAACTACTTAAAAACAACTTTGGTAGACAAATATTCAACGTTCATCATGCCGTTAAATGATAAAGAGAACTGGGATGTACCAGAAGAAGTAAGAAACATGTGTAAAACCACCAAACTCAAGAAGACCAGCTGGAAGACCAAAGCTAGGGAGGTACAAGCACGGATCTGAAAACAAAATTCAAAACAAATGCAACAGGTGCCAAGAAAAGGGACACAACAGAAAAACATGCAATAATCCATCAATTTTAAGACCAAAAAATGTCTGATATAGTACATTATCAATAAGAGTGTAAATACAGGAATGTATTGTTGTTTACTGTGAGTAACCCTTAACCATATAGTTGGTAACCTTTTTGATGATGTACAGTACCAAAACTTGTGTTGCACAATATTGATTAATATTTCGATTTCTGATTCCATCATGAGTTATCGATATAAAGCAAACATATACATTAAACAATTGGTAAAAGTTCTGAAACATTATTATGTACATTTGGTTACTCATCCAAAATAAAATGGTTACCTCTATATAAATATTTAGCTACCAACTGACCATTTCCAACATAACTTTTATACCTATGTAATTTATAAGTATCCATCAGCTGGATAAATGATAACCCTCACATGTACATTTAGCACTTGATAAATTTTTCAATATAAGCTTTTAATAATCTGGTTACTAAGAAAAATAAAAATGGTTACCCATCTATACATGTTTGGATACCAACTGCACATCTCAAACTATTTTTTTTTAATGTGATCTATAAGTGACCATCATATATATAAATGGGAACTCTTAATTGGAGTTTCTGATTTAGTCATGATGACATGGTATAAATAAATTATATGCATTTAACACTTGATAACAGGCCAGAAACGAGCTTATAACAATCTAGTTACTAACAAAAACTAAAATGGTTACCTTATATGTAGGTTTGGAAACTAACCTAATATTACAACTGAAATAGCTGATGGAAACTGTTCTGAAGCATTTTTATGTGTATTTGGTTACTCACAAAAACTAAAATGGTTACCTATACATGCATGTTTAGCTACCAACTGACCATTTCCAAATAAATTTTATACCTATGTAATTTATAAGTATCCATAAGCTATATAAATGGGGCACTCTCACATTACATTTAACACTTGATAATTATATTGATACAAGCTTATAACTATATAGTTACTAATAAAAAATAATATGGTTACCCTTTTATGCATATTTGGTTACCCCACTGCACCTTTCAAACAAATGTATCAGACAACTTATAAGTAACAAATACGAACCAACAAACATTGTCAAACATCTGGTGATATAATCAAAAACTGTAATCACATTTACATAAGCTGCACCAAACATTAAAAACTCACTAAATATCCAACAAAATCAATGTACGAACCATATTTTATAAGGAAAATACAATGACAACCGAACTAATCATCAAACTCTGGTACAAATCTTCTTGGAAATTTCCTATCAGACTCATATCCCTCTAATTGTTTGTTCCTAGCATGCATGTAGAGGTTTGTGCATAATTTTTTTCGATACTTTGGAATGGGAAATGGACTAGGAATTTCAGCAAACTTCTGGTGAATGATATGCTCAGCAAAACAAATCGTGAACATCCCACAATCACTGCACTAACAAACAAAATAAAATAAACATCAAAACTAAAATCATGCTATATGTAATAATTAAATAAATGTAAACCATGCAAACCTTACCCCTCAGTTTGTTCAGGTACCCCCTCTGCAAATTTCAATTCAATTATATCATCTTCATCCTTTTTACGATACGGTTCACTACCGAAGTCAATATCAGACCTATCCCTTCAAAAATCACTCTTACGCAGTATTGTGGGTAGGATGAAGATATAGGGCTCGCAAACATCTAAAATTTTTATCTGCATTGTTTTCCTGTTTGGCTGTAGAGAATTGTAAACTGTTAAACGTCTGCGATGCACGTCAAATGTCAGCCAAAACCAGACAAGATATAGAGATACTCTTATCAGTCTTTTTACTCATGTATTTCTCAAAAAGAGCAGTAATCTTGCCTTGAAACCAACAGTCCTTGGTCGTTGCCCTTATATGAACGCTATCGGAGTGTCTGGCCAGTTTACAGAAGTAGTATAATGCAATATTTATGTGCTGAACCAAAACAAAAAAACAAAATCCATAAGATATTAACAGTTACTGAAAAAATATAAATCTGTAATATATGTAACCAGTACTATTAACACTAGTTATTAAACCAGATGAATAAGGTAACCATAACTATCACAACATAATTTGAAACAAAAAAAAACTCACATCGTCATCTAACCACTGTCCAGGAGTCTTCAGTTTGTAGAACCACATTTTTGATGATATCGGGATAGACCCAAATATAAAAGCAGGTTCAATTTGGTCATTCTTTACTGGGAATTTGTCAGTCCTTCAATATAAAAGCATAATATTAGTATACACGCTAACATTATAAATTACAATATTATTAGACACTACCAAATCAGACTTGAACATTAAATAATAACCAATCTAATCAACCACTGTATTGTAAACAGTTTCATAGTAACCAACAAATAATAACATAGTAACAATAATCAAATAGTAACCAATACATAACATAACAGTAATCAAAACATAAAATAACAGTAACCAGAACATAATTTAATAGTAACCAACACAGACACATCATGTTACCAACCCCCATTTAAGCAACCTGAATGTACTAAACAAATACCCAATAATAAAAATTATATAATATTAACCAAAACTTTACTTTGATGGAACATTAACAGAAACCAAACACAACATATAGTAACCATAACATAATATAGTATTACCAAAACCTAATATAACATTAACCAGAATATAATATTATAATAACCCAAACAAACCAAAATCCCATTTTGAGTGCACAATACTGGTAGCACAATACTGGTAGCCAACTCATAACATAACAGTAACCAGAACATCATAAAGCATTAACCAGAAAATAACATAATAGTAACCATAACATTTATATAATAGTAACCATTTGTTTATAAATGGAAACAAATTTATTTATTTTATAAAAAATTATACCATTGTTAAAAAACAAATAACAGACCTTTTCCTGTTGTTTAGTCCAATCCTAAACTATTGATCAAACAATGCCTCTTCGTACTTTGAGGGCATGGCCATGCATACTTTGGGGAATGCATAAGTGCCTGCACGTATTTGAGTATCAACCACGGCAGTAGAAGGTGAACCCGCAGATCCAAACTTTATCGTATACGGAGTCCTCAACACGGCACTCTTTACGGATTCACGAACCGGTCTACCACCAGGTTTAAGGGCACTTAACTCCACCTCATCACACTACGCTATGTCCTGGGTGGTTAATAACATATCATCAAGTACAGAACTGCTGTCTGCCTCCAAAATATCCACATTTATCAATTGACAGAAAAAGAAACAGATGCAATTAGATTTTCAACCCAAACACATGCAGTTAACTAATATATGCAATAACAAACAGAATGAATAATAGCAGAATGACTATAATGAACATATTATAATAGTAACCAACACATAATCTAACAGTAACCAAATAATATTATAATAGTAATCAACACATTCAAATAGTAACCAAATAATAATATAATAGTAACTATAACATAAATAATAGTAACACTAACCTCAGCAGCAACATAAACAACCATCTCCATTCCATTTAATTGGCTTAATAAATCAAAAGATGGCATGTCATTGTTTTTGCCAATCTGTGGAAAATAAAAAAAACTAATTAATCATTAAAACAAAACACATATAACACATAAAAAAAATAAACAAAACAGTAACCATAAAATAATAAAGGAGTAACTAAACAATTATACAACAGTAACCAGAACAGGTTGTAATGGTAACCAAAACACAAACAACATGTAGATCAAACCCAGTTTAGGCAACCCATGAATACTAAACAATTACATAGTAACCAGAACAAAATATAAAAGTAACCAACATCCCAAATTGAGGGCACAATAATAGTAGCCAAATCATAAGATAACAGTAACCAAAATTTTAATAAATAAGTAACCAAAAAGTTATATGATAGTAACCAGAACAGTATTAATGGTATTCAACACAGAAACAACATGTAGATCAACCCAGTTCAGGAAACCCATGTATACTAAACAATTACATAGTAGCCGGAACAAAATATACAAGTAACCAAACTCCCAAATTGAGGGCACAATAATAGTAGCCAAATCATATGATAACAGTAACCAACACATAATAAAAAGGTAACCAAACCGTTATATGATAATTAAAATAACAGAATTTAAATTAGCTAACCTTGACATTATCTTCTTCATCAATATTTTTTATTTCATGGGCCTCTTCCATCGTAACACCGTGTTCAACCTCTTTAACAATCTCAGCTTCATCCTCATCCTTATTCTCAGTCGACTTTCGACCCATCATAACCATTATCCTTCTCAATCATCTTTGAAACATCGTTATCATCGTCATTCTCCTTTTCTTTCAAACCATCATCACCCTCATCAGTCAGATCATGTTCAACCTCTTTAACAACCTTCTCAATCACCTTTGAAATATCGTTATCATCGTCATTCTCCTTTTCTTTCAGACCATCATCACCCTCACCAGTCACATCATGTTCAACCTCTTTAACAATCTCAGTTTCATCCTCATCCTTCTTATCATTAACTTTCAACCCATCGTCACCGTCATCCTTCTCGTTCATTCTTGAACCACCGTCATCATCGTCATTCTCCTTTCCTCTCAAACCATCAGCAGCATCATCAGCATCATCAGAACCATCAGAATCATCACCATCAGCATCGTCATCATCAGAATCATCATCACCATCATCTTTTTTGTCATTGTTGTCCTCATCACCTTTGTTCCGACGTAACTCCTGTCTAAAAATGGACCTCAAGTCCCTCCATACCTCAACTTGTAAAATACGCATTTCATCCCTAAGATCAGCCCCCAACTCTTGAATGTTTTTCTTCAGTTCAGACACTTTCTTTTCCAACGGCCTAAACCGTGCATCAATTGCATCTTTAACATCATCAATTGAAAATCCAACGTCTTCAACCTTCATATTTTTTCCACCTTCCTATCAGCATCATTCCCATTGAAAAAGTGAACGCCGCCCAAATTCAAACGATCCTTCTCCTCAGCGGTAAGAATCAAATTTTTTATCCTCAGCTGAAAATAATTAATCACACTTTAATATAACATCTAACAAACATTATACAATTAAAATAAAAAAAATAAGACATAAAAAATCATAAAATACAATCAGTAACCAACTGTATACATGAAGGTAACAAACTACATAGTCATTAAAACCTGCATACAATAATACCAGTAACTAATTGTATATATAAAGGTAACCAATTACATTGTTATCAGTAAACTACATAAAATATAACAGTAACCAACTGTGTATATAAAGGAAACCAACTGTGTATATAAAGGTAACCAACTGTATATATAAAGGTAACCAACTATATTTTATTAGTAAACTGCATAAAGTATAATCAGTACCAACTGTGTATATATAGGTAACCAACTAAATTGCTATTAGTAAGATACAAAAATATAATCAGTAGCCAACTCTGTATATATAGGTAACCAATTATATTGTGATTAGTAACCTGCAAAAATATAATCAGTAACCAATTGTCTATATAAAGGTAACCAACTATATTATTATTGGTAGCATGCATACCTGTCCAGAACCAAATACTAGATCATTTAGCTTGTCATTTGTAGGGGGCTTCACTAGTTCCTTCCATCTAAATAATCGAACATCCGAAGGATGTTCGTCATTACATATAACCCGAGCTTTGAATGTCGGAATGGTCTCAAACAAGAACACTTGGAAGACATAAGGAAGACCATTCAACTTATAAGATTTAGTGTAATGCTCCTTATAGAAATTATAAATCCAACCACCATTCGTTCCCTTCTTCAACCGCCCCTTCAAAGCATTCGACAAACAGTACTTTGTTTGCTCAAAGGCCACTTTCTTCTAAGGATAACTACTAACATTGCCAAACATAAAAAGTTAATCATTGCACCATCCACATAATTATCAGAAACGGTGGATAGTATGAAATTAAACACCAACATAATCATCGACATCCTCACCGCCTCATCATCATTGTCAAAAACTGCCTCCCGATATACCCTCCCTATGCTACTACGTGTCACAGCCTCGTCCCCAAAAAACTTTTCCGCCGACAAATTTTCCATACCTTTGTATACAGATATGTCTTCCTCACCTTGCCATCTCAAACCAGAAATCAAACTAAACTCTGGCAAACCAAACCGGATCTTTTTCTCCCCGAACAGAAACCACATTTCCCCGTCATCCCTTTGGTGAACCTCCTTCACAAGAGCATGGTGAAGAATTTGAGAATACATTTGATGTTCACCAAAATCAAGAAAAATTCCAAAACAAGAAGTCTTAAACTTCTCCAACTGACTTTTATTCAGCTTCTTCATAATAATACTAGGGACTTCCATGTCACACCAGTATATTATTTTTCCGATAAAATTCCTGTTACGTTCCTCATAATAAAAATCCCATATCTGCAAATAAACAAAATCATAATTAAACAGTCATTAGTAACCAATATATAACCAAATAGTATCTAAACAATTATATGATAATAACCATAACAAAACATGTAATCAAACCTAGTTCAGGCAAATCATGTATACTAAACAGTTATCTAGTAACCATACCAAAATATCATAGTAACCAAACCCCACATTGAGGGAACAATAATAGTAGCCAAATCATAAAATAATAGTATCCAAAATATAATAAAGCAGTAACCAAACAATTATATGATAGTAACCAGAACATGATTTGATGGTGACCAAACATAAACATGTTGATCAAACCCAGTTCAGGCAAACCATGTATACTAAACAGTTATCTAGTAACCATAACAAAATATCATAGTAACCAAACCCCACATTGAGGGAACAAATAATAGTAGCCAAATCATAAAATAACAGTAACCAAAATATAATAAAGAATTAACCAAACAATTATATGATAGTAACCAGAACATGATTTGATGGTGACCAAACATAAACAACATGTTAATCAAACCCAGTTCAGGCAACCCATGTATACTAAACAGTTATCTAGTAACCATAACAAAATATCACAGTAACCAAACCCCACATTGAGGGAACAATAATAGTAGCCAACTCATAAGATAACAGTAACCAAAATATAATAAAGCAGTAACCAAACAATTATATGATAGTAACCAGAACATGATTTAATGGTGACTAAATATAAACAACATGTTGATCAAACCCAGTTCAGGCAACCCATGTATACTAAACAGTTATCTAGTAACTATAACAAAATATCATAGTAACCAAACCCCACATTGAGGGAACAATAATAGTAGCCAAATCATAAGATAACAGTAACCAAAATATAATAAAGCAGTAACCAAACAATTATATGATAGTAACCAGAACATGATTTGATGGTGACCTAAACATAAACATGTTGATCAAACCGAGTTCAGGCAACCCATGTATACTAAACAGTTATCTAGTAACCATAACAAAATATCATAGTAACCAAACCCCACATTGAGGGAACAAATAATAGTACCCAAATCATAAGATAACAGTAACCAAAATATAATAAAGCAGTAACCAAACAATTATATGATAGTAACCTGAACATGATTTGATGGTGACCAAACATAAACAACATGTTGATCAAACCCAGTTCAGGCAACCCATGTATACTAAACAATTACATAGTAACAAGAACAATATATAAAAGTAACCAAACTCCCACCTTGATGGCACATTAATAGTAACCAAGTCATAAGATAACAGTAACCAAAATCTAATAAAGAAGTAACCAAAAGTTATATTATAGTAACCATAACATGATTTGATGGTAACCAAAACATAAACAACATGTACATCAAACCCAGTTTAGGCAACCCATGTATACTAAGCAATTACATGGTAACCAAAAAAATATAAAAGTTACCAAAATTCCACATTGAGGACACAATTATAGTACCCAAATCATAATATGACAGTAACCAAAACATAATAAATAAGTAACTAAATAGTTATATGATATTAACCAACCCAGTTTTTAATGGTTACCAATACAGAAACAACATTTACATCAAACCAGTCTAGGCAACCCATGTATAGTAAATAATTACATAGTAACCAGAACACTATATAACAGTAACCAAAATTTCGCCTTGAGGTCATAATAATGGTAACCATATCATAAGGCAACAGTAACCAAATCATAATAAAGACGTATCCAAACATTAATATGATGCTAACAATAACAGAATTTAAATTAACACACCTTTAGACTTTTTTGTCTGGGGATAATTTTTCGGCTTTGAACTTCAACTTCAGTTTTAATTGCCTGGGCATCAAAATCAGACTCCAACTGCATTTCTTTAGACTTTGTATCACCGTGTATCACCAACTTAGTACACTTCTTCCCCTTCCTCACCTTAGCATACTTCTTCAACTCCGTAATAGAATCACCTTTCGTGATTCTTTTCCTCTTTCCATCCTTCTCCCTTGTATCAACCATCCTGTACAACACAAACAACAACAATAAGTATTAAGCCAGATACATTACACTATTAAGCCAGATACTCAAACAGAAACAATCAAAACTCCATTGTGTTAATAAAATCATACGTTACACTATTAAGCCAGATACTCACCTGTAACGATGAACCAACAACAAGTATACTATATTTCGAAACTCAGAGCTCCGACCAGTAACGAGAACCGAGTAAGTTCGATAATGAACAACACTAAATCAGTACCGAACCGAGTAAGTAAGATAATGAAGAACAACTAAACCTGTAACGATCACGAAAATGATGAACACATCACCAATACCGATCACTGTAGAAGAAGATAACACGGGTAGAAGAAAGAAGCAATGGTTTCCAATATGCAAAACAAGGGTTTCTAAACTGACGAGTCCTACCCAGACAAATGATTAAGGCGGTTATCACGCGTTTCAAAAAAAATCGCCCGACCGAACAAATGGGAACAGTATTTTAATTGGGTTTCTAATTTGCCATGTCAGCACGCCAATCCTAATCTCCTCAATTAAATGAATACTATTTGTAATTAAGTATGTAAAAATGTGTTACTTTTGTAATGATTTTATCTATGTACTGTTTTTGTAATTATTTTTAAAAATGTACTATAATATGTAATTGTTCCTATGTGTTATGTGTATTTACTTTTAGTTTGCTTTGGGCTTTTTAGTATGTGGACTGATTTAAGTTTCCATACAGGTTGGTTGTTATTAGTTTGTAATATAAGCTTAGAATATTGATAGTCAAATATCATAATATAGAGATTTTAGGGTGTAGACGTAGATAATAAGACTCTAAAAAATAATTAGAGAGCATGCCAATTTTCATATAATTATAGAGTTAATTATACCTTGTATCCCCAAGTTTACTCCATTTTGTATATTACATCTTATAATTCAAAACATTGCACTTTACATTCTAACTTTAGAAAAGTCAACACATAACACCACGACTCAAAATTTGTTGCTAAAAGTGAAGGATTAGCAACAGATTTTTCACTTTTAGCGACGAGGTTTTTGGTCGGGGTGTTATGTGTTGACTTTCTAAAAGTTGGGATGCAAAGTGCACCATTTTGAATTATAAAATGCAATGTGCAAAATGGGATAAATTTGGGGGACACAAAGTAAAATTTACTCATAATTAAGGGATTTGTACAGGCTCGACTAAAAGTTCGATTCGAGCTTGACTCGAAATATAAATGATTCAAATATGGGCAAATTTTAAAGTTCGATAAATTACTCAAACCTCTTCAAATTGCAATTTTCTATACTTGAATCATATTAGTTCGAAAAGTTCAAACTGATCGGGCTCGATTTGAGATCGTGCTCGACTCGGTAGCTAAACGAGCCTCAATCAAACTTTATTTTATACTCGATAAATTTTGTGAACCAAATCCTAATCTCCTCAATTAAATGAATACTATTTGTAATAATTTTGTAATTAAGTATGTAAAAATGTGTTACTTTTGTAATGATTTTATCTATGTACTGTTTTTGTAATTATTTTTAAAAATGTACTATAATATGTAATTGTTTCTATGTGTTATGTGTATTTACTTTTAGTTTGCTTTGGGCTTTTTAGTATGTGGACTGATTTAAGTTTCCATACAGGTTGGTTGTTATTAGTTTGTCATATAAGCTTAGAATATTGATAGTCAAATATCATAATATGGAGATTTTAGGGTGTAGACGTACATGATAAGACTATAAAAAATAATTAGAGAGCATGCCAATTTTCATATAATTATAGAGTTAATTGTACCTTGTATCCCCAAGTTTACTCCATTTTGTATATCACATCTTATAATTCAAAACGTTGCACTTTACATTCTAACTTTAGAAAAGTCAACACATAACACCACGACTCAAAATTTGTTGCTAAAAGTGAAGGATTAGCAACAGATTTTGCACTTTTAGCAACGAGGTTTTTGGTCGGGGTGTTATGTGTTGACTTTCGAAAAGTTGGGATGCAAAGTGCACCATTTTGAATTATAAAATGCAATGTGCAAAATGGGATAAACTTGGGGGACACAGAGTAAAATTTACTCATAATTAAGGGATTTGTACGGGCTCGACCAAAAGTTCGATTCGAGCTTGACTCGAAATATAAATGATTCAAATATGGGCAAATTTTAAAATTCGATAAACTACTCAAACCTCTTCAAATTGCAATTTTCTATACTTTAATCATATTCGTTCGAAAAGTTCAAACTGATTGGGCTCGATTTGAGATCGTGCTCGACTCGGTAACTAAACGAGCCTCAATCAAACTTTATTTTATACTCGATAAATTTTGTGAACCAAATATGAGCAACTCAATACTTGACTTGACTCGGTTCATTTACAACCTTACTCATAATTATATGAAGTGGAACTTCTTATGGTATGCATTAAAATGTTAGTATAATTTAACTGGCACAAATCTATTGATTTTTTCGATTTTGAATAAGAGGGTTTTACATTATTCAATTTCCAAGAAATCAAAGGTGTCACTTAAATTTTAATGCTTCTAAGTATCATATTAAAACGCAGTAGGCTAGTACAAACTCTTTCTATACCATTATTTCTGCTTTGGTGTAATTTGTGCTAAATAATTGGTGCTGTTCTTTTACAGGTGAGGCCAAGCCATGTAACATTTGTTGGTGTTTTACTAGCATGTGCCCATGGTGGGCTAGTTTTTGAGGGCCATAAATATTGGTCTAGCATGCTCGAGTTCGGAGATGAACCATCAATGTAGGAGCATTATGTTAAGAGTGGAGAAGGGGAGCCTAGTGAGGAAACAGATTAAGGATAAGGCATCAAGCTTTCATCAATAAAGGACAGAAAAAGATGGGACTAAACAAGGAGTAAAAAGCTGATACAATACTTAAATTTCAGAGAAATGATAACATATTTCTCTCCTCATTATTCCGCAATGACACTCTTCCTACCAAGGCCCAACCTCTCTGCTACATTCCTACTACTACTACTATACACCAGCCATTATTTCCCACTTCCATTCCCCTAATGGTTGAAATTTGGATACTTACTACTCCATTTCCCAACTAATTTATAAACTAGTTAAACTTGAACTTCAATAGGCCATCTATACATCTCCTGTTCTGGGACAGGGACGGTCAGGGTCAGCAGTCCGGTAGCAGCGTCGTAGGTGAATTCAGTCTCGACATTCCCAACGCTGCATTTCAGTGGGGGCTGGGAAGAGTAAGCGCCAAAGCGGCCACATCCCCTGACCTTCAGTGAAATAGTCGCGGTTGTCGATCGGTTTGCACATAAAGAAGTGGGCACCTCGGACGAAACTTCACCATTTAAGAGCTTTGGTTCCTTCTCTGAAGCCAGATTGACTTCAAACTCCTCCACAGCACCACCAGTATTGAACATGTCGAGCAAACCTATTGCCGAGAAAGAAATGTTTGATTTGATCTCCTGCAACAAAGAATAATAATCACCGACTCTGATTTTATGCAAGACATCCTGATGGTGAATGAGTTGAATTTACTCGTTACATAGACTCACCTTGACAGGACAGAAGTGGAACAGTTCGTATTCAAGAACTTTTAGTGTCACAGGAAGTGCAGCGTCTTTTGGCAACCGAGTTACCTCCCCTGAAATAAAAACAGTGACATTTAGCATGTGAAGTTGAAACTCTTAGCTAAAAAAAACTTTCTTTATACAGAAACAATCACAAGTATGAAACTTCACTTTGATGTTCAAACTAGAGAACAAATACTTGATGGTTCTGCAGATTCAAGATCGAACAATCTACTACCCTTTGACAAAAGCAGGGGTTATCAACTGCCCATGAGTTCTCATCTTCATATACTACTTCTTTGGCAAAGACACTACTTTTAAATTGATTTCCAACTTTTCTACCATTCTTCTCAACTCTATCACGAAACTCCATATATACATAGATGTTGCTAAGAAGTTATTACATCTCCAAATGCTGCATTACTTACCTAATTTTTGGGCATATACCACTGTTTCTCCAGTCCAGTCTGGGCCAGCAACCTGGGCAATGTTGTCAACATCAGTAGCCTTCACAGAAGTAGTGATGGTGTCCGGAGATGCATCATGGATAAGAGTCTTCTTTCTGAACTTGCACCAACCAGCACCTTGGCAGTTGAACACACCAACCACACCAGTGCACTTGTTTGTGTTCCAAATTTTAAGCAAGCTGCAGAACACAAGATTAAATTAAATTTTTACATATCATGGAACTAGGGATTAAATTGATTAGCTATTTAATTGTAATATAATAAGTAGCAAACCTTTTTCCATCTCTAGCTGGATCAACGAAGAGGCAATCACGTGTGGGCCTGCCAGGCAATTGGGCACGGAGAACTGATCCATCAGGGAGAACCAGCTTCTTTAAAAGATCGAAGTTGTGGTTTCCAGGCTTGTCACTTTACAGAGAACAACAAAATAAAAATCACATTAGGTCACAATAACTAGAGGTTTATGATAGCTCAATACACTCATCCAAGGCCAGATGTTAGAGTACCTTACATAAACTGCACATCCTCCAACTGATCGAGCTGCAGCATGATAATCAGCAGTAGGATGTAAACTCTGCAATAAAGATACGTTCCTCAATATCACTGTCAAAATATGAGTCTTTCTTGTCAAATGGATCCTGCTTAGAATAGTCTATCAGATGATGCACTCTCATTTTATTTAATTGCAGGAACCTCACCATCTTTACTGCTTCGAATAGTCTATCATATAATTCACTTCTGTTTATTCAATTGCAGGAACTTCACCATCTTTAGGTACTTCTGCTTACTTATTTCTGTAAGCCTACTCTATTGTCCCTTTTCTCTTCAACCTTTATGTCAAAGGTCTTTCTTCCAGTATAAATGTATAATACTGGTGTCTGAGTGTGTGTGCGTGTGTATGTATATTTTCTCCTCGATTATCTCTCTATCTATCTGTCAGAACTTCTATGAAGTCAATCTATTTCCTAATGCAGCTATACTTACATGGAACATATCCCAATCAGGTTGCATAAACTCTCCAAGGAACAGAGTGTTGTAAGCCACAGAGGAAATATGGATGGTGTGAGAAGCAGGGTCTCGCGGATAGAAGTCATCAGAAGCTCTGACTACAGCAATTTGCTTGGCACTATACAGTCCATCAGTACTATGGCACATACAAGAAATGCATCCATTATCTGGGAAGTTTTGTGCAATGGAGGCTTCGAGTGCCTGGAGATAGCTGCGAGTGAGAGAAACTCTGCCCCCATAGCCAGCACCGAGAGTCTCAATAATGTTCTGGACATCAACTTTCACTCCATCCACTCCACATGAAGCCAGGTAAGCATGAAGCTCGTTGTAGAAGTTAAAAACCTTTTTGGGGTGAACCAGACCCAGGCCATGAACAGCAAGACTGTCCATGACAATGTCTGGTTGGTTTCCCATTACACCTGGGGACTGAACTGGGTATGCCAAAGCACTGTCATAGTGTTCGAAACCTGCTCCAGCTGGTTGAACTCCACCCCAGTAACCTGCTAGGGCATGCCACATATAGACATTCCTATACAAGATGGAAAGTAAAAAAGGCGCTCAGTGTATGATGAAAAAGAACATTTCTTTAGGAATGTAAGACTTCACAGTTAACAAATAGAAGTTGCCATTCCAACAATAATTCAAGTCAAACGTTCTCAAAAGGGTATCAGAGGCGATAATGATTAAATACAAGTTTAATGCCAAAAAAAATTATGGAATATGTAGGTATCATAACAACGCCAAGAAAGAAATGCTGTACCCAATTTAGGCTAGAGAAATGATTATGCATTGCAAATCTGACAAAAAAAATTAAGAGATTACAACACTAGCTCATTGTGATCTATCCATGGGTATTTAAGTATTGATTTGAACCCCATCTGAAATTCTAGTCAAGGGATTAAAAAATGGGAGAAAGCTTGACAGGTCATTCTTCAAAGAACGAGAAGAAAAATAGAAGAAAAAAATTAACAATGAACGAGGAAGGTGGATAGCGTACTTCACATTGTAATGTTTCTTTGCTTTATCCACAACGAGCTTCAGGCCCAGGACATGGTTGTCATTTTGTCCATTCTTTTGGAACTTATCATTCTCTTTTATTCCTGTCAGTCTGTTAGCGAACCTGCAATATCAATTAAAAGGAAACATCCTCAATAAGATATTTGCATAGAGTATGATGACAAAGGAGCAGGATCAAACAGATGTGCACCAACATTTACTTGGAACTAGTGGATAAAGAAAGAAATAGGTGTCTTACTGTGCTCCTTCTTGCACAACACAATTGGCGTCCTTGTTGCCGCTACTAATTTGCTGCCAGCCATCATCAATAATTAGGAACCGCGGTGGAGTCCCTCCCTCTGACAAACTGCAGTAATAACAGCTAAATAATTTTAGTATTCCTTATCATTTATTCTTTAAGCTAGAAAATTAGGTTTTAAGTTTTTGCTTTTCTCTGTATTACGTTTTAAGGCCTTCTTCAACACCCTCAGCCGTGACATCAGTGTAGAAAGCATCCCAAGTGCACCAGCCAAACCAATCAAGGAAGGAGGGCAACTGCATACAACAACCCAAAAAGCTCATAAGTTACAAAACCCCATTTTCATAGAGCACCCAAGCAAACTTCTTGACAAAAACAAATAAGTAAAAAGTCCCTAACCTTTTTCTTTTCTCGGTGGCGTAAAGTTTGCAAGTGTTCTTCAACAGCTCTGTTCAAAGCAAGCACGCAGATAAGAGGGGACTTGAATCATAAAGTAACATCGCAAATTTCTTTAGGTTTTCTAAATTTCATTTCTGTTATTCTTCTGAAAGGACATAAAAATATGCTTTAAGAACCAAAAAGATACAATCCAAGCATACCAAATTTTCAGATTACTAAGATAGTTGAACTAACTGTCAATGGTCCTAAAGATAAGTAAATGTCTACAACAATAGTTACGCTACTCCAGGAAGACGTACATTATGAAAATATTTCAATACCCTAAGTATGGACTTACTTCACAGCCTGGTTGATAACCTCAAAGGGATTTGTCCCAGCATGCATGTAGACAACGAAAAGCCCTTGGTCGGTCTTAACAGCATTATCTCCTGCAAAATCAAACTACATGATCAAATTCGTTTCTTTCTATTTTTCCTTGTCAATAGTCTACAAAATCCATCAATATCACAAGGGCAGTCAATTATTTTTGAGTTAAGTTGTTCGCATTAACAACAGCTTTATTCCACAATAATTCGAAAGTTAAGAATCCTGTAATTTTACAAAAAGATAGGACTATTTTAATGAAAGATATGGATTTATGCAATTATGCACTTCGCAAATTAGGTCGTGTGTGGTTCACTCAATATTTTGATTGGTGTCATGAACTCACCACTTTCGAAGCAAATCTCAAGTTCATTCTTGTCGTTGCCTTGGAGAACTGCACGAAATTGGCCTTCAAGGAGAGGCAGGAAGACAGTATATACGGTTGGGGCATCAGATTTGCCTTCATTGCTCTCTTTGCTCTCAACAAGCATAAATTGGGTTTCCAAGGGAATATCTTTGCCACATGTTCCCATTCTCTGAGTCATCCACCATAGCTTGAAACGAAATAAACAAATGAAGCGGAGACCCCTGATACAGATAAAAATGTTAATGATACTTTCTTATCTTCTTCCTTTTTTTCCAAATTAACTATACTTGGTTTTTAATTTAATAACCAGAATTGGCAGGACCACAGGACTTGATTTGTGTCCTAGAGTCCAGAGGCACTCAAAAGCAAGTATGCAATAAAAAAGATAATCTTATAAACATATAATTGCTACAATTGGGTTTGAACAAAAGTATTTGTTACTGTTAAATTGCAAGTGCAATTAGTATACTAAGCATTTTTCTACGTCATTTCTTCATGCATATAGGCTTCATGTTTCTGAGAGTTTAATTCTGTTTTTCAACTGCAGGTTTGTATAATAGCTAGGTGCTTGGAGGAAACAAAATTTATATGAAGCTACAACATCAGTTCAGAATATAGCAGTTGATTAATTAGAAGAAAGTCCGGCGCATACTCGAAGACACCCACAGGAAAGACATGGCGGCTTTTGCTATTCGATGCAGTTGCACCAATGAATGCTCCAGTGACAAGTCCCACGCCCGAGCCTGGAGTCAGCACAATATTGTCTGGCACTCCCTTTAATATGGTCTTCCCATGAACCACAAGTTGACCATCATTGACGGAAATATTCGGTGTAATCGTCATTTTTTGGCACCGGACTACTGGCTGATGGTAGACTACATTCAATAAACATGCAGCGGATATCAATATAAAAGTGCACACAAATTAAATCTATGTGCACAAAGCTGATAAAAGCAACAGTTAAAAATATATTTAGTACCAACAAGTTTGAAACTCGAAATTTAATTCTAAAACTGCAAATAAAGAAAATAATTTTATTGATCTATCTATGAGCCCAACTATATCTTTAATTCACATATTCATAATCATTTAAAAGTAAACATATTAGTGTCATCCCAAATTAAGTAAACTATATGAGCTGATACCATTTGATGGCATTCTCAAATATAAAGAAAATAAATACATCATATTGTTAACAAACAACAATCTAAGGAACTAAAATTATTTTAGGGTACATAATTTATACACCTACCAATTAAGAGTAAATAGAAGAAATTCCTCTTCAACAACTATAGATATAATCATAGAAGTGAAAGTATATGCACAAAGATGTCACCATTTATTTAGCAAAAAAAAAAAAAAAAGATGTCACCATTCTCATAGTAACAGGGGAAGGATCTTAAAGAATTTATTGTCTATCAGATCGAAACTGTATTTATGTTTCGAGGAAAAATATTTAACACAGGCTCTCAAAATATGTATCCTTCTTCTGTTTTTCGGCTTCCAATAGTAAGCAAGTTGAATTAATTAGTTAATCCTAATAATATCATAAGTTAATAAGCAATATCTATATTATCGTGTTACACATAACAATTTTCTTTAAATTATGATTGATTTTATTGCAAAAGATGAATAAGGTTAAATCTAGAACATAGAACGTTAATAACCTCTTAAACGCTTCAAATTTCTTCTAGGAAAGCAATAACGAGCTGAAGAACTACACGCAGGTACAACAAAAGATGAACTTCCAATGATCATTATAATTAAACCTCAGAAATTGAACTTAAAAATTAACACAAAAAACTCAAAATTTCACCAGAACTCGAAGACGGACGGTGATCCAACCTCCTTATTTCACATACACATACACATAATAGATAAAACCTGTATTTCCTGAATTTCCAAATTTCAGAATCGATAGCTCTATCTCAACAAAAACAATATCAATATCAGAACTCACCTTTTTATCACTAAACCGCCTCCCGGAACCTTTCTAAGATATTAACAAGTCAACAACTCTGAACTCTAATCCGAAAATATGTGTGCTTATATATATATATATATATATATATATATAGAGAGAGAGAGAGAGAGAGAGAAGAGAGAGAGAGAAATATATAAATGTGAGGAAATGAACTCTGCAGTACCGCACTCTGGAAAGGACTGAAAACTCTTATGGGAGCATGAGAAAATGTTTTGTTCTTTTTTTTGAAAGTGAGGTGAGTTGAACGGGAAAAATTAGGCGATTTATATACTGTGGGTAGCGTTAAACATCGAACAACTTGACTGATGCTGTCGACTGGGATGGCGACGTGTAACGTGGGGATGTGGGGGGCGGGGGTGTGACGATTAAAGATTTTAAAAAAAAACGGAAGGACTTGGACGGATTAGTTTGATTGCATGTGAAGCATTGCAGGCCTGGGCTTGAGCAACGTAGCAAGTTGGCAATGGCAGGTCTGGTCTGGGTTCACTTGAGGTTAACAGTTGCGTATGAGCGTGCGTGTCTTTCTACTCCGACTTTTAATATACAATAAGGGGAAAAAGCAAATTTAGCTCATTGTGATCTTCGTGTTTTAAGTAATTAGTCACTGTATTTTAAAAATATTCAATTAGCCCACTGTGGTTTTTAAAAATGTACAATCAAGCTATTCCGTTCAATTTAACTAACAGCCGTCTAAAAAAGCAACTTGGTTATCCTACGTGGCTTTTTGAAAAAAAATAAATATTACATATATTTGCCGACTGGGCGGGAGGAAGCTAACTTATAAAAAAATGAAATAAAAATCATTATTTTCTTATGTGGCAACACAAAAAAAGTAAAAAAAAAATAATTTATTATGTGGTAAAAAAATAATTAAAAAATAATAAAATTAAATTAAATATTTTAATTCATTTTTTTATAATTTTTTCTTTTCCTTTTATCTCTTTTCCTTTCTTTTAATAATTATTTTTATTTTAAAAATTAATTCCAAATAATACAAATAATATATCAAAATTTTTGTATCAATGAGATCTATTACAACATTATATTAATTTTAACAAAAAATAAAAATAAAAAATCATTAATTATGTTGCAAAAAAGTAATTAAAATAATAATAAAATTAAAATAAATATTTTAATTCATTTTTTTTATAATTTTTCTTTTCCTTATCTCTTTTCCTTTCTTTTAATAGTTATTTTTATTTTGAAAATTAATACTAATATATATTTTAATAATTATTCTTTTCCTTTCTTTTTCCCCCACGGACTTAGATCCGAGTGCTCCATCACAGGATGAACCTGATTCCAACCATGGTTCTTCGTCAAATACCGATAGCACCTGGAGCTTCGGAGGTTTCATGAAGACCTTCACGACCCGATCTGAGTCCGTCATCGAAACGTACCGTCGAGATCTGGAGGAATTCCGGTTCGGATTAAAGAAAGAAACTGAGTTGTTCAAGAAAACCGCAAGCTGGGCAGTGATCTTTCTGGGTTTATTTTGACTGCTGTGGTGTTATCTTTCTGGGTTTGATCTGATGTAGGTTCAATTTTTGGAATAGATCTGGTTGGATCTGGTATTGGGTTTATGGTGCTTCTCAATTTTCCATCTGGTCATTTTTATCATAGCTGGGTTTTTCTTAATTCTAGATCTTCTCATCATTGAAGAAAATGGAGTATCTGTTCTTGCCTGCACTCTTAGCTACAAAATGGAGTATTCCCTCTACAATTTCATAAAAAATACCCATCAGATTTAAGAACATTAGATTCATTAGCTCGAATTTATTTTTATGTTTAGTTATTAATATATGTTTTTTATATGTAAGCCTAAATTTAATAATTTTATTGTATTAATATTAATATTAATTTTTAAAATAAAAATAATAAGTAAAAGAAAGGAAAAGAGATAAAAGATTTTTTTATATAAAAAATGAATTAAAATATTTATTTTAATTTTATTATTATTTTACTTATTTTTTGCCACATAAGTACTGTTTTATTTTTTTTGTGTTGACACATAAGAAAATAATAATTTTTTGATTTTTTTTTAACTCCACGTCTGAAACTATTTGACGTCCGTCCAAGAAGTTGGACGGAATGGAATAGCTTGATTTTAAATTTTTAAAAAGCACAGTCGACTAATTGAATATTTTAAAAGCACAGTGGCTAATTGTTTAAAACACGACAACCACAATGGGTAAAGGTGCTTTTTCCCATACAATAAGTATATAAGGACAAGAAAATTGAATCGGAAAAACAAAATAAATTTGTCACGCGAACAAATAGACAGCGAACAAATAGATTGTATTGTCTATTTGTTCGCAGCAAAATTCATTTTGTTTTTTCTTATTCAATTTTTCTGTCCGCATAGAAGTACTGTTTAATATACTGCTATGCTATGAGCCCTATGACCAAAATAAAAAAAAAATCCTACTTAGTTTCTTTATTTATAGCATTACTCAAAAATAAAATGGGAAGAAATTTATCTTGAAAAGGTATGGCTGGGCTGGCCAATAAATAAAGAAAATTGAATTTTACTAAAATTCACTCACTGTTTATACGAAAATAATCATGTGAAAATATTAATTTTTTATATAAAAATATCAGTTGTCTAAATAAAGATAAGGTATTTGAACACGTAGCCGGTGCATACATATTTCGGCTAATTATTTGAAGTACTTTATAGTAGTAATGAGTAAGCTGGACAATAATTAGCACATAAAGCAGAATCTATATATGTAGTGGACTAGTGCGCATTAGTAGTAGTAGTAATTCTTTTTCTTGAAAAGAAGTGTTTTTGGCATGTGCAATAAGTGCTATTCGAATATCCATGTGGAATAAGTGGACTGCTTATGATTACAACAATCCTACTCTCACATACAAATTTTTACATAACTCTCACATACACACATATATATTGTGGCAGGCTTCCACCATGTAAGGTGTATATTAATTAGTTCGCTTATATTCTTTATCTTAATTAAAGGATGATCAGTATGTTTCTAGATATTATATAGCCAAAAATAGGGGGAATATAAAAAAAACAACCTACCATACGTATATAATTTTCCAAATACAGAGTATGATTGTACCAATTATTCCCACGAAACTCACACCGTAATACTCTCTCATAATATGAAAGAGTAAAATACCCTAAAACCTTCTTCCGTAAATAATCATAATAACATTCACCATTCTTCTAATTTTACAAGTAACAATCAGTTCTCCTCTAATCTACAATATAACATTCACTACCCCTAGTATAGTTGACCAACTAATATCCAAAAATATTTATAATATAATGTCTAATATGTAAGACCCCGAATTTTATGAAATAAAAATATTCAATTTTTTTTATAATTATTATTCTATTCAGTAAATAGTTAAATTGATAAAAGGTTAAAGTTAAGGGTGATATGTGCAAATTTTACAAAGTAAACAAGTGGTTATAAAATATTCGTTGTGTCGGGAAATATTCTTCTAATTTTACAAGTAACAATCAGTACCCCTCTAATCTACAATATATAACATTTACTACTCCTAGTGTGGTTGACCAACTAATATCCAAAAATATTTGTAATATAATGTCTAATATGTAAGATCCCGAATTTTATGAAATAAAAGTATTCAATTTTTTTTATAATTATTATTCTATTCAGTAAATAGTTAAATTGATAAAAGGTTAAAGTTAAGGGTGATATATACAAATTTTACAAAGTAAGCAAGTGGTTATAAAAATAAAACTATATTTTTAATGTTAGAACGCAGAGAATAACAATAATTCGAAATATTAAAACATTTTAAAAATAATAACAAATAATTCTTAAATTTAAATAAAATTATAAAAATAAATAATATTTAAAGATGTAAAATTAGTACAAATGCTTTTTACTTATTCATCATTGTTATTTCTCAAAGACACAAGCGAAGAGATTTAGAAGGGGGTAAAATAGATCCTTTAAAAACTTTGGATTTTAAAGAGTTATTACCAACTTATAATTAAACAAGTAAATTAGATGATTTTGCATATCGGAATGATAGTTTAGAAAAACTCCATCAAAGATTATAGAAAAATCACAGCTCTATATTTATTAATCAAATGTAGAATTAAGTCACAGACTAAATCGTAAAGCACTTAAAAATAATGCAACATGAAAGTAAATACTAAAAGTGAATGAGACGAGATATTTTAAGTAGTTCGTAGTACAAAGATCTCCTAATTCACTCTTTTACTCCTTGAATAGGTATAATCCACTAAGAATGAAGTGATCACTAAGATATGTTCACTCAAAACAGTTACAACGACTGAATCACTGAGATTCCTTTAACTCACTAAGACTTGGTTACAAAAGGTCACTAAGACTTGACAATCACATAAAATATAACGTTTTTGAGGTGCTGCTAAGTTGCTTGAAATTCAACATAGAATAACTTAGCAGCAGAACAAAATGTTTAAGATCGTAAAGTAAAAGTCTTTTTTAAATGATAGCAGCTTGACTTTTTTGATTTGTTCGATCTTGTAAGATTTATTTAAATTTACTTGCCTTTTATATATCTTCCTCGAAATCTTCTCGTTTGAAAGTTATTGTTGCTCCATTGATACTTAGATACTTGTAAATATCTGATTGTTAACTTTAAAGGAGGTGTGCCAACTTTCGGCTATGCCATTTGTAAGACCCCAAATTTTATGAATATGATTTAATTTTCTTTATATATTATTTTAAAATAGTAAGGTGTTGATTTGATAAATGTGATAAGTTATGTGCAAAGTTCACAAAGTAAGCAAGTGGTTATAAAATATTCGTTGTGTCGGAGAATATTCGTTTGGTCGAGGAATATTCTTTTTGTAGGAGAATATTCGTACGACGGCGCAGTCATTGGTGGACCCCACAACGGAATGAATGTCGGATATAGAAAGCGACCGAAATAATCTTTTTATAAAATAACTGCGTAGTTGTTACCGTTAGTACTGTTAAAATACCCGGTGGTTAAAATACAGTAATACGCGGTGTTGCACAATAGCACACGGTATTGCACAGTATTTTAAATTATTGATTCTTACGTAGGAAGACACTTACTCAATTATTGTTATAGTAATTACTGTTCAATATTTTATATTATTGATTCAATAATTGTATAATATTTTATTGGTTCAATATTTGCTACGTTGATATTTTATATCAATAAGTGCTACTTTGCTATTTTATATTAGTGATTCAATAATTGTCATTACACAGTATTTCAAATTATCAAATCAATAATTCATATTATTTGAATAATATTATTAGATAGCATTATTGACAATGTTTAAGGAAGTTCTGTCTAGAAAAGAGGTTGATTAATTGCGTGCCAGTAAGAAAAAATTCTTATCGGAAGGCCCCCTCTTTTCTGAGAACGACCTGATTGTCAATATTGTAGTTCTGTAATATTATTTGTGAATAATTAATTTTTGATATATATGATAAAGAAATATTTATTCAATGTGAATTTTTTTAATGGAAGAATTTTTAGAATGTAACATTGGTTGAAGGTTGGTATTTTATCTTTTCTAATAAAATAATTCATTCAAATATGTTATTATAATATTACATTATAGTAGTATGATGTGATTATATAATAGTATGATTTTTATAATTAGAATGGTAACATTATTATCGTAAATTCATGGTATAAAAGTTAAACGAGGTGAAAGAATACAAATTGAATTTGAACTCTTATGATGCAAACAATGATGTTATCGGAGCGATGAGGTAAGCAAAGATGTCATCGGAGCGATGTGGTAAATAATGATGTCATAAGATCGATAATGTCATAAATTATAGTAAAAAGACTATTTTACCTTTACCCTGCCGAGCCTATAACTAGAAGTTCATTTCATTATTTCTTACCAATTCACTAAAGCTCTAGAGAGAGAAAGTATAGATATAATAAGAGAGAAATAAGAAAAGTATTCTGCTATTACACTAGTGCAGTCTCCAAAATTTTAAGGTAAGGGTTATTATTTATTTTGTATTCATGAAGATAATTATTTTCTTTCAATACTCGTAAGGGTTGTTATTCCATTCTTTATTATTATGTTGGAATAATCTATCTACGCGGACTACCGCATGCATGGTGAAATCTTCACCTGTTGTTATTCCATTCTTTATTATTCTGTGGGAAAAATCTGTCTACGCGGACTACCGCATGTCTGGTGAATAACCTTTTGTATTCAGTTGTTATTAAATTATGAAAATAATCTGTCTGAGCGGACTACTGCCTGACGGGTGAAAATCCAATTGCAGTTTCGTATATTGTTTCATTTCAGATTCCTAACTCTAAATTTACTACGGTAAGTATTGCTTCTATAATTCCTAAAATGATCAGAAATTTCTTGAGTTTGCGCTTCATCTAATATCATTTCACTGGAATATTAGTCTGAACTTTCATGTGAAATTTTTATCTTTTTATGTCGAGTTACTATTCACGAATTACTATTCACGAATTACTATTCACGAGTTACTATTCACGGGTTACTATTTACGATAAAAAAAATATTTTTTTCCTTCCAAATTATCTTTGATTGGATCCAGATTTTGATATTCATTTTTGAACTCTGGATAAATTCTCTAATATTTGTCCTTTATCTCACTGAATTCGTTATTCGTATTATTTTTCATCATCCTCAGTCCTAAATGGTGATATAACTGAATATCTTTGGCCTGTAGTGCAAAGATGAATGATTGTTTGATGAATATCTTTGGCCTGTAGTGCAAAGATGAATGATTACCTGATGAATATCTTTGGCCCGTAGTGCAAAGATGAACAGGTATTGAGATGAACATGACCAACTGGTGATACAAATGAATATCTTTGGCCCGTAGTGCAAAAGATGAATATTTAATTCGAGATGTATATTGATTGATGTTACAGGGTTAAAATATTAATAATGGACTTTTAAATCAAATAAGATAGTAGATTTCATTCTCTACTTAACTCCTCTAATGAATTGTTATTTCCACTGCGAATATTGATCTAAAATGTGTTGTCCATAATATTTTATCTGATTTATTGAAGGCTAACGATAATTTATTTTTCATTATCTTAGTCATAATATTCTTTACTGGGCTAGTTGAGCTCATTCTTTTTTTCCATTGTTCTCTTCAGGAAATGGGAATATCGCGGGGACTAGTCGGAGATCAGAGTGATGGTCAGAGTTAGATCAGTAGAAGTCCTCACTATTCTATAAAATAGTGGGATAATGATTGTAATTAATAAGGAATGAATTTGAATGTTTATATTTCGTATTATATACGATTTGTATTGAAATTCACAGTTTGTGTGGTCGTAGTTTGCACGACCGTATGTTATAAAAGATTGTATTTGAATTTTGTACCAGTATTTGGCGACTCAGAATGGGTTGGTATTGAACCTATTTTGGGGGCATCACAGTTGGTATCAGAGCTTAGGGATAGGATCTCTGACGGAGATCTAGGAATAGAACTAGGAGGGGAGAGACGAGTAAAATCCTTCGCTAGTGTGTGTCCTACCTAAGCTTATTTGGTATTTAATTGGTCATTTGGAACATAGGATTAATATGTTATATGTTAATTTGTTTGATTAACCCTTGTTTTGTGACAGTATTTGAGAATGACAGCTGAAAATCTAAACAATGGAGTGAATGAGACCGTTGAGACACCTTTAATCACCAACCAGGAGAACGTGCAACAGGAAGGCTATATTCTTCATGTAAACAACCCTACCGAAGATAAATGACGGGATGTTTAGAAACTTTTTGCAGTTCATGCAAAACCAGACGAGGGAGACTCGTGTTCAGCAACAACTCGCGGCTTGTCACTGCCAAGCAGTTTAAAGAGTTGGGACCACCAGAGTTTCAGGGAAAGCTAGATCCAATCAAGGCAAAAATTGGATTAAGAAAGTTACCAAGATATTTGATGTCTTGAGATGCACGGAGGAACAGAAGGTTCCATTTGCCACCTTTATGTTCCGTGGAGAGGCAGATTACTAGTAGGAATCTGTGAAGCGTACCCAGCCTGCCCCACTTAAGATGTCTTGGGGGGCGTTCTAGAAACTGTTCAATGACAAGTACTTTTTAGAAAGTATTCGTCACATGAAAGAGGTAGAGTTTATCAGACTGGAACAGAACAACATAACTGTGTCCTAGTACGAGGCTAAGTTCGCGGAGTTATCCCGATTTGCACCTCATTTGGTGGAGAATGAGGAACGTATGACGCGGTTATTTCTGAGAAGTTTGAAACTAGAAATTCGTCAATACCTCATTTCTCACAAATTTTCTCTATATTCGGATGTAGTGAACAGGGCCCAGTTATTAGAACGAGATAATGATTATGTTCAACTAAGGGACAACAACCAAGGTCGTACCGGTGGCAGCAGTCATCGGAACAATGACAACCAGCAGGGAGGAAAGTATCATGACAGAAGCGGTAAACACTCCGGTGGTAATCGTGGCCATGATAATAGAAGAAGTAAGTTAGGGGGAGATTTCAAGAAGAGAAGGTACAACAATGAGAACGTGAAAGCATCGACAGCAGCACCAACATCAACTGTTTCTAGGGGAGGAGAACGACCGCCGGTCGTATGCTATAAATGCGGGCAAGAGGGACACATCAGCCCCAACTGCACACAATAATCGAAGGTGTGTTATAACTGTGGAAAGGAAGGGCACATAGCTCGAGTGTGTCCTGTAGCGAAACCAAGTCCAGCAAGGATGGTGATTCCAAAGGCTATCCCTGACAAGTCAAAGTCAGTGGTTCCTGGAAGAGCTTTTGTCATGACTGCCCAACAAGTAAGGAACTCAAATGAGGTTATTATGGGTAAGCTGATAATAAATTCTTGTGAAGTTTACACTTTATTAGATACCGGTGCTACCCATTCTTTTATTTCACCTACTTGTGCTCAACGTTTAAACTTGACACCTGAGAAATTAGACTTTGACTTATCTGTTGAAACTCCGTTGGGAGAAACCTTCGTTACATCTACAGTTTACAAATCTTGCTTGATTCAAATTGGTACCCTCACCCTACCTGTTGATCTTATATCTTTAAAAATACTTGTATTTGATGTAATTTTAAGAATTGACTGGTTGACCACTTATAATGCCAAAATTAATTGTTTTTGTAAGGTTGTTAGTTTTCATATTCCTAACCAACCTATTGTGCGAATTCAAACAACCAAACCACTAAAATCAATCAATGTTATTTCATGTCATAAAGCTATTCGTTTATTGAAAAACGGATGTCAAGCTTTCTTAGCCCATGTCACTGATCTAAACCAGAATACGTCAGGTTTGAATGATATTTCTGTTGTTAATGAGTTTCCTGATGTATTTCCCGAAGAACTTCCCGGTCTACCCCCGGAACGTGAAGTTGAATTCTTTATTGACCTTGAACCCGGTACAAAACCCATTTTTAAAACCCCATATCGAATGGCTCCTATTGAACTTCAGGAGTTAAAGGTCCAACTACAGGAGTTTTTAGACATCGATTTTATACGTCCTAGTACATCTCCTTGGGGTCTTCCTGTTTTATTCATAAAGAAGAAAGACGGGAGTATGCGACTTTGTATTGACTATCGGGAGTTGAATCCTGTCACCATCAAGAATAGGTATCCGTTACCTCGTATTGATGACCTGTTCGATCAGTTGTAAGGTGCACAATTCTTTTCAAAGATCGATCTTTGTTCTGGATATCATAAGCTGAAGATTAAAACTGAGGATATTCTGAAGACTGCTTTCAGAACTCGATACGGGCATTATAAATTCTTAGTCATGTCTTTTGGATTGACTAATGCTCCTGCTGCTTTTATGGATATGATGAACCGTGTATTCAAGGAATATTTGGATCAGTTCGTGGTTGTCTTTATTGATGACATCCTCATCTATTCCAATAGCCATGAAGATCATAAGCACCACTTGAAGCTGGTACTTCAAAGGCTTCGTGAAAACAAGCTATATGCCAAGCTGAAGAAATGCGAGTTCTGGCTTGAGGAGGAAGCATTCCTTGGGCACGTGGTATCAAAACGTGGAGTATCTGTTGACCCGACAAAGATTGAAGCAATACAAAGTTAGGAGTAACCGAAGTCGGTGATCGAAGTACGTAGCTTTCTGGGCTTAGCTGATTATTATCGGAGATTCGTGGAAGGATTTTCTCGAATCGCTACTCCATTAACTCAGCTAACTCGAAAAGATACAAAATTCATATGGAACGAGGAATGCGAGAAGAGCTTTCAAGAGCTCAAGAGGAGACTCATTTCGGCACCTGTTCTGACGATACCATCTGGTTCGGATGGATTTGTCATTTACAGCGATGCTTCGGGCAAAGGGTTATGATGTGTTCTCATGCAACATGGGAAAGTCATAGCCTATGCCTCACGACAACTCAAGGAATATGAGAGGAATTATCCTACTCATAATCTAGAGTTGGCAGCAGTCGTTTTTGCGTTGAAGATCTGGAGACACTGCCTGTATGGGGAGAAAGTGGAGATCTATACGGATCATAAGAGTCTCAAGTATTTTTTCACCTAGAAGGAACTTAACATGCGACAACGACGTTGGCTTGAGCTGTTGAAAGATTACGACTATACCATCCAATACCATCATGGTAAAGCGAACGTGGTAGCTGACGCGTTGAGTAGAAGATCATATGCATGAACAAATGTAATACTGTCAAGGCCTATTTGGTGTGACTTACAAAGGATGGAGATAGAGTTCAAGATTTTGAAGACCCATGCGATGATGTCAAGTATACGCGTAGAATCAGCTTTGATTGATAAAGTCAAAGCTGCTCAAGCTACAGACCTGGAGCTGATGAATATGAGGAAGAAGGTGCAAGAAGGTACTATTCCAGAAGCAAGAATCGATGAAGAAGGAATGCTTCGAGTTAACTCCAGACTTTGTGTTCCTAACGATTCTGATTTGAAGTATAGAATCATGATGGAGGCACACAACACACCGTTTGCAATCCATCCTAGGAGTACCAAAATGTATCGTGATCTTCGACATACATTTTGGTGGAGCAGTATGAAGAAAGAGATCGCGGAGTTTATCTTAAGGTGTTTAATGTGTCAACGTGTCAAGGCGGAGCATCAAGTGCCAAAGGGTCCATTGCAACCACTTGAGATTTTGAAATGGAAGTGGGAACACATTACCATGGATTTCATTATGGGTCTTCCCAAGGTTTTCAAGGCATAGATGCGATTTGGGTTATTGTTGATAGATTAACCAAGTCTGCTCATTTCTTGTCGATACGGGAGACTTATTCCCTTGAACGTCTTGCTCGTATGTACGTGAATGAGATTGTGAGATTGCATGGCATGCCAGTATCTATAGTTTCGGATCGTGACCCAAGATTTACTTCACGATTTTGGGTCAGCTTGCAGAAAGCTATGGGCACAGATTTACGATTCAGTTTGGCATATCATCCACAAACGGACTGGCAATCGGAAAGGACTATCCAAACTCTTGAAGATCTATTAAGACTATGTGTTCTAGACTTCAAAGAGAGTTGGGATAAGTACCTACCATTGGTGAAATTCTCCTACAACAACAGTTATCAAGCAAGTATAGGCATGGCTCCATTCGAGGCGTTGTATGGACGAAAATGTCGTTCTACAGTATGCTGGGATGAGGTGGGGGAAGCAACATTGTTGGGACCGAAGTTAGTACGTATGACTACGGAAAAGATTCAAATAATCCGACAACATATACAAACAGCAAAAGATCGACAAAAGAGTTATGCGGACCTTCATCGAAAGGACGTGGAATTTAATGTTGGGGACCATGCATTGTTACGTGTTGCTCCTTGGAAAGAAGTTACGAGATTCGAAAAAAGAGGAAAGCTCAACCCACGATTCATTGGTCCATTTGAGATCCTTGACCGAGTAAAAAATGTGGCCTATAGACTCGCTTTATTACCTAGCATTTCTCGTGTTCATAACGTTTTTCACATATACATGCTACGTAAATATGTAAAAGACCCAAACCACATTATTGAGTTAGAACCAGACAAGATAGCAGAAGATTTAACATACGAGGAGGTACCTGTCAAGATCTTGGATAGGAAGGAACATGTTCTACGCTCAAATGTTATAACTCAAGTCAAAGTTTTATGGAGAAACCATGAAATTGAGGAAATGACCTGGGAGTTAGAATCGAAAATGAAAGCGAGGTATCCTCACCTTTTCGACATACCAAGTACGTACATCAATTTCGAGGATGAAATTTCATAAGGAGGGGAGGTTGTAAGACCCCAAATTTTATGAATAAGATTTAATTTTCTTTATATATTATTTTAAAATAGTAAGGTGTTGATTTGATAAATGTGATAAGTTATGTGCAAAGTTCACAAAGTAAGCAAGTGGTTATAAAATATTCGTTGTGTCGGAGAATATTCGTTTGGTCGAGGAATATTCTTTTTGTAGGAGAATATTCGTACGACGGCGCAGTCATTGGTGGACCCCACAACGGAATGAATGTCGGATATAGAAAGCGACCGAAATAATATTTTTATAAAATAACTGCGTAGTTGTCACCTTTAGTACTGTTAAAATACCCGGTGGTTAAAATACAGTAATACGCGGTGTTGCACAGTAGCACACGGTATTGCACAGTATTTTAAATTATTGATTCTTACGTAGGAAGGCACTTACTCAATTATTGTTACAGTAATTACTGTTCAATATTTTATATTATTGATTCAATAATTGTATAATATTTTATTGGTTCAATATTTGTTACGTTGATATTTTATATCAATAAGTGCTACTTTGCTATTTTATATTAGTGATTCAATAATTGTCATTACACAGTATTTCAAATTATCAAATCAATAATTCATATTATTTGAATAATATTATTAGATAGCATTATTGGCAATGTCTAAGGAAGTTCTGTCTAGAAAAGAGGTTGATTAATTGCGCGCCAGTAAGAAAAAATTCTTATCGGAAGGCCCCCTCTTTTCTTAGAACGACCTGATTGTCAATATTGTAGTTCTGTAATATTATTTGTGAATAATTAATTTTTGATATATATGATAAAGAAATATTTATTCAATGTGAATTTTTTTAATGGAAGAATTTTTAGAATGTAACATTGGTTGAAGGTTGGTATTTTATCTTTTCTAATAAAATAATTCATTCAAATATGTTATTATAATATTACATTATAGTAGTATGATGTGATTATATAATAGTATGATTTTTATAATTAAAATGGTAACATTATTATAGTAAATTCATGGTATAAAAGTTAAACGAGGTGGAAGAGTGCAAATTGAATTTGAACTCTTATGATGCAAACAATGATGTTATCGGAGCGATGAGGTAAGCAAGGATGTCATCAGAGCGATGTGGTAAGCAATGATGTCATAAGATCGATGATGTAAACGATGATGTCATAAATTATGGTAAAAAGATTATTTTACCTTTACCCTGCCGAGCCTATAAATAGAAGCTCATTTCATTATTTCTCACAAATTCATTAAAGCTATAGAGAGAGAAAGTATAGATATAATAAGAGAGAAATAAGAAGAGTATTCTGCTATTACACTAGTGCAGTCTCTAAATTTTTAAGGTAAGGGTTATTATTTCTTTTGTATTCATGAAGAGAATTATTTTCTTTCAATACTCGTAAGGGTTGTTATTCCATTCTTTATTATTCTGTTGGAATAATCTGTCTACGCGGACTACCGCATGCATGGTGAAATCTTCACCTGTTGTTATTCTATTCTTTATTATTCTGTGGGAAAAATCTGTCTACGCGGACTACCGCATGCCTGGTTAATAACCCTTTGTATTCAGTTGTTATTAAATTATGAAAATAATCTGTCTGAGCGGACTACCGCCTGACGGGTGAAAATCCAATTGCAGTTTCGTATATTGTTTCATTTCAGATTCCTAACTCTAAACTTACTACGGTAAGTATTGCTTCTATAATTCCTGAAATGATCAGAAATTCTTTGAGTTTTGCGCTTCATCTAATATCATTTCATTGAAATATTGGTCTGAACTTTCTTGTGGAATTTTTATCTTTTTATGTCGAGTTACTATTCACAGGATACTATTCACGGTAAAAAAAATATTTTTTCTTCCAAATCATCTTTGATTGGATCTAGGTTTTGATCTTCATTCTTAAACTCTAGATAAATTTTTAATATTTGTCCTTTATCTCACTAGATTCGTTATTCGTATTATTTTTCATCATCCTCAGTCCTAAATGGTGATATAACTGAATATCTTTGGCCTGTAGTGCAAAGATAAATGATTGCTTGATGAATATCTTTGGCCTGTAGTGCAAAGATGAATGATTACCTGATGAATATCTTTGGCCCGTAGTGCAAAGATGGACAGGTGTTAAGATGAACATGACCAACTGGTGATACAAATGAATATCTTTAGCCCGTAGTGCAAAAGATGAATATTTGATTCGAGATGTATATTGATTGATGTTACAGGGACAAAATATTAATGATGGACTTTTAAATCAATGAAGATAGTAGACGTCATTCTCTATCTAACTCTTCTAATGAATTGTTATTTTCCACTGCGAATATTGATCTAAAACGTATTGTAAGACCCCAATTTTTATGAACAAAAAAATTGAATTTCCTCTATATATTATTTTGAAATAGTCAGGGGTTAATTTGATAATGTGGAATGTTATGGGTAAAATGCGCAAATATTTTAAATAAGCAAGTGGTTATAAAATATTCATTGTTGTCTGGAAATATTCGTTTGGTCTTGGAATATTCTTGCTGTCGGGGAATATTTGTACGACGGCGCAGCCATTTGTGGGTCCCATAAAGAAAAACTGTCGGATGAAAAAAACGACAAGAATAATTTTTTTTATAAATAACGGCGTAGTTGTTACCGTTAACATGTTGGAATACTCGGTGGGTAAAATAAAGTAATACGCGTTGTTGCACAATAACACACGGTATTGCACAGTATTTTCCATTATCAAATCAATAATTCATATTATTTGAATAATATTATTAGATAACATTATTGGCAATGTCTAAGGAAGTTCTGAATAGGAGGGGTTATTTAATTGCGCGCCTGTAAGGAGAAATCCTTATCGGAAGGCCCCTCTTTCCTGGGAACGACCTGGTTGTTAATATTGTAGTTCTGTAATATTATTTGTGAATAATTAATTATTAATTTATATGAGAAGAAAATATTTATTTTTGTGGATATAAAAGAAGAAATTAGTGTTGAGGTATTTTGTATCAGTATTTTGGTGTGAAAAATCATCCGTTTATGAATTTCGGACAATTTATGTTTGAAATTTGGAAAAACTTTCTTCTACAAAGTTGTAAAGAATTAAATTTTCTATGGAAAGGACATAAGATTTGTATTTTTTTGATAAAAGGATTATTTTTCATGAATTATGGAAGTTCTAGAATTTTGGGTCGAAAGTGATTTTTGGGGTTAAAAATATTTTTTTTTAAGAAAAATGTTTTTTTAATGGGAGGTGGGCCCCACTGGTGGCAAATAGATTTTGGTCAAGAGGTGGGCGTGAAATTTTTTTTTAAAATATTATTTTATTAAATTTTCTATTTTGGCGTTCTAAGCATTTTCTATAAATAGGGTGCTGAATTAGAATTTGAAAATCACACCAGAATCAGAAGTTTTCTCTTTTTAAAATATTGAACGTATTTTTGTGAGCATTTAGATACTTTGAGTGTTGCTATTCAGTACAAGTTTTCTTCAGCATTATACTTGAAATTCTAGTCAGAAGTACTGTTCTTTTGAAGTAAGGGATGTTATTTTTTTTCGTAAATGATGTTATTCTTTTCAATATCATTATACCAAAATATTGGCATGAATTTTATTGTGAAATTCTTATTTTTTCCCTCAGAGTTACTATTCACGTATACGACACTATTCACGTATATGGCACTATTCACGGAAAAATTAAATTTTTTTATATTTGTCCAAGTTGGTTATTATGGGTTCTATCTTTGATTGGATCCAAGTTTTGAGTTTTATTCTTGAATTTTGCTCTACAAAGTATTATTAAATAGTATTTTTGAACTTGGATAAAATAAGTTCCGAATTCTTAATATTTGTCCTTTATCTCACTGGATTCGTTCTTTAAAATATTTTTCATCATCCTCAGTCCTAAATAATGATATAACTGAATATATTTGGCCTATAGTGCAAAGATGAATGATTATTTGATGAATATCTTTGGCCCGTAGTGCAAAGATGAATATTTTATTCAAGATATATATTGATTGATGTTACATAAATAAAATATTAATGATGGACTTTTAAATCATAGAAGATAATAGACTTCATTCTTTACGTAACTCTTCTTAATGAATTGATATTTCTGCTGCAGTTGTTGATCTAAAATTTATTGTCCATAATAATTTATCTGATTTGTTGAAGACTAACGATAAATTATTCTTTATTATCTTAGTCATAATATTCTTTACTGGGCTAGTTGAGCTCACCCTTTTCATTTATTATCCTCTTCAAGAAATGAGAATGTCGCAGGAACTAGTCGGGGGACAGAGTGATGGTCCGAGTTAGAACAGTAGTAGTCCTCACTATTTCTAATAAATAGTATGATAATAATTGTAATGAGGACTTCGTTTGAATGTTAATATTTTTACATATTTGTATTGACACTCACAGTTGTGTGGTCGTATTTTGCACGACCGTGTGATATAAAAGATTGTATTTGGATTCTGTACTATGTATTTGGCGACTCAGAATGGGTTGGGTTGACTGGACCTATTCTGGGGGCGTCACACGTGTTGTCCATAATATTTTATCTGATTTATTGAAGGCTAACGATAATTTGTTTTTCATTATCTTAGTCATAATATTCTTTACTGGGCTAGTTGAGCTCACCCTTTTCTTCCATTGTTCTCTTCAGGAAATGGGAATATCGTGGGGACTAGTCGGGGATCAGAGTGATGGTTAGAGTTAGATCAGTAGAAGTCCTCACTATTCTATGAAATAGTGGGATAATGATTGTAATTAATAAGGAATGAATTTGAATGTTTATATTTCGTATTATATACGATTTGTATTGAAATTCACAGTTTGTGTGATCGTAGTTTGCACGACCGTATATTATAAAAGATTGTATTTAAATTCTGTACCATGTATTTGGCGACTCAGAATGGGTTGGTATTGAACCTATTTCGGAGGCGTCACACCATTTCCTTTTATAGTACTGACTACTATAGAGACACACATGTGTGCTGCCTTTCCACCAATCTAGTTGCTAGACACTGTTCCAACTGCCATTCTCTTTAGCCTTAAGAGTTTTAACAACCCTCCTTGGAGTCTTCATTCTACGAAGATCAACACTGTCAATTCATGTCAGAACTGATGCACTGTACAATTTTTCTAATCGTAGAGTTGAGTGTCCAGTCGTATAGTATCTGATTAGGCAGACTCTGCGTTTTACACTTAATTTCAGTGCACTTTATAATGCTTCCATTTAGTTTTGAAGGACTAAGGGGGTGTTTGTTTAGAGCTGAATGGTTGAATTGCTGAATCGGTCAGCTATTCAGTGCGTTTATTTTGAATAAAAATTGTCTGAATGACTGAATCCGTCAGATTTTTGGGCTGAATGGCCAAGTGTAATTTTTTTGGCTGAATGGGATGAATGAAGTATTTTATATATATATTTTTACAATATTAACTATATAAGTAATATTAAATAAATTTACAACAATTTTAAATTTTTTTAGAGGAGTAAAATAATAAAAATTGTTATTCAGATGTTTCAGGCATTTCAATTATCAAACAATTTTTTTCATTCCGTATTCAGAATTCTGCTTTATTCAACTCATTCAGATTACTTAAATATTCAGAACTATTTCATTCACTTTTATGAAACACCCCCTAAGTCTTCGTGTCTTCTTAGCTTGACGATCTCCAGCTTTGCTCTAATTCTTCGATCAATACTTTATGATCTTCTAAACTATAATTAGTAAACTCTACGATCTTCAGTACTATTATAAATAGGCACTACGATTATTAGCAGATTATATGATCTTCATGGCTATGATCAGTATGTTCTACGATCTCCAACTATTTGTTTTACGATCGGCTTTAAACTTAAGATCCATATATCAGATTCACTCTACGAAATAAATCAACCTAACAAGTTTGATCTCTAAACTAAGTCCTTTTAAACCAATTTAATTTCAAAGACTGTACAAAAATTACTTATTACAAATATTCTTATATATATCATCATCAAATCTAAAAACATATATTGTACTAATAATCATATTTATTAGTAAACATATCCTTTGAATATTAACATGCAAACAAATATATTCTCATTATTCTCTTTCTTATAGATACCTTATTATTAGTTCTAGGGAACAAATACTTCCATAATATTTTTTGATATTTTCGCATGTGGGGCTCACCTTTTAGCTAAATCAATATTAATATTTCGTTAAAAATTGGCCCACCTCTTAACCAAATCAATATCAATTCCAATATGAAATTGATATTTTCGCATATGAGACCCATTTTTTTTTTACCAAACTATGATTAAAAGGTGGGATCAACACGTGAAAATATAAAAAAAATGTTGTGAAGGTGTTCAACATCATTTTGCAATTTCCATAACTTGGTATATCATGAAAGTAAGATTGGTAACTACCCAGTTTCGTCCTTGTGAAAAAGGCAACTGGTCTAGATCCAGCCAATTAATGGTACCAAACTTTGGACTATAATTAGCTGGAGACAATTTAATGTTGGTTTCTAGTGTATGATCAATTTGTTACCAAAATCTTCTATACTAATTTTTACACAATACTCCCTCCGGCCCTTAATATAAGATTTTTTAGAGTTGTGCACAAGTATTAAAGAAATAATTGTATAGCAATAAATATAATATCAAATGTCTATATTGTCCTTGTATTGAAAAAAGAGATTGTTATTTATTGGGCAAAAAAATAGTGAGAGAACCAAAGTTATATTTAATACTTGGGTTAATATTAAAAACTAAGCAATTAATGCTTATTTGGAATTTTAAAACGTCATATATTAATGGACAAAAAAATTTCTCTAAAACGTCTTATATTAAAGGACGGAGGGGGTAGTACTAGTAACAAAAATCATGGAAACCTTGAGATTATGATTAATTATTTATGTCACCCTAGAATTTATTGTAATTTTCTCATACCAGTTGGATCCTCATCCTCCGTGTTCATGCATGACTCATTAATTTATTTTATTTTATTTTGGTACGACCAACATGTAGTCACTATTTTTCTGATGAATATTGAATAAAATAACTAATGCGGACAATATTTTACAAGTCATACATTGTTAACTTGATCTATTAAAAATATCATTTCCACTAATAATTCTAAGTTAAAATTAATAGTTTGATTGAACACTCACGTTCACGCATCTTAGATGGAGTATACTAGACCTTATTACAATCATCGCCTTTGTGGGTCCATTAGGTCTTAATCATCATTTGATTATTGAGTTCAATTATTGGCAATCAGACAAGTTTCTTTCGTGTTATACATGTCTTAAACGGACTATAAATGTAACATTCATTTGTTTTCTTTGCCATTACACACCACTTTTGTTTTTTCTATATCAATGAAGTCAAAGGGCTATATTTGGAACTAACATAAAATTTGTGAGGAAAGAAAGAAAGGAAATTTTACAATATTAAAAAACAAAAATACCTAGCCTAATATTCGGTTAAAAAATGATCAATACTCCCTCGATTTCATATCAAGTGTCGTTGAAGGTCAAAACTTATATTTTAAGTAAAGTAATGATCCTACATTGTAAAGTGTAAACATAAAATCAAATTATTAAATTAACCTTTTTTGTTTTTATTTTTTGTAAGAGTAATCAGTAAGAGTTCATTTGTCATTAACTCCACCATGCAACATTTGCTCTTCTCCATGAAATTTTTCTTCAATTTAAACAAAGTCACTTTAATCTCCCTCCTTTTCTGATTATCCTACCTTCCTTCTCCATAAAAATAAACTTTAAATTTACTTTTTTTTAATAAAAATTAAAATTTTAAAATCTTGCCTCTACTTTTGAATTGATTTGTTATTTTTTAATATTTCCCTCCATTTTTTCATTCTATAAAAGTATAGTATTGTTCATCAAATCTCATAAAAAATATTAGTCTTAAGTTTAGCAATAATACATTGTAGTTACTATACGAGAATTCGATTTGATTTTTTCGCCAAATATTGAAGAATTTTCGGTGAATGAAATCAACTTAAATATAGATTTGAATGTTCCAGCAAACAACGGAGAGATTTCGGTGCACACTAATGGCTTCAACATCGATTTAAATGATCCCCATTGTTTGATCCAAATATAGGGTTTGTTGTTGTTTATTTTACAATAACACATTTTTACTTGTATTTCTGTTAGTTTTTGAGATGACATTGTTGTGATATTTATTAAAATGACAATCTTATTTGGATACATAATAGGGCATGAAATTGTTAATGCATTGAAGATTTTGAATTTGTTGAAAAAGTTAAGATGACAGACCAACGTGAAACCAGATGATGAGTTATTCCTAGCTGTATATCCATATTTTAATGTGAATGGTAGTCTCAGTCTCCATCTTGCATTTTATCATCATGCAATGAATTTTACGTACTTTCATGCAATTTTCTTTTCAAGCCCAGAAATGCTTGTGGTGGAAGAGTTGTACAAAGAAACAGTGGTAAACACTGATCGCTAATTAACCATATTCAATGGAGAACTTGATCGTATTAGATCTAGGTGTATCCTTCGTTTATGTGATGCAATTATTTTTAAATGGTGATGAAGTTAGTTTGTCTTTTTTGGTATGTGGATTTATATGAAGTTCAGATTTATTCATCAACCATATTGTCAGAAGTAGTTTAGATTCACTTTCATTCTTCTTCCGCCCACCACCGGCACCACATTGTTTCCTCTTATAGTAAAATTTTGTTTCCTTTATCTTTTTCTGAGGGTGATATATTGACTGTACAATGTTAGAAGTTGGGAGGATGATATAATAAGATCATGGTATTTTCCCCTAATAATATTTGAATAGAGAATCAAGTTAGTAGTATGTTATTTCTTATGGAGGTAGAAGAATCAAGTTTATGTTCAAATATAACTATTATTCTCTTTATTCGTCATGTAAATATAGTTATCCTTGAAATGTATAACAATCCTATTTGGATGTACATTATGTGATTTAACGTCAAGCAAGGGAGTTTTTTTACTTTTACGGGCAACTGCTTGTTATATGCTTGGATTTTGGACTATGACTTTGGAGCAAAAGGTTGAAAATGTAAAGTAGAATTAACAAACTGCATAGTTGTTTCATGAGGATTTCTATAGTTACAACATGCTATATTTCATTACTGTTAGATTTATATAGGATTTCATTACTGTTACAACAGGTTATATTTTTTCATCACGAGGATTTCTATAGTTGTGTACTGACATATTATTGAGACAGTAACTGCAATTGATCTCCTACTCTATTTGGTCTTCTCTTTCCAACATGACTTGGGCTCTTCTAACTAATTCGAACTTCCTACATATTTGGGTTGTTATGTATAACAACTAGATATCTATAATCTGATATAGTTTGTATTTCAAATATATAGTTATCCTGTAATTGATGTAATTCACTTTTATCAATATATATAGACGTGGGAGGCAGCACTGTAGGCAAGAGAGTTTTCTGCCATAATTGATTCCATTATACTTAGCATTAATTTGGTATCAAAGTCATGTCACTTTTTTCTTCCACCACCGTACCAACACCTCCAAACCAAACCACCCAATCTCTCACTTCCGCTATTAATATTAGTAATCCCAACCAAGTTATTCGACTGCAACTAACACCAGAGAATTACCTGTCATGGAAGGCACAGGTACTCCCATTATTGCGTGGAAACTCTCTTCTCAAGTTTGTTGATGGATCTTTCCCTTCCCCACCACAGTATACTGCTGAAACAGAACCAACTGCAAACCAGATATCTAAATCTATAAACCAGACACCTGCAGAAAATCCTGCATACCAGCAGTGGTTTCAACAAGATCAAAATCTTTTGAGTCTACTAATTTCTTCTTTGAGGGAAGATATAATACCCCTCATCCTTGATGCCCAAACTTCTCGACAGCTATAGGTTATGCTTGAGCACGCATATGCGTCACCATCAACTACTCGAATTGTTAATTTACATATTCGACTTCAAGAGTGTAGACAAAATGACGACTCTATTTCCATGTATTCTTCTACAAAGCCAAATGTATTTGGGATCAATTGGCTGCAGCAGGTAGACCTATGGCCATGGCCGATTTCCTTGTCATTCTCTTCAAAGGAATCCGTCCGGAGTTTCACAATGTCATGAACTCCATTGATGCTCGTGCTACCCCTATTGATTTTACAACTCTTCATAGTCTTCTTTCTTCTTCTTAACCAAGAACAGTTGCACCAAAATATACTTAGCCATAGCAGCTCTATTGTCCCTTCCATCACTTCTACTCTGGAACCTTCTGTCAACCCAAGTGCTAATTTTGTTCAGAAGGGTGCTAGGCCTCGCAATGGTACTAACTCATCCAGGCCTAACAATGGGAATACTTATAATAACAAGGGGCGAAACTATAATGAGAGTAATATTCAGAATAATTTTTGACGTAACCAAGGGTTTCGTGGACAGCATGATAGGAGCACCACATGTCAAATTTGGTTTCGTTTTAATCACACAGCAGCAAACTGTGATCAACGATACAACCATGCCAATCCACCTAGTGCGAACACAGCCTCATTCTACCAGTCACCCACTCCTATAAATGTTTGGTTCCTTGACATAGGTGCTACTCATCATGCCACACCAGATATTTCTTCACTAAGTCGTTTTGATACGTACAATGGTTCTGATACTCTCCAAGTTGGTAATGGTAATGGTCTTGGTATTACTCATGTTGGCTTTTCTTCTTTACTTACTCCGACCTTCCTCTTTTAAACTAAATGATATATTGCATGTTCCTTCACTCACAAAATCATTATTGTCTGTTCAAAAATTTACTTATGATAATAATGTCTTTTTTGAGTTTCATCCTAATGTTTTTCATGTGAAGGATCGCAAGTCGGGGAAAATCCTCCTCTCCGGACCGAGTAATCATGGGTTGTATACCCTCTTCAACATCAGACCTCCAGTCAACCACATCCCCTCAGCATTTCTTTCAGCTAAAGCATCCTCTAGTTGTTGGCATAGTCGCCTTGGCCATCCACACACTCGTGTTCTTCAGCAAATAATTGGTCGTAATAAGTTACTTGTGTCTGTCAATAAGTTAGGTTTATGTAATGCTTGTCAATTAGGAAAGTCTTCCCGACTTCACTTACCTTTGACAAATCATAAAGTTCATTCTGTTTTAGAATTGCTCTATAGTGATGTTTGGGGTCCCTTTCCCACTCTGTCAACAGAAGGACATCGTTATTTCATCATTTTCATTGATGTGTATTCAAAATATATTTGGTTTTATCCAATGCAGTATAAGTCTGACGTTTTTCCTATTTTTCAAAAATTCCAATTGCTAGTAGAACGTCAATTTAATTGCAAAATTAAATCGATTCAAATTGATTGGGGTGGTGAATATCGTACGCTGCATACTTTTTTTGAAAAAATTGGAATTTTACATCAACTTTCTTGTCCACATACACATGAACAAAATGGCATGGTTGAATGCAGAAATCGTCACATTGTTGAAACTGGACTCACTTTGCTTGCACATTCGTGTGTTCCTTTTAAATTCTGGCATTTTGCTTTGACACGACTGTTTTTCTAATTAATCGTATGCCTTCTTCTGTTTCCAAAAATAAATCTCCTTATGAATGCATTTTTACTCGGTCTCCTGATTACTCGTTCTTAAAAGTTTTTGAATGCTTATGTTATCATCTTCTTCGTCCATATAATCGCCATAAGGTTGATTATCGTTCTACACCTTGTCGTTTCTTAGGATATTGTTCTTCTCATATGGGTTATCGTTGCCTTGATTTGAAAACTAATCATTTGTATACTGCTAGGCATGTTCGATTTAATGAAGAACATTATCCTTTGTCTAATATTGTATCTTCTTCTGATACTAACCTTCAGCCTATGATACCTAGCCAACCTTGGGTATTTCAGCATTTTCCCCTTATTTTAGGTTCTGATTTTGTCCAATCCAGACAACATAAACACCAATCCAGACAGTCTACGCCCCTTTATGCTTTTCAACAGTTTTCACCGCCTCGGCACTTTTCCCTTGTTTTAGGTTCTGATTTTGCTCAATCCAGACAACATGCACACCAATCCAGACAGTCTACGCCCCTATCTACTTTTCAACAATTTTCCCCTCATACACCTTCTGCTATGTCCATGCAATCCATTCCTCTGTCACATACTAGGGTTGATGCAACACCTATTCGAACTGCAAGATTGAGCGACATTTATGCTCGTACTATCCCTATCTCCTCCCCACCGTCTGAGATGTCACAATCTGCAGCCATGGCCTCTTCAGAATCATTATCCACTGCCCAATGTTGTCCTTTCTCCATCTGCTACCTTGGACTCCAGTCCACCAGTTTCACAAGTCATAACTCGTTCTATAACTCGTCGGCTTGGGGATTTTACACCAATGACTTTAAACTCAGTTCTGGACCCTCTTTCCGAGCCAACCTATTTCTCTCAAGCAAATCGTCATCCTCATTGGCGCAAAGCGATGGCTGATAAAATTAATGCATTGTTGGCTAATGGTACTTGGAATCTTGTTCCCAAATCTAATTCGATGAACATTGTTGGCTGCAAGTGGGTGTTCAAAGTTAAAAAAAGGGCTGATGGACAAATTGAAAGATACAAAGCTCGTCTTGTTGCTAAGGGTTATCATCAAGAAGAGGGTTGAGACTACTCTGAAACTTTCAGTCCAGTTGTTAAGCCTACTACCATTCGGATGATTCTTTCTCTAGCTATTTCTAATTCTTGGAAAATTCAACAACTGGATGTTAATAATGCATTCTTACATGGGACACTGTCCGAAACAGTCTTTATGCTCCAACCACCTGGTTTTGAGGATTCTACTCATCCTCATCATGTCTGTCATCTGCATCGCTCATTGTATGGCCTTAAGCAGGCACCACGTGCATGGTACTCCCGTTTGTCTACTTTTCTCCTCCAATTGGGTTTTGTGATATCTCGTTCTGACACATCAATGTTCATATTTCATGTTGGATCTATACATTTAATAGTATTGGTCTATGTAGATGACATTATCTTGACAGGAAATTCTAATGAGGCTATTGATGAATTGATTCTTGTGTTAAACCGTGAGTTCTCACTTAAGGATCTAGGTATTTTAAATTATTTTCTAGGAGTGGAAGTCGTTCCATTGCGCAATGGGATATTACTTTCACAACGAAAATATATCCAAGATATCATAAAGCGAGCAGCTATGTCCAACTGTAAACCTCTTCGCACACCAGCCTCCGTTGTCGTGAGTTTGTCCAATATAAATCAGGTGGCTTTCTCTGATCCTACTTTATATAGACAAATCGTGGGAGCTTTACAGTATGCCACTCTCACTCGCCCAGATTTGTCTTATGCTGTTATTAAGGTTTGTCAATTCATGCATGCTCTTAGCGAAGAAAATTGGGCAGCTGTTAAACGCATCTTATATTATCTCCAATCGACTTCGGATCATGGTTTATCTATTGTTCGTTCTTTTAATCCTCTGGCTTTACAAGCATTCACAGATTCTGATTGGGCAGGGTGTGTTAATGATCGTAAGTCAACAGGGGGATTTGCTGTTTACATGGGTCCTAATCTTATCTCTTGGTCATCAAAGAAACAGCGCACTGTTGCACGCTCCTCTACTGAGGCTGAATATAAAGCGCTTGATGATGCTTCTGCTGAACTTGTGTGGTTACAATCCTTGTTGGGTGAACTTGGACTTTTTCTCAAAGATCCACCAATACTTTGGTGTGATAACATTGGTGCAACTTATCTTGCTGCAAATCCTGTATTTCATGCTCGTACGAGGTTGATTTTCATTTTGTTCGTGAACGTGTAGCCAAAGGTACTCTCCTGGTAAGATATGTCTCTACTAATGATCAAATAGCGGACATCTTCACCAAGCCTCTCCATTCTACACGCTTCGCTTTCCTTCGAGACAAGCTAACAGTTAGTTCACCACCACCGTTAGCTTGATGGGGGGTATTGAGACAGTAACTGCAATTGATCTCCTACTCTATTTGGTCTCCTCTTTCCAAAATGACTTGGGCTCTTCTAACTAATTCAAACTTCCTACATATTTGGGTTGTTATGTATAACAAGTAGATATCTATAATCTGATATAATTTGTATTTCAAATATATAGTTATCCTGTAATTGATGTAATCACTTTTATCAATATATATAGACGTGGGAGGTAGCACTGTAGGCAAGAGAGTTTTCTGCCATAATTGATTCCATTATACTTAGCATTAATTCATATTGATAATGAATCAAGTTACTATGAAAATTTACCCGATGCCTTTATAGTTGTTTTAATCATGGTAACTTTGCTATTGCATTTTCACACACACACGCGCGCACTTTGTTGCCTATTTTTTAAAATTAAAATTTTTAGTCAATTATTTACCTTAATGACTTTTTTTAAAATATTTTTTTATAGGTGAGGAAAATTTTGATACAAGTGATCAGAATGTAGATATCTCACAATAAGCTAAAAAGGTAAGAATTTTTCCAACAATGAACGTCAAGCAATTTATATTGCTTTACTACAAAGAAGTATTGATGGAAAATTGAAACCAGATACGACAAGAATTGTTGCTTTAGTATTTGGAGTATCTATTCGAATTGTTCAACGCATTTGGAAGCAATCAAAAAGTAATTCAAACAGTAGAGTGATTGATGTATCCCATAGAAGGACCAAAATTGTGGTCGCAAGAAAATTTAACTTGATTTTGAACGAATTCAAGAAATTCCTGTCTCGTCTTACATCTCTTGATTCTCTATCATGTGCTTTGAATGTTAGTAAATCAACGTTATTCAGAAATCTCAAGTTAGGTAACATTAGACATCACTCAAATGCTATTAAAGCATTTTTTAAGGAAGAGAACAAGAGAACCAAATTACAGTTTTGTATATCAATGTTTAGACCTGACAAACGGGCCGGGCCGGGCCAAAATGGCCCAATTTTTTGGGCTGAATATATGAGGCCCGTGACCCAGGTTGGGCTGAGCCAGGCCGGCCCGAGGGTTTTTTTTTTACAAAATGATGTTCTCCTTTAGAATGGAACTCTCAACCTCCCCGACTCCTTAAACAAATGCTCAAACCAACTGAGCTACAAAGGTTTTTTTATTCTAAAGTCGCTCCTTGAGTCAACTGAATGTTCCAATTAATTGTTCTTTAATTTTTATATTTTCACAAATTAATTAAAAACTGAACTATTGTACACTAATATAACCATAACTGGGGTTTGTTCAAAGAAAAAAGAGAGTTACTAATTAATGTACTATATACTAATTCTTATCTTTCAAGTATTGAATTTAAATACGATAATTACAAATCTCATATTTGCTTTTATATTCCTTCATTTCATTTAAAAAAAATAGAAGAGCAAGGGTAGAAAAATGGTTGGCACAAAAACATTCATTATGAGCTTGCTAGAATTCATTCATGATTTCTACGAATTTGAACGATTCTCATTTTCAAAATATTAGATTCCGAAAATTCAAAAACTAGAACTTACTCTCTAATATTTTGTTCTTAAGATATGATCCTATAACAATTCAGAAGTCTCAAATTATCTGAAATAAATAAAGTAATCAATTTCAATAAAACCATCTCAGTAGACTATATTTATTATTAAGTTCAATTAATAAATTTTATGCCAAATACATAATTTATTTTAATTATAATGTGTTAAAGAAGTTTCACATCATACTATCATAGTATATATGTTTAACGGAGAAAAAAAGAATAAGACTGCTTAATACATACACAATTAAGAAAAAAGATAAAGTGATATTGTCAAGGTTCTCAGCAATCTCCACCGACACGCATATATAGATAAATATAGTTTGTTTTTTTAAATGTCTATTATATTTCATGAAAATATAATATGATTGAATAAAACAAAAAGTAATAAAGTATTAAAAAGAGATGTAGTAAGTTAAAAAGTGACTTTAGAATAAAAAAACTCTTGTAACTTAGTTGGTTTGAGTATTTGTTTAAGGAGTGAGGGAGGTCTAGAGTTTAATTCTCAAGGAGAGTATTGTTTTGTTAAAAATAAATAAATAGCCCGCGGGCCAGGCCACCCGCAGGCGGGCCACAACGGGCCGGGCCAAATTTGGCCGGGCCAAAATGGCCCAAGTTTTCATGGGATAAAAATGTTAAGCCCAAAGCCCAATTTTTACGAGCCAGCCCGGCTCGGCCTGCGGGCGTAGGCCAAATTTGTCAGGTCTATCAATGTTTGAGGGAAATAGTTTACCACATGATCCAACCTTTGTTGACATGTACAATGTTGTTCATATTGATGAGAAGTGGTTTTACATGACAAAAAAAATCAGAGACTTATTATCTTCTTCCAGATGAAGAAGATCATTTGCGTATCTATAAAAGCAAAAATTTTGTTGGGAAAGTTATGTTTCTAGCTGTTAGAGCTCGTCCGAGGTTCGATACATAAGGAAATGAAATCTTTTTAGGAAAAAATGGTATATTTCCTTCCGTCACTAAGGAGGTAGCTAAGAGAAGTAGTGCGAATCGGATCGCTAGAACATTAAAAACAAAAGTGAACGACTTAGTTGGAAAAAATATATCAAGATCATTTTTGATAGAAAAGATGCTACAGTCTGTTCGACAAAAATGGCCAAGTAGAGACTCCAAAAATTTAATTTTTATTCAACAAGATATTATAAGAACACATGTCGATCCCAATGATACAAACTTTCGTCAAGCTGCAATAGAAGATGGTTTTGACATTCGTTTAATGTGTCAACTAGCAAATTCTCCATATTTAAATATCTTGAACCTTGGTTTTTTTAGTGCCATTCAGTCATTACAACGCAGAGAATATCCAAAAACCATAGATGAACTTGTCAGCTGTTGGTCGATTTTGCAAGCGATAAACACGCGCAAGTATACACGGTCAACAAGTAATAAAGTGATAAGAAAGTTGTCGATCCCACGAGGAATTATCTCTAACGTTTAACCAAGTACTAACTTTATATCGTCTCAATCTTAATTAAACACTTTGATTGAATAGATAAATTTTGATTTAGGCAATGGATAAAGGTTACAACAACATTACATGAAATACAAATAACATAGATAGATAAATAATGAACTAAGAAAGTAATATCCCCCAAATACTTTATTAATATCTCCTAACTCTCCAATTGATTACAATGGTGCACGATGATTTGTCAACCGAGAATTCGTTAGTATTCATACGCCTCTTTCGAGGTTCATATAAACGTATCCTCTCCAGATCCACCCAAAAGCGAATAGAACAGAAAGGAACATCTTAGCTACATAACCCATCATATTCCTATGTGAATTAACATTAGACAAGGAATCCAAGCTTATATTCTCAAATGGCTACACATGGTATATAGGTAAATTCCTATCCTACACACAAATTATGTATTTTATTTTATGTAGAACAAGCATAATCACATGCCAATATGTTCATGGTATATCTCAATAGTCTATTTCCCAATTTCGTAAAGATTACCGAATGAGTCAATCACTAATTCCTTAGCAATTAAGCAATAAACACAAAATATATTGAACCAAATCATATGGTGCCAATCAAAAGGAAAAGAAATTCAATATATATTAAGCAAATGGGCTCATTACATTCATAGAACCAAATTTAAACTACTAATTACATAGAAGACCAAGAGAAAAGAAGGATAGAGGAAACTTCCCCTTTTTGGTAGCCCAAGCTCCATTGGAGCACCTCCATGGAAGCTATTGAAGGACCATGGCACAAGGCCATGGCCTCCTCTCCTATGCCCAGCCGCCTCCCACTCCCTTTCTCCCTCTACGTTTTGTTAGAAATGAAAAATGATATGAGTCCCCTTTTTTTGGTTCCAAAAATAGAGTATATAACAGCTGAAATCAGTCAAAATTTGCGAACGGGCGCTGAGGCGCCTCAATTTGGCCTGAATGGGGCCCTGAAACAGGGACGTGCTCTGCTTAGGTAGCGTTGTGGCGCCGGATTTTGCCTAGACAGGGGCGTTGCGGCGCCGCTACAGTACTCTGGAATTTTCTACTTCGGCGTCTGTTGGGAAAATGGCCATAACTTCTTCGTCCGAACTCGGATTGAGGCGATTCAAGATGTTCCGGAAAGAGGAGAGGTAGCTCTACAACTTTCATTCTTTGAGTTTGGACAGAAAAGAGCCGGATCAAGGTCAAAATTGGACGTCAATCAGCTGCTGCGTAAATGACCCGTCGAAAACGCTAATCTAGCAACCCCAAGCATCGCTCCAACTAGCTTTTATTCCGATTCCTACAAATCAAAGTTAAAACACATAAAATACATACAAAAACATATAAAAGTAATATAAAACTACATTACACAACAATAAAATAAAAACACATAAAAACCAAACGAAATAGCTTAGGATTCACAAATTATCAAGTTCAAAAGCACCTAATTTTGTGTATACAAAACACACTCATCATCAGCGCCGTTGAGAAAGCATTTGACACATTTTCAGCTATAAAGTCGAATCGTATATTTCTGACGTAATAACTATTCATGATAGTGGTTATGAAATCACAAGGTTCTAATAGATATAAAATTCCTCATATTTAGAAAGCCATTTTGCAAAGAAAAGGTTGACTTCCTCATCAAATGAAGTGTGATCCAAAGCTTATACAAGTTGTGATTGATCGGCTAACTACTAAAGTGTGATCCAAAACTTAAATTTTGTTTGAAATATTTTTTCTTATTTTGGATAAGAAGTATGTTAATATAAATGCATCACATTTTTATATATAAATTTAATGTGCTAATTTAATTCTAATGTTACTTCATTTTTTTAAAAGTTCATTTTTATTTGGAGTAAAAAATTATAATATAAAAAATAATTTCAAAAACATAATTCACATTATATATATCAATTGCAAAAATCAAAATGATTATAATTCTAAAATTAAAAGGATTAGAACTATACCTTTGAGAGCCACCCACATGCATGAATATATATTCCTAGTGTGTTTCTTGAAGGATTAGTTGAAAAGGCTCATAACATATTGTTAAAATTTTTGACAGCACATTTTTATATCACTATAGGGATAAGATGGTTCAAAGGCATGGGTATCTGAGGTTATGGGATGCTTACTGTCAATACCCACTCTTGTACACACGAGAAATCATGATTGAAGGAACCTAAAGGATACTGTATATGACAAGCATAAAAGTCCTTAGTGAGGGTAAAAAATTCAGTCAGGCAGCACGGGCATGGATAGTAAGGAATTGCATTGATTTAATTATGAACATTTACTACTATATGGCATGTGCTTTTTCTTGATTCAACTCTAGGCATGCAGCTCGAAAAAGGATACAATATTGTTAAATCTATTCATTTGTGCATCGGTAATTTGTTTGTTTTGTAAACGTAAATTGGAACAAACGTTTTCGCTCTCCAGTAGGTAATAAACATTTTGAAGTTTTTTTTGTTCAAGTAGCATTGATCATAATAAGACAAATATTTCAGTGTAAAATAAATCAATTCATTCCGACTTCATTCATAATTAATTCATTAACATAACCTTCAAAAATTTCTACAAATTTTAAATTATAAAAATAAAAAAAACTTTTACATCAGAAAATTTTGAACATGAAAAGTAGGAGTTAATAAAATTTTGGGAGAAAAATTCTTAACATCTCAAAAATAGTCTGTTGCAAGCTTTTCTTCCATAGAAATTTCTCTCTTTCATCATCCGGTACCGTGTTCAAATCTATTCCAATATCCATTGACAAATTCAAATCAATACCTCGTACAACCTTCTCAAACTCATAGTTTGATTCCTCATTTAGATCAAAAGAAAATTTAATTTTCTAATTGTCATGAACTTGTTCTTTATTTGCCATAGAGTTTTTGTAGAAAATATAGATGAAGAGAGATGATATAAAGAATCCATCAGAGACCTTTAGAATTCTGAGAAAGAAGAAAAAATTGAGAATGTAAGTATCGTAAAAGAAAAGGTTGAAATTAAATAGGAGTATTGCATTTGGAAAGAGGAGATATTTTAGGGGTAATCTAGAAAAATAAGAGAAAAAATCTCCTACAAATCTGAAAACGACAATTAATTAGGAATCAATTTTTTCTTTCTAAAACAACACTTAATAAGGAACCGAGGAAGTATAATATATAGCAATACAGACTTTGCTGAAATTTTCAAAATTATTAAATGTTATTGATTATATTAAGGTGTTTAAGACTTTCTGTAGGTCTTCCAAGAATTATAATCCATGGGATTATAATCTCAAGACTATTCATTTTATGATTAAATAGTCATAGTCACATTTTGTTTTTTTATGAGATTATACATGAGATAACTTAAAATAATCTCATGTTATGTTTGCTTTTTTCAGGATTAACTAAAGGATTTGATAAAAAAATATCGTTTGGACTATTATACTCTTATCGATAATAACATATTTTAAACTATAATTTAAACTTATTTATACATCAAAAAATAATGAACAATATGTTGTTTACCAATAAACTATTTAAATAAATTTTGATAAACAAAAAACCAATATTTAAATATGATTAGGATTAATAAGTTATTTATCAATAAGTTCTTTAAATAATAAGCTGGTTACCAATAATAAGTTGTTTGCCAATAAGCTGTTTAAATAATAAGTTGTTTACCAATAATAAGCTTATTGGTAAGCTGTTTACCAATAAGTTGTTTGTCAATAATAAGTTATTTATCAATAATAAGTTGTTTATCAATAATAAATTATTTACTAATAAGCTGTTTAAATAATAAGTTGTTTACCAATAATAAGCTTATTGGTAAACAACTTATTCGTAAGAAGTTTATCAATAATAAGTTGTTTACCAATAAGTTGTTTAAATAATAAGTTGTTTACCAATAATAAGCTTATTGTATATAATAAGATATTATGGTCATTTTAGAAAAAATTGAGGATAATTTTATGTAGAAATTTTTAGTCCTAATGGTGGGGATTATAATACATGGTTGAACATGATATTAAATAATCTCCTATATTAAGTTATTTTATAATCCCTGGACTATTGGTCCCAAGTCCAAATTTGAAAACAAACTTGGGCTATGTTTGTTTGTAATAATAATACTTGGATAAGAATATTAATCTCAATTGTCTTGTTTGTTTTCAAATTTAGACTTTGGACTATTTGTCTAGAAATTATAAAATGGCATAATAATCTTGAGTTTTTAATTATAATTCCGGAATTATAATCCTAAGATTAATAGTCTTGATATTATAATTCTTGTAAATAAACATAACATTAGAATTAATAGTCATATCCTAAATGTAATTCTTGCAAACAAATATAACCTTAAAGTTTTAAGTCTGCACGGATTAACAAGAAAGAAAAAGATTTTCATCATAGTTTCATATCATTATTCTATTCTGTTTCAAACTTGAAAAAATAATTTTTAAAGAAATTATAAAAATAAGTAGCTTTCTTAACTATCAAATGTAAATTAATGGAATTGTGATGGGGTTTAGGGAGTTAATAAGCTCCAACCACGACTAGAAATACATATCATATTCCAAAGAAATAAAAAAACCTATGACCTATTTTATCATTAGATTCATTTGTCTTTAATATTTCTCATTATGATTTTTGAACAAGATCCGCTATATGTGAAATGATTATTTTAACTTTAGACCTGGCAAACGGGTGGGTTCGACTCAAACGGGCCAGGTGAGTTGCGGACCGGGTCAAAAAGGCCCAATTTTTGTTGGACTAAAAATGATCAACTCAACGCCCGATCCGTGACGGGCGGGCCGGCCGGTGGGCTTAGACCAATTTATGCCTATATTTTTTATATTTTTTTAAGTTTGGCCCAAACGGGCGGGCTATCAACTGACCGGCCCAAAATCAAGCGGGCCAAAAAGGCTCAACTTTTGCTTGGACTAAAAATAATCAGTTTAACGCCCGATCTGTGACGGGCGGGCCAGCCCGACCCGCGGGCTGGGCCAAGTTTTACACTGTGTAAGTCCATAATAAACTTTGCTTAGTGTACACTTGTTATTAAATTTATTTATTATCAGTTGAGTTTATTCTATATTTAATATATAATTTGACTTTAGGAACCCTAGTGTTGGTCCAATGTTACGCTGACTTAGGGTTTGACTTTGCTTAGGGTTTATAAAATGTAGCACTCCTTGTTCAGTCGCCACTTATTTCTCGTTGATTTGGCATGGGTAAGCTTCAATTGTTAATCTTATTTCAATTTTATAAACCCTAACCTTAGAATCCCTAATTTGGTTCTTATATAGAAATTGTAGGAGTGTTTTTTTTTTGGGGGGATGAGGAGTAGTTTTGCTTCTGAAATGAATGAAAATCCAAGTCACCCTCCAGTAATTTTTCACATCATTAATTTTGCATCAAAAATTGATTTTAAATTCCACATCGGATAAAACAGACGGTCAACTAACATCTGTTAAAAAATAAGATCAAAATAAATTACCCCTTGACTTTGATATTTAACTGAAAAAATTTAAAGTTGATTGTTTAAAACAAAAACAAAAATATAAGCCGGTTAGTTTTTAGCATCATTTACCCTTTTTAAATTGCAAACATAGGGTAAAGCTTTTATCTTTTATTTGGACCCAGCGAATACAATCGAAATGACTGCTAAGGGGGCGGGTTCGTCTCCATATAAATGTAATTGTTGTGGGGTATTCAAACTATGGGCCTATGAGATATAGAGTTTATGTTACTTGTTTTATGATAAAACAAGTAACATAAAGATCACATACTGCTGAGGTAGCAATATGTGATTTGTTGTTGAGTTAAGTAGATCATGTCAACAACAAATCACATACTGTCACGTCAGCAGTATGTGAGCGTTATGTGCTTGTTTTATGTGATAGTATCATGACTCAAAATGATAAGTCCGAACACACAAGCCACAAGTCCTAAACTTGGGGGGCTTTTCTAATGGTTCTAGGGAGGGATAGGCCCCAGAAAGCTATAGTGGGAGGCGTCTGTGATAAGAGCAGTGGGCCTAGATTCTTGTTCATACAAGGAAGGTATCACCAAGGCAGTTATTAGATCCATTCAATCCATTGGAATAAAGCTCTTACGCTTCTCAATCTATCAAAACTTGCGCAGTTTAATTCATCCTCACTTTGGCTATGATGGGCTAAGGTCATTGTTCTCAAAAAACGAAATTTATAACATATTTCCATACCAATTGACTGCTCATGGATTTGAAGACAAATTCTGAAACTAAGACCAACAAACCTTGATCACATATCTTACAAGGTTGGGAAAGGACCTCCTCCTCGTTGTGATGACCGCATTCTTTGGGACTCCTTGGATTTACATTCTATTAAGGCTAAGTATATTTGGGAGAGTATCAGAAATAGAGCTCAAGTAATAAGCTGACATAAAGTCCTTTGGCATAACCTGCATGTTCCGAGATATTCATTCTCACTATGGCTAGGTTTTCTGAGAAGATTGCTTACCAATGACATCACAAAGCATTATGACTCGGGTAATGAGATCATGTGTCTTCTATGCTAAATATGCTATGAAAGTTTTGAGCATTTATTCTTTAGATGTCAATACTCTCTTGTTATTTTGTAAATTATTTTTGGTATTGGAAATCGGCTTAACATCTCTCCGGACTCGCATGGCATCATTGATTTTGTAACGAATTTCCAAAGAAGTAATTTGACCAAAAGGATATTATACCTATCTTTGACTACAACATTCTACAAAACATAATAGAAAATTCATCAAGGTATTCTTACACCTGTTCCGACTTTTGCAAAAGAGGTGGTCAACATTATTAAATCTAGACTTTCTACGTCAAATTCCTTCATTAAGACTACTAATTTTTGTAATTATTATTGCTGAATACTGTAAATTGTGTTCCTTCACACAACCATTGTTAGTTCTTTTCCTGGCATGTCATGAGATGACCTACCTATAGTCTAGAATATGCCCCTTAGCCAATGTATATTTTGATCCCATCTATACAAACCAAACTTAGCAACAACAAAAAAAGGTATCACCAAATTTCCTGGTGATTATTTACGTAAAGCCATACCACTTTCTGATAAAATTAATTCAACAAATGAACTTCAGGGGGAAAGGAAAATACAAGATCAAGAATATAAGATATCTTGATTCAAGTGGAAGTATACACCAACATATTTACATCCACTCAGTAACTCTCCCAACAAACAAAAGGAAACACATTACACTTCAAAAGGACATCAACACCTGGGACCTGCATCCTAGTTATCCCAGGAAAAAAGGGTCCATCAGAAAAAATAAAGTTAACCCACAAAAGAATTGATTTTTGAAATTAAAAGAAAAAAAAAGCAAAACATGAGAAATCCCATTTTAATCGTAATTATTAATTAATATGTCCCCAAGTTATCTTCCCTCATCCTTAACCTTCAAAGAGCCATCTCTCATTAGTGTCAAGCTTAGACTATTGTATCGCTCTCGTGAATATTGTCTTGATGCTTTTCGCCAATCGGTTCCGGCCTTCATCATTGCTGCAAACTCCTCATAACTTATGCGGCCATCCTGCAAGTATTCAGAAAAATTAAAATGAAAGTAGAAGCATGCACATATATTTTGCACAAGTCATCTATCAAGAGGCAATACAATCTTCATATGGTAGTGGTCCACAAGTGCTCTATACATTTAGGGGTCGACTATGGGATTGCGAAAAAGTCCCTAGTCATTCCAAGTGAATATAATTGATTGGAAAGCACTTGCATACATAGCCACAAAGGTAATGTATGTGTAAATATTATGGGCTCAGATGTCTAACAGGAAAAAACTAGACTGGTGAAGAAGAGCAGAACAGCATGAATGAGATAAGTATGCTTTCTTGAAGTGCAAGGTGCACAATCGTAGGTTGGAAGTTCTAACAAATGGTCAACCATGTGTCACTGGCAGGACCAATTAAATGTTGGGAACGTACAAAGATCTTAATGGGACCATGCTAAAAAGAGACTTTAAAAGGGACAATAGATGAATTTCAAATACAATTCTATGTTCAACGAAATAATAAGAAAACAAGGGAAGAGAAAAGAGAGAAAAGAGAGGCAAAATCACCCACCTTGTCAGTATCCACGTCTTGAATAATAGCATTAATGACTTCTTCGCTATTGGTGTCAACTTCATCAGCCAATGCTTCCCTTAGCTCTTCGATCTCTATGTATCCGTTTTTGTTGTGATCGAAGAATGCAAATGCTTTATGAAGGTGATCATCATTGCCCAATTTCTTCAGGTGGACAGAAATTGCTACGAACTCTCCGTAGTTCAGGTGTCCATCTTTATCAACATCACCCTGTGGAACCAGCATAGGTTATTCCCACATGAATACAAAGCACAATAGAGATAATATACAAATTAGGTACTTAAAGAAGTATCCATTACGGACATCAAGAGCTGCAACTTAGTAGCGCGGGTAGATATCATAGAACAATGTAACAAAAGGATTAGTATATACATGCATACTGTAGATATGGTCGTTCCAACTGTCATTCGAACAAAACATTTAGATTTTGTTTTAATATATAAGTTCAAAGGGAACATCCAGAATTTTAACTCTATCGGACAATTTTCTGATATATATATATATTAACAAAAGAAAGATAAAACATCATATTGTTATTTTGTCTTTTGAAAATTTGGCTTTCTATTGTCTGAATTTCCTTTAAACGTCTGAAAAGATTAGTGGAACGAAAAAGTCACGTTTCCCTAGTTCCCTACATTTTGACATTTGGTAGTTGCTTAGATACAGTATACTTACAGCATCCATAAGAATTTGAAGATCTGCATCAGGGATCTGCTGGCCAAGTTTTTGCAACCCAACTCTCAGCTCATCAATGTCTATCTTTCCCTTGTTGTTAATATCCATCACTTTGAATCCTTCCTTTATGCCTGCCACTTCTTCAGCTGACAAATGCTCAGCAATAACCTGAGATTGAATAGCAGTTTAATAACCAAGTACGTGAAGAACTGAACATGAGAATTTTTACCACATCACAATCAAAAGTGCAAAGTTTCATGAATTTAGAAAGCAACCAATATGTACATATTTGTTTAATATATAGTAAAGATTTGAGACATTACTTGCAAAGCTCTTTTCTTGAGCTTATTCATCATAGAAAATTGCTTTAGTCTTGCTTTCACAGTTTCACCCAAAGAAACATTTGGAGCCTTCTTGGCATTTTGTATCCAAGGATGATCTGCAATTAGTCACCAAGCAGCAATCTTGATTTATGTAATGTATTTTACATTCACGAAATTTCAAAGAGCAAGTCCTAAAACATAATACATAATAATACATGGAAAATTGCATATTAACAAAATTGTGAAGTACCTAGCACTTCCTGAGCAGTAAGGCGCAGCTTTGGGTCAGGGTTAAGCATCTTCTTCACAAGGTCTTTTGCATTATCAGAAACCTTAGGCCAAGGATCTCTTTTAAAATCTACAACTGACCGAATGATTGCTTGTGCAACTCCTTGTTCAGTTTCTGGACATCAACAGAGAAGATTTTGAGATAAGAAAGGAACCCCGGGGATGGAAGGTGAGAAAGAATGAGAGCAGTCGCATAATTCTAGTAAATAAAGTTTTGTTTGAAAAATCAAATCAGACCAACTGTTAAAAAAACTGTTCACACTTTGAATCTTGTATCCTAATAGCTAACCCTAACACTCAAAAGTATTTATGGGAATCTTCAGAGCGCTGAGCGATTGAGTTCAAAAACTCCACTTATTTAGTTTAGGGAGAGATATAGGAAGAAAACAAAAGAACAATTTGGGAAATGTACACCTTCTCCATGTTAGACCTTCAGTCAAAACAATCCCACATTTGTTCCACCCTCTCAAAAAGAGCTTACTTTGTCTCATTCTCTCATAAGATCATGTTCATTTTTATCCATTATTCCTATCTAATTTTATCAGACAAGCTTCTGCACTTAACAGCCATCTAATATTCTCCATTGGGTTGTAAAATAACTATAGAATGAAATAAGTACAAGGCTCTGATGCAGAAGCTCTGAAATACAATGGAATTCCAGTGATCCTCTCATATAATATTGCACACAGTTATGTGCACACCACCATATGATTCGTATTTTGATAGAACCAAAAGAAAAACAAAGTAATGGTACTCATTTTTGATGCAAGAAATGGGAGGTAGGTAAGGTATCTCTTTCAGGAACAAAATACTAACCTGCCCAAAAGGGTGGAACACCGCAGAGTAAGATGTAAAGGATTACTCCGGCACTCCAAACATCTATCTCTGGACCATAATTTCGTTTTAGAACCTCTGGAGCCATGTAGTAAGGACTTCCTACAATCTCATTAAATCTCTCACCTGTAAAGATTAAAAGATTTTCAGCTAGTGTAACCGAAGAGGTCACTGTTGATCATGTCCCTAAACTAATTATTTCAATGCTATAGCCATCTAAAGCTTACCAGGTTTAAAGAACACTGACAATCCAAAATCAATAGCTTTCAAGGCTGCTGTTTCCTTCTTGTTTGCAAACAAAAAGTTCTCAGGTTTAAGATCCCTATGCATAACCCCATGCTTGTGGCACATCTGCAATATAAAAAAGGCACTAATTTATTTAGAATTTCTTAAATCTATAATTTGAGTAAAAATATGATAAGTACAATAACAAAATTATGGCAGACTTGAACATTACAAATAATACAAGTTGCACAGTTTGGCTCCATATGCGTCACCTGGGACCAAAAATATGGTAAAAGGAATAACCATCTTCACTGATAAGAATTTACAGCACAGACCAGAGAATAAGTGGCATATCCAATGGGAATGATTCAATGGCAGATGAAGTGCCTTGTAAACAGACTACCATAACCAATAATAATCTGCAATTAAGGAAATGATACAAAATATTCTAAAACCTAGAGGCCTCCAAAAATCCTCTGGAAAGAAAATTTTAAAAGAGAGAACATTAAAAAAACAAACACAAACGGAAAGCTAAAGATTTTAATTCACAAGACTCAAATTTTGACAGGTCCAACAACTAACTGGAGATTAGTCACCTAATATAAGATAGGTCTATTAACCATGATTTATTATCAAGAAATGTTTTCTCAAAACTCTTCAAAAGAGTAAAGGGAACCAGAGTTTCAAGGGAGTAAGCTAAGTCGACTTGTTGAAGTCCTTGTTCACGAAATCTCTCAAATCTATTAACCAATAATTGTTATCTAGAAACAATCTCAAAACTCTATCAAAACATTTCACAGTATTAGAGTTCTAAGGGAGGTAACTAATTCAGACTTGCTAAAACCTTTGCTCTCTACATCTAGTAAATGCTATATGACCATGAATTTATATTTATACACTACTATTCTCGCTAACAAAATGATAACTTTATTCAACAAAATTATAAATTTGGTAAGCTATAAGCAGATCAAAGCACAACTACATCATCAATATCCAAGAAAGACAAAATATATTCACCTGAATAATTTCGACAATTGTGCGCGTCACAGCCGCAGCAGCCCTTTCAGTATAATGCCCTCTAGCAACAATCCGATCAAACAACTCCCCACCCTCACACAACTCCATCACCAAGTGAACAGCTGTATCGTCCTCATAAGTGTCCTTTAAGCTCACAATATTAGTATGCTTAGGCAAGTGCTTCATGATCTCAACCTCTCTCCTCACATCCTCAATATCCACCCTAGTCCTCAGCTTCTTCTTCGATATTGATTTGCAGGCAAAAACTTCCCCTGAAGCTGTATCAGTGCACACATACGTCACCCCAAATTCGCCACGGCCCAGTTCATCTCCCAGCTTGTATGTCTGCTCAATTTCATGACCCGTCGGATTCTCCAATACATAGGACTTGTATCCGCCATTTTCAGTTTTCTGGGTAGCACCATAGTCAATTGAAAACGGGTTTGGCTTATTTTTCCCTTTTTTCCTCTCAGAAGGATCTGATGGTACTGCACAACAATTTCCCATATAACAAAGCTTCAAAAATCAAAAATCAAAATCAAAAATCAATTCCTTTTCTGAATCTTCCACCAATTGGGGCTCAGATTATGACTCAAAATCTGAACTCCTAATAAATCGAAAGAGATATCAGTAAAACCACCTAGGAATGCTGGGAATTTCAGATCTGTCAACCTGATTTCTTCGTAAGTTTTCAGGAAAGATGAAAGAACCCTCCACAAACTATGGATTTCCCAGTAAATAATCAGATGGGCCGATGTCAAACTCGGAGAAAATGTGAGAATTTAGAAGAGAAATTATTATATACCCCACAATCGTTGGAAGGTGGGAGTGGCGATTTAAGGAAAAACTAGAAAGAAAAAGGGTTTGGGGATGGAGAAAAGGATGAGAAGGGGAATTTAGAGACAACTCATCATCTAGGGAGTTGGAGGAGCGAAAGAGGTCAAACACCTTTGTCCCTTTTCTTGGACACTTCCTTCCGATTCGAATTTAGGCTTTTACCCTTTTTCTTCTCGTCACTTTGACTGAACTGAACAACACTCTGTTGTTTTCCCAAAATACCCAAAATAAGCACAATTCACTAGTGTACGGGGATTATTCACTAATTACACCCTGTTACATTATTTTATAAATTACTTAGTTTTTATACATTTTTTGTCACCATAATAATAAATTTTCTTATTATGGCATTAACTAGTTATCGATAGTAATTTTTTTCTTAATTTAAAAAAGTTATTTTTCCAATAATTTATGTTTAACTTGAAATAAACATGCAAATTTAGGAAACTTTTCATTATTGCGACCCACAACTGCAGTAACGGCAGGCAGGGCAGGGCAGGCGGCCAAGGATCATAGCAACATATATTTGGAAGGTACGCTGAGTCAACTTTTATGGGCTGCCTTTTTTGATATTTCATGTGATTTAGACATTTAGTCCAGCTTGACACCTGCTATACCACCAGCAACCAACTATAAATTGAAATGAATTATTGATCTTCAATAGCACACCAAGTAGTTACCCAATATATGATAATGACAAGAAATATATATACGAGGGTGGTTAGTATTCAGTTAATTTTAGTGAATTGACCAATACAGTATCGATACGCAGGTCGAGAGACGATCTCTCTACATGTCAGTACTGTATTGGACAATTGACCAATTTATCATGAAGTTAATTGTAATCGGATCCTCTCTCTCTCTCTCTCTCTCTCTCTCTCTCTATATATATATATATATATATATATATATATATATATATTTAGTATTATTGTTCTTATATATATCATTGTCGTTTTGGTTAAGAACATACCTAAAAAATGATAGAATTTGGCCATTTCTAAGCTGAGGAATCTAATCATTCTAGACTACTTAACCTTATCCTACAATTGCGTCCCACTCTCCAAAATAGGGGAAATAAGCTTGGCCCTCTGTTGCACACATCTATAGTAAATACTTCAATATTACGCTTACCATGAGAGGTAAAAACAAATAAAATATTATACTCAGTACAATAAATATTTAGTCTTGTTTAATATGAATCAAAAGAAAAGAAATTTTGTAACCATAATTGACTAAAATCATAAGAAAAGAAAAAATTGATACCAATGATCTGGTTTGGTTGGTGGAGTGGTGATTTCGTTCGCTTGGTTTTGAATTCCATCTATAGCTCGTAGTTGATGACAACTCTTAAAGCAGTTTTATAATAATAATAATCATTTTGGTTTTTTATATATTTTTATATTTTAACATTTGAAGCATGGTATTGGTAGCCAGAATGATAAATGGAACGGGAGTGTTATATATTAATGAGAATTGTTTTTTTTTTCCAGCACATTAGAGCAAACAATGCGGTACACAGTATTAAAAATATAAATTATTATCAAAATAATGAAATTATATATGTTGAAAATAGCAATTTATCAATATTTTTATTGTTATTCAATTATTATACAAGTGGTGTCATGTAAACTTTCAGGTCAAGGTGATACGGCATCGTTTTATATGACTAATTTTTTATTTTTTTTGCATTTTCTAGTACGCATGTGAATTTTGGGTTACATATGGTATTATTATTTAGGAATTTCTTAACATGTGCCCTAAGGGCACATGCTAAGCACACAGTTTAAGAGAATATTCTCTTGAATTGTGTGTTTATTCCTTTGAAGTTGATGTAAATACAGAAATCAAGAGAATATGCACATAATTCAAGAGAATATTCTCTTGAACTGTGTGCTTAGCATGTGCCCTTAGGGCACATGTTAAGAGGACCCTATTATTTATTACTATCTTCGTTCTAAATTATAAGATCAATATCGATTTTTTTAAAGTCAATTTCAAATATTTTCAAACTCAAAATTGACGTAACTTTATTTAATTTATTCCAATATAATTATGAATATCATAAACTACTTTTAAAAAGTTCATCCAATTAGGTATATAATTTATTGTTTTTAAAATTTAAATGAATCATGTCAATTTTAATTTTTGTAAAATTTTCAAATTAATTTTTGGAAAAGTAATACTAATCTCATAATTGGGAACGGATGGATTATTTTTTAACATGTGTTACATATGGCCTTGACTCAGTTTGATCTTGAAAATATATATATATATATGTTATGGAGTTTTCTTTTTTCAAACAATTCAACGTGTATAGGAATTTAAAGAAAGTATATATACTAAAAAAACATGCAGCGCATAGCCGGTGGTGCTAAGCCTCAAGTCCAGCTGGCAGGCAGGGAGTTGCGGTGTTGAATAGGAAAAATAAAACTAATTGTATTTAAATGTTTTCCCCTTGTTGACTGGACGGACTGGTTTCTTGGTAACCAACTACCAAGTCAAGAACATGTATACAAACAATAAGTCTTCGCAGAAATTGAACATGGAAATTGGACATTTTTAATTTTTTTTTTTGTTTTTGTTGTGATTCTTAAAAAATATATAATATTTATTTCAATTGAAGTTTTTACAAAAAAAAAATATTTTAGGTGTAATTTGAATACATATACAAGAACAGTGTTATACAGACTGTACAACACTATTCTTGTATATGTATTCAAATTACACCTAAAATATTTTTTTTTATAAAAATTCCAGTTAGAATAAATACTATATATTTTTTAATAGTCACAACAAAAATAAAATTAAAAATTAAAAATGTCAAGGACTCGTATACAAATTATACATACACAACAAACCCTTCTACAACAATCCTAGTGTTTGAATAAAATAAATATATAGAAGGGCCAGGGCCCAAGAGAACTGGATTTTCATTTGAAGAAATAGACCATGTTTTCAAAATCTGAGGTCCATTAATCAATAATCAGCCCAGTTCAATATATATATTATAAGTGTATAATACTAGGATTAATTACATATTTTAGTACATTTTTAGAAATAATTACAGTAATGAGCATCTATAAAATAATTACAAAAATAATACATTTTTTTATATTTATTTACAAAATTACATATGGCCAGTGGCGTACAATCCGGAGAGGCGGAGAAAGTAGCGGTCCTGCCCTTGTTTTCTCTCATTACTTTCTCTCTCTTAGTTAGTAGTAGTATAAGCGCAAATTTAAACTTATCTATCTATCCAATATCCTCTGTATTCAAAAAAACCAAAAGATGTTTAAAAATGAAAACAACTTCATCACTGTTAGTTCCTTCATCACCGTACGGCGCGGGAGGTGGCGGTTGTAGTGGTGCCGAGGTTGAGGGAGGTGGCGGTTGTAGTGGTGGCGTCGCCGTTGTGCTGCCATGCGCAGAAGATGTAAGAGAGAGAACAGAGGAGGGTAATGAGAAGAAATGGATAAAGGTGGGGGGGTTTTCCCAGTAAGGAAAAGGTAACCAAACCTTATTTTTGTTTTTTTATTGCAGACTGTTGTGCTCATTGGTGAGAGTGGAAGCGGAAAATCAACAGTAATCAGTTTACTGCATAGGTTCTATATATGATACTGACTCCGGCCAAATATATCTAGATGGAGTAGAAATCCGAACGATGAATTTAAAAATGGCTGAGACAACAAATGGGGTTAGTCAGTCAGGAACCAGTACTCTACAACAAAATAATACGTGACAACATAGCTTATGGAAAGTAAGTAACTAAACCTTCATACCAAGGTAACCAAACATTCATACCAAGGTAACCAATCCACCTCCACACCTACAGTTTTTTCATAGTGCAGTTGGTAACCAAACCTTCATACCAAGGTAACCAATCCACCTCCACGCATGCAATTTTTTCATAGTGCAGTTGGTAACCAAACTTTCGTACAAAGGTAACCAATTCAGTTTTATTAGGTTACCAATTTATTTTGAATGTGATGTAGTTGGTAGCCAAACTTTCATGCAGTTGGTAACCAAACCTTCATACCAAGGTAACCAATTCAGTTTTAATAGGTTATCAATTTATTTTGAATGTGATGCAGTTGATAGCCAAACCTTCATACAGTTGGTTGCCAAACTTTCAAACGAAAACCAATTCAGTTTTATTAGGTTACCTTCATAGTGCAGTTGGTAACCAAACCTTCATACCAAGGTAACCAAACTTTCATACCAAGGTAACCAAACCTTCATACCAAGGTAACCAATCCACCTCCACACTTGCAGTTTTTTCATAGTACAGTTGGTAATCAAACCTTCATACCAAGGTAACCAAACCTTGATACCAAAGTAACCAAACCTTCATACCAAGGTAACCAATCCACCTCCACACCTTTTTATACCCTTTATTTTTGTATTTTCGTTTTAAAGGAAAAGCTCTGCTTTCTGTTTTTAAATAGCTAGTACCATATGTTCTGGATTTGTGGTCCCAGTTGTGACACCCTCAAAATAGGTTCAATACTCAACCCATTCTAAGTCGCTAAATATATGGTACAGAATTCAAATACAATCTTTATAACATACGGTCGTGCAAAATACGACCACACAAACTATGAGCTTCGATACAAATCGTATATAATACGAAATATAAACACTCAAATTCATTCCTTATTCATTACAATTATTGTCCCACTATTTTATAGAATAGTGAGAATTTCTACAGATCTAACTCTGATCATCACAATGTTCTTCGACTAGTTCCCGTAACATTCTCATTTCCTGAAGAAAAGGCCAGTAAAGAATATTATGACTAAGATAATGAAGAATAAATTATCGTTAGCCTTCAACAAATTAGATAAAATATTATGGACAACAAGTTTTAGATCAACAACTGCAGCAGAAATAACAATTCATTAGAAGAGTTAAGTAGAGAATGAAGTCTACTATCTTCTATGATTTAAAAGTCCATCATCAATATTTTATACATGTAACATCAATCAATATACATCTCAAACTAAATATTCATCTTTGCACTACGGGCCAAAGATATCCATTTGTATCACCAGTTGGTCATGTTCATCTCAACACCTGTCCATCTTTGCACTACGGGCTAAAGATATTCATCACGTAATCATTCATCTTTGCACATCTTTGCACTACAGGTCAAAGATATTCAGTTATATCACCATTTAGGACTGAGGATGATGAAAAATATTTTAAAGAACGAATCCAGTGAGATAAAGGACAAAGATTAAGGATTCGTAATTTAGTTTATCCAAGTTCAAGAATACTCCATAATAATCAATTGTGGAGCAAAATTCAAGAATGAAGTTTAAAACTTGGATACAATCGAAGATAATTTGAAAGAAAATAATATTTTTTTTATCGTGAATAGTAACCCGATATGAAAAGATCAAAATTTCACAAAAAAGTTTAGACCAATATTCCAGTGAAATGATATTAGATGAAACGCAAAACTCAAGAAATTTCTAATCATTTCAGGAATTATAGAAGCAATACTTACAGTTGTGAGTTTAGAGTTAGAAATATGAAATGAAATAATATACGACACTGCAAATAGATTTTCACCTGTCATGCGATAGTCGGCATAGACAGATCATTTCCACAACTTAATAAAGAATGAATACGAGTGGTTATTCACCAGGCATACGGTAGTCCGCGTAGACAGGTTATTCCCACAGAATAATAAAGAATAGAATAACAACAGAATTTCACCATGCATGCGGTAGTCCGCGTAGACAGGTTATTCCAACAGAATAATAAAGAATGGAATAACAACCTTTACGAGTATTGAAAGAAAATAACTCTCTTCATGAATACAAAAAAAATAATACACCATACCTTAATAAAAATTTAGAGACTGCACTAGTGTAATAGCAGAATACTCTTCTTCTTTCTCTCTATAGCTTTAGTGAATTGGTGAGAAATAATGAAGAAATGAGTTTCTATTTATAGGCTTGGCAGAGTAAGGATAAAATAGTCTTTTCTCCATAATTTATGACATCATCGCTTACATCATCGATCCTATGGCATCATTGCTTACCTCATCGTTCCGATGACATCATTGTTTACCTCATCGTTCCGATGACATCATTGCTTACATCATAAGAATTCAAATTTAATTTGTTCTCTTCTACCTAATTTTACTTTTATACCATGAATTTACTATAATAATGTTACCATTCAAATTATAAAAATCATACTATCACATTATAATACTATAATGTAACATTATAATAATATATTTGAATGAATTATTTTATCAGAAATACAAATTTTCAACAAATGTCACATGCTAAAAATTCTTCCGTTTAAATCCATATTGAATAAATATTTCCTTATCATATATTAATTATTCACAAATAATATTATAGAACTACAATATTGACAACCAAGTCGTTCCCAGGAAAAAGGTGGTTTTTCGATAAGAATTTCTCCTCATTGGCGCGCAATTATATAACCTAGCCCCTTTCCTCGACAGAACTTTCTAGACATTGTCAATAATGCTATCTAATAATATTATTTAAATAATATGAATTATTGATTTGATAATTTAAAATAATGTGCAATGACAATTATTGAATCACTAATATAAAATATCAATGTAGCTATTATTGGATCAATAATATAAATTATTGAACAGTAATTACTGTAACAATTATTGAATGAGTGACTTCTTACGTAAAAATTAATAATTAGAATTACTGTGCAATAATGTGTGTCATTGTGCAACACCGCGTATTACTGTATTTTAACCACCGGGTATTTCAACAGTTTTAATGGTAAAAGTTTTACCGTTATTTTTGTAAAAAGATTATTTCTGTTGCTTTCTATATCCGACATTCATTTCGTTGTGGGGTCCACTAATGACTGCACCGTCGTACGAATATTCTCCGACAAAAAGAATATTCCTCGACCAAACGAATATTCTCCGACACAACGAATATTTTATAACCACTTGCTTACTTTGTAAAATTTGCACATTCCACCCATAACTTACCATATTTATCAAATCAACACCTTACTATTTCAAACTAATATATAGAGGAAATTCAATTTTATTCATAAAAAGTTGGGGTCATACAACAGTATTTTTTTTTATGAATTTTGTAGACGAAATCTAGTTGGAGATCTTTTTGTCTTTTTAAGAATCATATAATTGATACCCACCATGCATATATGCTTTTCTTAGCAATTTTTAAATTAACAGTAAATTTTTCTGGAGCTACCATTAGTATGTCGACTTATTTATCAGCTTAAGGTTGACTCAATTTACTATTGTCCTTGTCTTTTGCAGTATATGAAGTTGTCTCGAGTGGATCTTCTGTATGTTTGGTCAACCTCCCTAAGAAAAAGAACATCCAGAGAGATCTGCAACAGGCGAAGATTCGCGGCGGCAGAGGAGGAAGTTGACGTTGTCAAACCTTGAGACCAAGGTAACCAATTCAGTTTTATTAAGTTACCAATTTAGTTTGAATGTGATGCAGTTGGTAGCCAACCCTTCATACAAAGGTAACCATTTTAGTTTTTGTGAGTAACCAAATAGTCATAAAATAAAAATTCAGAACATTAAGAGTTACATCTATTTATTTTTAAACTTTTTGTAGAGCGAATCTTCTTCTTCTTCTCATTGGCGTTTTGGACAATGGAGATTCGTGGTGGAGATGGCAACCTGTGAAGAAGGAGATTCGCGGCGAAGTAGCGACGGAGGATAGGGCTAATGTGAGGAAGATGAAGATTTGAATTTGAATATTTGAATTTGTTTTTGTTGTTAGATCCCAAATATTTGAATTTGAATTATTAATTATGGCAGTTATTTCTCCTTGATTTTAGGTTTTCTTATTAATGTGAATTACGTTATTTTTGTAATTATTTTGTGGATACACTATTATTGTAATTACTTTCTAATTGTTGTATATTAGTGTTAAGGACCCATAATACTACTCCCTCCGTCCCTTAATATAAGACTTTTTAGAGTTATGCACAAGCATTAAGAAAATGATTGTATAGCATTAAATATAATATTAATGTCTATATTGTCCTTGGTATTGAAAAAAGAAATTATTATTTATTGGGCAAAAAATAGTGAGAGAACCAAAGTTATATTTAATATTTGGGGTAATATTGAAAACTAAGCAATTAAAGCTTATTTGAAATTCTAAAACGTCATATATTAAGGGACACAAAAACTTCTCTAAAACGTCTTATATTAAGGAATGCAGGGAGTATGAAATTAGACTATTTTTACAAATTCTTGTGCACCAGTGCAAAGGGATTATCTAATTAGTTTGACTATATAGATAGATAGATGCATTTTCTATCATATGTTTTTGCGGGTGGAACGATGAGAACAATAAAGATGCAATACATACCAACTCTAAATCAAAGAAAGTATTCATATTTTTACAACTAACTATTATTTCCATAAATTTTTTGATATATATAGAAATTTGTCAAACTAACATTTTCACAAGTTTAAGGTAAGGTTGTACAAAAACTCAATCCATGAGATTGCTAGCTTTCTTGGAATTTCCAATATCACCCCTTCCCTATTATCACATTGCTACACTTGACTAAAACACCTGGATTTCTATTCCACTCTTTGTCATGCATTTCTTTTGGTTTAATAATTAAAAAAGTTAGGCCCTACTTTTAGTAGTACGTTATATATTAAACACACTAAATTACCCTCATTAGATGTAACTAACTACTATTATTTACTCACATTTAGGTAGAGACAGAGGAAGTGCTAAATATTTACAGTCTTATATCTTATGCATACATAATTGCATTATTGAATATAAGAAAATATAATTATGTAGGCATGCATGACGTAAGATTAAATTATTTTGGTTAAAAACAATTGTGCTTTCACTTTCAGATACCCTTCTTATTATACGCGGCTTACAAAAATCAATAATACGACGCATTAAATTATCTTTCTTTAAAAAATACATTAGCTATATATATATAATAATAATAATAATAACAACTTTAAATCTAGCTAAAAACGACAAATTAATACCTCAACGTAAATAAATGAAATAATAGACTACTTTACGATCACCTACTCGAATTAAAAACACGAGTGCACGCGTCACTTTCATGCATATGCCCGAGTTCTCAAGAAATTCGTCAACACTTGCCATGAAAATTCGTTTTCAAAATAGTAATGGACACAACTCACATTCCACCATCATATTTTTATACTTCTATTAAGTTAAATTGCTCAATATTTCCACGTGTCTGTATACGATTGGAATTTTTTTTAACAAAATAAATAATATACTACCATGCTTCTTTGATATATGTCACGATAAATAAGACGTAATAGTATATATCTTAATTAGGACAAGATAATACTACCGACTAAATTATACTATCAAGGCTAGACGTGGGCGTCTAGAAAACTTCATATTATCGCAAGTGGAACCGTACACGTGTCCCTTTTCTTTTCTTTTTTGTGGTAGGGAGTGTGGGCCCAAATCTAGTGACCTTGCTCTACGTGTAACTAACCTACGTGGCTTTGGTTGCTATCATGCGACGCGTGTGTAATGTTCACTGCTCCACCCGCAATACCTACTTTTCGTGGGGTCTACATCATAGTCAAATTTATTCTAGCCGACACAAAACATTATTAAAAGAAAATTCAAAAAGAGGTTTTCTTGCGGAAGAGTCCCTGTGCTTTATTTATGACTATACCTGCCCTTCAATTTATTGCATTTTATATTTTCAGCCCATGAATTAGATAAACATATTTAAAAAATTCAACCACCTAAAAATATTTTGAAAATTTCCATAATTAAAGTTTTATAGCTTCATTTTATTTTTTTGGTAAAAAAATATTTCTTTATTTAGGAAAACTTATAAATAATATAAAAAAACACTATGTATTTATTTGCATACCGTATAACTTTCAAATAAACTCTCTATTTATGGATTGGATGAATTATCTTAAAAGTCATAAGATAATTGCAGAGGCAATAACATATAAATATATATAAAAAAAAAAGAAATGTATTCTCAAAGGACGTGCATGGGGCTTAGCAATCATAAAAAATACTTCCCCCGTCGAAAAATTATGAGCAAAATACATATTTCGCACAAATTGAGAAAAATAAAAATAGAGAAGAGAAAGTAAATAAAATTTTAAATTTATTCTTAGTGTTCTCACAAGAGTCATAATAAGTAATTTTATTTTTTATAACATAATTACTCTTTGCTTTATATATTTTATCTCATTTCTTTATGAACAAAAATAATTATAATTTGCTCATCTTTTGACGACCGATCAAAGTGTAATTTTTTTTTTGCAAAGAAAGTAACCTTGTACATAAGATAATAATAAAACCATTAATTAAGGACACAAGAGAAAGAAAGAACAATCCTTTTCTCTTGTATTACCTTTAATAAAGAGATTTTAAAATTGACCATAAATTACAATATTCCAATACACGCTTTAAATGAGTTGTTGTGAGTGCCTCTATAAAACACACACACACAAAATACAAAACAACATAAGCCCCGTAAATTATGATGCTCATTATTTTAAAAAAAAAAAAATCCCCCTTCTCACCTTACAAAAATAGAGGAAACAATCTACTAAACCTTAATCTTTGATTTCCTATCATGATTTTATCGTATTAAATAAACATTTTAAACTGACAAAAAGTCATAACCTAATTCACAACTAAAGAGGAGCCATAAAATAATTTGTTTAGAAAATAATTCTATGATAGCTAACAAGGAATAGGTCCTTCACCAAGCAACCAAAAGGATAGGAAATAATTCCAAAAATATTGTATCGTAATTCAAATGGGTGCAAAAGAAAATTATTTTTTCTTCAAAATATGGGACAAAAAGTAACACTTGCAAACACAAAGGACCAAATAAGATATTTACATTAATTAAAATCAATTTTTAATGTACCTATCAATTAATCAACGTCTCGTTTCATCTCCAATCTATCATCTAACAAGCTAGCTATAGTATCCCTTCAAACTTTTCTTGTTTCCGGTCCCTTGCTAGCTAAAAAGCATGTGTGTGGCTAATATTGCTTTACTCTTAATTATGATGGACTAAATTGGGAAATTAATGCTTAAACCCTACCCTTTACTCTTTTATCCTCCTCCTACTTTTTGGCATTTTCATCATCTTTGTTCCACCACAGCACCCACACAACACCCCAAAATTAAACCCTTAATATGTTGAGTGATCAGATAGCTACAACAAGTAGCATTACTCGAGAATACCAAAACCATGAAGAAGAAGAAGATGAACACAATATCAATATTAGAGACATCCATGCTCTAACTCCGCCGCGTCCGCCACCGGCCCGCCGGAGAGAAGCTTGGGAAACAAGTAGCCGCCAGTCGTCTTTATCGATAGCTAGCACGGAAGGCGGTTTGAGCGAGAATTTTACCAGTATGAGCAGGGAATTTAATGCACTAGTTCTTGCAGGGTCAACGGTAGGAAATAATGGGAGTACTGAAAATGATAACTTGGGCAGGATTGGAGAGGAAGAAGAAACAAACCCTTTGGCCATCGTACCGGATAATAATCCGATGGAGCCTCTACCGTCTTCTAGACGTGACAGTAGTACTATTAGTGCCGCCGGCGGTGGTTCTTCTTCTTCCATGAATAGTAATCACAGTGAGGTGTCGGTGCAGAGAGTGAAGAAAGAGGAGGTTGAGACGAAGATATGTGCATGGCAAAATGCTAAGATTGCCAAGATTAATAATAGGTTTAAGCGCGAGGACGCGATAATTAATGGTTGGGAAAGTGAGCAGGTTCAGAAGTCTACTTCGTGGATGAAGAAAGTTGAGGTATGTACTTATGAATATTAATTTAATTAACGATCAAGTTTCTGTTAGTATATTTTATTTTAATTTGTATAAGTAGTGATATGGATGATTTATAATTATTTAGCGTTGAACTGTATATAAATCTGTAATCATCAATTAAGTAATTCATAGAGTTTTTGATTTGAGAATAATAATTGCTTTTGAAGACGTTCAACTTGAGTAATTCACTGTTTGAAGTTCAATGACTATATATATATATATACACGATAATGATGTTAGGCTCACTCAATCAAAATCTCACCCAAACTCATTTCCTTTAGCGACGGACCGGGTGACGGTTTATTCGTCGTTATATATGCAACCGTCGTCTATATGTTGTCCGTCGCTATATGTTGTCCATCAATAGAAGTTAAGATGATAGTTGTATATATAGCGACGAACGAACCGTCGTCTGCTCTGTCGCTAAAGGGGGTGAGTTGGGTGAACTTTTAATTAGGTGAGCTTAAGATTCGGACCGTGTGTATATATATATATACATACTGAAAAATAAAGAATCTTTCTTTCTTTTTCTATGTATTGGATAAATAAATAGTTGCTCTGTTTTTTGTTTTTAATTTGGCTGGTAGAGAAAACTGGATGAGAAAAGGGCAAGAGCCATGGAAAAGATGCAGAATGATATAGCCAAAGCGCACAGGAAAGCAGAAGAAAGGAAAGCATCGGCAGAGGCCAGGCGAGGAACAAAAGTGGCAAAAGTTTATGAAATAGCAAACTTGATGAAAGCTGTGGGAAGAGCACCAGCCAAGCACTCCTTTTTTTAAAAATCTCTCTATATATATTTTTGCTAAAACAAGAAGAGTTTGTAATGCACAAAATAACATACAAATACCCCAAGTGTAGGCCTCAGTGTTTTAGGGGTTTAGCTCATGCATGTATTGTTTGAAATTTTCAGAAGGCGTCTCTTGTTCAGTTTTTCCATATAACATACATATAGTATATGATATTAAACTTTCAGTTACTGAGGGAGCAATTAATTCAATGGTGTAAATATTCATGAATTAATCAGGATGTAGGTAAATATGAATGCTCTGTGTGCAGTACTACATGAAATAGAGCAACAAATTAACATTTGATCATATAAAAAGTAAAGTAAATTCAACTTTTATCAATCATGCATCAAATTCAAATATCTGGAAGCTTAATTACTTTCGGTCTACCCAGATGTGTTAAATGGGACTGACTGTACATGATATTATGAGAATCACTAAAAGTGGCTCACGTCCCACAAAATAACGATTATTCTGTGGCTGGCAAAGCAAGTAATAAAATTCCTATAACTATGATAAGAAACATCCAATAGAAAACAACTTCTTAATAATCCTCCTATATTTACAGGTAACAACTTTTAATGAATAACAAACTTTTAATACTTAAAATACTACCATAAAAGACGAAACAAATCAAAAATCTAAAAATAAGAAAGTTGATAAAAATTATCCGAATTTTCGAAGACATAAAGTCGCCACAAACCTGAAGTAGATAGTCCGAAGACAGACGTCGAACTCCAGACTCTATAGTCCAAAGCCAGATCAAACGATATTATCGAAGTCGAACTCCCGACCCTTGATTCTGAAGACATCCCTCGCCGATGGGGTCTGACCCCGATGACGTTCATGACCGCCTTTACCACTTCTCTAGCGTCGATCCTCCAATTTATGGTACTTTAATGCCAACAATGTGTTATCCAATATCTTAGCATCATCAGACTTAAATACTTCTGCATCAATCACCCTGGGTTGAAAAGAACTCATCCTCGAGTTTGCAGCATCAGCATCAGACTCTGTAAAACAAGGACGCAAGTGTTTCACGTTGAAAACGTCTGAAGTCTGCAAATGACTTGGAATACGCAATCGATAGGCATTATCATTAATTTTCTGCAAAATCTCGCAAGGACCAATCTTTCGATCCTTAAGCTTGTTATATGCGCTAACAGGAAATTGGTCACGAGTCAACACTGCCCAAACAAAATCTCCAACTTCAAAAAGTACCTTATGACGATGATTGTCAACCAGATCTTTATACTTATCATTGTTCTCTTGAATAGATCGGTACACCTGATCATGGATACTGTGACGCCCCCATAATAGGTCCAGTCCAACCAACTCATTCTGGGTCGCCAAATACATGGTACAGAATCCAAATACAACTTTTATATTACACGGTAGTGCAAAATACGACCACACAACTATGAGTGTCAATACAAATATGTAAAAAATATAAACATTCAAACCAAGTCCTCATTACAATTATTATCACACTATTTTATAATATAGTGAGGACTACTACTGCTCTAACTCGGACCATCACTCTGTCTCCCGATTAGTCCCTGCGACATTCTTATTTCCTGAAGAGGACAATAGATGAAAAGGGTGAGCTCAACTAGCCCAGTAAAGAATATTATGACTAAGATAATAAAGAATAATTTATCGTTAGTCTTCAACAAATCAGATAAAATATTATGAACAACAAGTTTTAGATTCAACAACTGCAGCGAAAATAACAATGCATCAGAAGAGTTAAGTAGGAAATAATGTCTACTATCTTCAACGATTTGAAAGTTCATAATCAATATTTTATCCCTGTAACATCAATCAATATATATCTTGAATCAAATATTCATCTTTGCACTACAGGCCAAAGATATTCATTTGTATCACCAGTTGGTCATTCATCTCAACACCTGTCCATCTTTGCACTACGAGCCAAAAATATTCATCAGCTAATCATTCATCTTTGCACTACAGGCCAAAGATATTCGTCAAATAATCATCCATCTTTGCACTACAGGCCAAAGATATTCTTTTGTATCACCATTTAAGACTGAAGATGATGAAAAATATTTTAAAGAACGAATCCAGTGAGATAAAGGACAAAAATTAGGAATTCGTAATTTAGTTTATCCAAGTTCAAGAATACTCCATAATAATCAATTGTGCAGCAAAATTCAAGAATGAAGATCAAAACTTGGATCCAATCAAATATAGGAACCATAATAGCCAACTTGGACAAAGAAAAGAAAATTTAATTTTTCTGTGAATAGTACCGTATTCGTGAATAGTGTCGTATACGTGAATAGTGTCGTATACGTAAATTGTAACCCCAATATGAAAAGGTAAAAATTTTACAATAAAATTCTTACCAATATTTCAGTGTCATGATATTAAAAGAAATAACATCATTTTTAAAAAAAATAACATCCCTTACCTCAAAAGAATAGTATTTCTGATTGGAATATCAGATATAATGCTGAAGAAAACTTGCACTGTATAGCAACACTCAAAGTATCTAAATACTCACAAAAATACGCTCGATATTATAGAAAGAGAAAACTTCTGATTCTGGTGTGATTTTCAATTCTAACCTAAACACCCTATTTATAGAAAAATACTTAGAACGCCAAAGTAGAAAATTTAATAAAATAATATATTTATAAAAAAAATTCCGCACACCTCCTTGACCATTTCATCAGCCCACGCAAGTGGGGCCCACCATCAAAAAACATTTTTATTAAAAAACATTTTTAACCCCAAAAATCAATTATTCTGGAATTTCAATAATTCATAATAAATAGCCCTTTTATCAGAAAAATACGAATCTTATGTCCATTCCATAGGAAATTTAATTCTCTACAATTTTATAGAAGAAAGTTTTTCCAAATTTCAAACGAAAAATGACCGAAATCTACATACGACTGACTTTCAAGTGTCTCATTTTTGAAAACTGGCAGCTTACCAACGAGGAATTTCAATTTCCTCCACCAACCACCTTTTATATATATATATATATATATATATATATATATATATATATATATATATATATATATATATATATATATAAGAATATATAATAATTCCATTTTTAACAAAATGAAAAAAAAACATCAGCATCTTCTTTTTGACCAAAAGCAATCAGCATTTCATAATTTTTCAAAAATCTTCCACCACCACGTTTTACTTCCAACAAATATTTATTAAAAATTGAAATTCCATTTTCTCTCTTCCACCTCATTTTATTCATATATTGTGCATTCATTGTAAAAATATATCACCATTATTATATTATTATATTATCACATTATACATTTATAATGTAATATTATAATAATATATTTGAATGAATTATTTTATCAGAAAAGATAAAATATCAATTTTCAATAATTGTCTATTTTGCTAAAAATTCCTCCACTTATATCCACATCAAATAAATATTTCTTTATTATTTTTATCAATAATTAATTATTCACAAATAATATTACAGAACCACAATATTGACAACCAAGTTGTTCCCTGGAAAGAGGGGGCTTTCCGATAAGGATTTCTCCTTACTGGTGCGCAATTAAGTGACCAAACCCCTTTCATAGACAGAACTTCCTTAGACATTGCCAATAATGCTATCTAATAATATTATTCAAATAATATAAATTATTGATATGAAAATGAGAAATACTGTGCAGTGACAATTATTGAATTAACAATAATATAAAAATACTGTGCAATACCGTGTGCTACTGTGTAATAACGCGTATTACTTTATTTTAACCATCGGGTATTTCAACAGTGTTAACGGTAACAACTACACCATTATTTATAAAAAAACTCGTACTTGTCATTTTTTTTATCCGACAGTTTTATGTTATGGGGCCCACAAATGGCTGCGCCGTCGTACGAATATTCCCCGACAGCAAGAATATTCCACGACCAAACGAATATTCCCCAACAACAATGAATATTTTATAACCACTTGCTTATTTAAAATATTTGCGCATTTTACCCATAACTTATCACATTAATCAAATCAACCCCTTACTATTTCAAAATAATATATAGAGGAAATTCAATTTTATTCATAAAAAGTTGGGGTCTTACAGATACTCCGAAGGTGATCTATCATTTCATCTGTTTTAGGGTGCACTCAGCCAATCCGTGGAATAGGGGTTAAACCCAGGACCCCGGATGGATTTCGTCCATAAACAATCTCAAAAGGACTCAAACTAGTAGTCTTGTTCTTCGAACGGTTGTAAGAAAACTCCGCTTGAGGAAGCGCCAGATCCTATTGCTTCGACTTTGTCCCAGCCTGATAATTGCATAATATTCATGATTTTTGATTCCTTTACGTTTGTTTTTATTCATGTTTTATGTTGTAAATGGACTTATTAGGTTGTTTGCTGATTTCAGGATGAAATGGAGCTTAAGTGTCGATACGGGACGATTCGGAGCTAATTAGAAGCAAAAATAGGAGAATTCCAAAAACTTGCAAGCCCACCCCGACGGGCATTTTGGCTTAGGAAACCCCCACCCCGGTGGGTACCTGTTTGTTGGAAGCCGCCTCGGCCCAGTTTTCTCAGAACTAGCCCGCCCTGGCGGGCTTATGAAGAAGGAAAACATCCGTTTCGACGGGTGTCACCGGGAAATTTGGGAAATTTGGATTTTTAAAAAGTTTCTAAAGGCAGATTTTGGCAGACTTTTACACCGATTTGGATTGATATTTAAATCAGATTTAAGATATCTTTTAAATAAAGATTGTTTTCCTTATTGGATTCTATTTCTACATGGAAACTAGTTGCGATTTGTAATTCCTTTTAGGATTTGGATTTCTAGTTCCCATAAGATTTAGGATCTTGTCTAGCACTATAAATACATGGTATTGCTGAGATATTCATTGATTCAATATTCAGCTTTCATCTATACCATTGGAGTGCAGACTTGGAAGCATGTCAGGCTAGTTCTCTCTATTCAGTTATAAAGGGATGTGGAACCTTGTGTACAAGTAATCTATTAATTAAGTATTATTATTTATTTCTTCTTGCATGAAATTTCTTCTGATAATCTGTTTTCATTGCTTGCATGCTAATTGATCTAATTGATTTGATATGTCCAATTGAGTTAATTTGATCATTATCATCTGCTAGATTAAGATTGGTATTACATGTAATTGATATCATTCTTCATCATAAGTAGCAACTTGGTAATACTAATTGTGCACAAGCTTTTGTATATTGCTAAGATTATCAGAAAACAAGTTAAATAAATCGAGCTTATGTGTTTGTTGCTTGAATTAGCCTAATTCTCTATTTCTTAATTCTTCTGTCATATTAAATCTAGAGAGCTTGTTCTAGGTTATATAACAGTTGAATATGGTGAAGAGCTTATTTCATACAGTAAAAATCTAAGGAGAATTTCGGATAACAGAGCTTATTGTTATCTAGGGCTAATAGTTTCATTGAAGGGTAAATAATAACAACTTCATTAATTGGTTGTTGTAACTTGGTGAAGCTGAACTAAGGAACTGAAATTGTCACATATTTGATTAAACTAATCAGTTAAATTCTGTTTTCTTAGTTTCAAAACAAATTCAAAAACCCTCAATCTTTCTTTTCTGTTAAAAATAGTAGAATAAATCTAAAACAAGTTACTCTCCGTGGGATCGATCCTTACTTACTATTGTTCTAATTATTTGAATTTAAAAAAGTAAAAGTGAGGTTAATTTTGTAGTGTCAACGACAGCTCCCAAACTTTGGCGTTATTGCCGGGGAGTAATTGCGTTTTGTTTTATTCTATTATATTTTTGTTTTTGTTTTACGACTCGATCTTCTCAGGCTACTACATTAGATTTTGATCCAGATATTGAGAAAACGGCAATGAGACTAAGGAAGAAAAATCTTAAAACTCAATAGTCTACTGCATATTTTGAAGAGGCTTCTGCATTATTACCGGGCCTCAACATAGCTTTAGAGTTACTTTCCGACAAATCATCCGCCGAATCAGACAAGGAAGAGGAGATGGCGATTCCAAAAAGCGATAGAACTCTCAGGGAGTTGGCAACTCCTAATCTTACTCAGCAACCCTCATTCATTGAATATCTTATTTTAAATGCTGTTTTCGAACTTAAATCCGGACTAATTCATCTTTTGCCTACTTTTTGTGGTCTTACAGGTGAAGATCCATACAAGCATTTGAAGGAGTTACATATAGTATGCTCGACCATGAAACCACACGGAATCACCGAATAACAAATCAAGTTGAGAGTCTTCCCATTCTCCCTAGCAGATTTGGTAAAGGATTGGCTTTACTACTTACCCTCAGGTTCAATATAGTCTTGGAATGACATGAAACAACTATTCTTGGAGAAATACTTTCCAGCCTCAAGAGTAGCCACTGTGCAGAAAGAAATCTGTGGGATTAGACAAATCAGTGGAGAGACGCTATATGAGTATTGGGAACGATTCAAAAAGCTCTATTCTAGTTGTCAATCACATCAAATAGACGAACAACACCTATTCCACTACTTCTATGAAGGATTAGTGTCGATGGATATAAGCATGATCGATCCAGCTAGTGGATGAACACTGGTTTATAAGACCCCAGCGACTGCAAAGAATCTAATTGCAAACATGGTTGCAAACTCACAACAATATGGTGCTAGAATGAATCATGCACCAGTAAGGGTAAGCAAGTTAAGCACTTGTGATCATGTTCAACAGATTTCTGAACTAACTGCTATGGTTAAACAACTAGCTGCAGGAAATTTTTCAGTTGCAAAGGCTTGCGGGATATGCTTAATGGCAGGGCATGCTACAGATTCGTGCCCAACATTGTAAAAGGATGAGACTACCCAACAAGCTAATGCAATGGGAAATTACCAAGCACAAGCGCATCCAAAGTATGATCCCTACTCCAATACTTACAATCCAGGCTGGAGAGACCATCCAAATTTCAGTTATGGAGGAAATAAGCCATCAGCACAGGGAGTGCTTGCCACCTAGACAACAAAGTTTCCAACCGACACAACCTCAGTACCAACCTCGACAAGCAGCTCCTGCATATAGTGGACAATCCATGGAGAATATGTTCAAAGCATTTATGGGTCAATCACAACAATTCATGACCCAGACACATCAATTCATGTAGGAAACAAGAAATTATATTCAAGATCTGTGGAATCAAGTAGGACAGCTGGCTACAACAGTGGGAATATTGGAATCATAAAACTTCAGGAAAATTATCATCGCAAACAGTGGTCAATCCAAGGGATAATGCAAGTGTCATAACTTTATGGAGTGGAAACCAAATGGATACACCTACAACCACTATGGAGTTTGAAAAAAAGCAAGACAAGGAGGAAGTAGAGATATCTCAAGTAAAATCTAACCTTAATTGTCAGCATAAGAGTATTCCTCTTCCATTTCCCCTTAGGAATTGTAAAAAATCAAAGAAAGATGAACAAGAAAAAGACATCATGGAAACCTTTAGGAAAGTAGAAGTGAACATATCTCTCTTTGATGCAATCAAACAAGTGCCACGGTATGCTAAGTTTTTAAAAGAATTATGCACTAACAAACGAAAATTGCAAAATGATGAGAAAGCCATAGTTGGGGAAAATGTATCTGTTGTTCTTCAAAGAAAAATGCCCCCTAAATGTAAAGATCCAGGAATATTCACAATCCCATGCAAAGATAGGAAACACCATATTTGGAAAAAGCCATGCTAGATCTAGGAGCTTCGATTAATGTAATGCATTTATCTGTGTATGCTTCCTTAAATCTTGGTCCTTTAAAAAATACTGGTGCTATTATTCAATTGGCAGATCATACTAACACTTACCCTCAAAGGGTGATTGAAGATGTCTTAGTATAGGTGAACGAACTAATCTTTTCTGCATATTTTTACATTGTGGACATGGAGGATGATACATCACCAAACCCTTCCCACGTCTTGTTAGGAAGACTATTCCTAAAAATAACGAGAACCATGATTGATGTGCACAATGGGACTTTGACAATGGAATTTGATGAAGAAAAGATTCAGTTTAATATTTATGAAGCCATGAGGTATCCTAGTGATGTGAATCATGTTTTTGAGATTGATGTGATTGACTCATTAGTGCAGAAAACTTTTGAACATTTGCATAAGGACAACTTGGAGGTTTCTATCACCAACAGTTTGGACATGGACATGGAAGACGAGATAGAATGCCATCAGGAATTGAAGAAAACTGTGGCTGCCTTACATTCTTTACCAAAATGTTCAGATAAGTATCAGATTTTGTTTAATGTCGGATGAGAAGAGAGGCATGATGTCAGCTAAAGACAATAAACAAGGGTAGCTGCTTGGGAGGCAACCTAAGACCTCAGATTTGATCTTTCTATCCCTTTATTTTTAGTTTAATAATTGCATGATTAAATAGTAGTTTCTTTCTTCTTTGCATGATTTTTTTACATTAGGGACAATGTAAGGTTTGAGTGGGGGGGGGGCAAAGATTTAGGTTTTTATTTTATTTAGGGATATTGATCCAATTCTGATAGGAAATTTGAAAAATTGATGCCCTTTGAAAATCTTTGAAAAATTAGGTTCCAAAATTCTATTTGCCAATGTTTTTAAAGGTTAAAGTCAAAGATTAAAAATCAATGCTAAAAGTCAAAATTTGTTTAATGCTTATTTGGTTAATGATTGATGAGAACTAAGTCATGATCTATAGTAATTGATTTGAATTAAATTCGTATTTGCATAAGAACTTGAACATGTGATATATGCTTAGTTGATTAAGTTATCTGTGGAGTTGTCTATGTGCACTAATCTCATGCTTTAGAACTATTGAACTGCTAATGATATTTGCAGGACCATGTGAAAAAAAATCAGACACATTGAAAATCAAAAAAAGAAATTGATGAAAAAAGAAGATGAAAAAGAAGCAAAAGGAAACCATGTGGTGGGATAAGATGGAGCGTAAAATGCACTCTCCCATAAGCGCATGCGAATAAGTGAGATGGAGCATAAAATGCATTCACTTACAAAAGAAAGATTGAGGAAGGTGAAACGGAGTATAAAATACATTCACCGAAAACAAAGAGAAAAATGAAAGGGTTCTGTAAAAATAAAGCAGAAAAAGTATGTTTTGAGTCTTGAGTGGTGTGCACAATTTTTGCTCCATGGTAACTACGTTGAGTAAGTATGTGGATTATAGAAGAGTTGCTTATGTGGATACAATTTGACTAAATGAAATTCATTGGTGATAAGGCATGGTTGTTGTTTTGAGTTGATTGATGAAGCATTGACTATGTTCTTCTGGGTTTAGAGTTAATAATCATGATTTGATCTTGAAATCTTTTGACATAATGGGTAAGTAGAGTTTTTTTGGAAATCAAACTTGTGGGTTTACACGAGGACGTGTAAAAGGCTAAGTTTTGGGGAATTTGATAAGTGCATAATATTCATGATTATTGATTCCTTTACATTTGGTTTTATTGTATGTTTTGTGTTGTAAATAGACTTATTAGGTTGTTTACTGATTTCAGGATGAAATGTAGCTTAAGTGTTGATACGGGACAATTCGGAGCTGATTAGAAGCAAAAAGATGAGAATTGGAAGCAGCCCTTACGCGACTTGAAGCCACCCCATCCCAATTCTCTCTGGACTAGCCCGCCCCGGCGGGTGTCAGCGAGAAATCTAGGGAATTTTGGATATTTGGAAGGTTTCTAAAGGCAGATTTTGGCAGACTTTTACATGGATTTGGATTGATATTTAAATCAGATTTAGGATATATTTTTTGTTAGTTCCTAGAGACACAATAGTTATCTAGAAGGGGGGTTGAATATATATTTTAAAGCTTTTTTTTCTTTTCAAAATACTTATCAGATTTGTTAATTAAATAAATTAATTAACCACAGCGGAATATGTGATTTGTTTGTTCCCCTTAAGATAAAGCAAGTTAATAGTGTGATAAGCAGTTATAGCAGTTATGGCACATATAGAAGACGCAATGATTTTAAGTGGTTCAGAGCACTCAAGACTCCTAATCCACTCTTCTACTCCACGAGTAGGAAATCCACTAAGGATATATTTACAACTTTGAATCACTGAGATTCTTTCAAGACCAGCAGTCTTGGAACTTCTTAGTTCACTGAGAACTCTTCAAGTCCAGCAGACTTGGAATACACTTGTAATGAGAGTTGAGTTCTTTGATGTGCTACTCAGTTGTCGTTAAGCATATGTTTGAAAGAACTGAGTAGCGAAGCAAGCTTTCTTTCAAGATCGTAGTGTTTGGCTTTGAGTGTTCTTTAGCTTTGTTCATTCTTGCTTGCTTGCTTTGAATCTTCAATCTGATTTGCTTATGAAAGAGCCTTGAAATCTTTCTGTTGAAGGCTTCCGTTGGAGCATTTAATGTTTCAGACATTTCTGAGCACTGATGTTGACTTCCTGGGAATATGGTGTTCTGCTGTCTGACTCGTTTGATACAGCAGACTGCTTTCTCACCTAACACCTGAAAAGGTGTTTTCAGCAGACAGAAAGTACTCTCCTTAGCTTTTTATATACGTTTCTTCGATTCAAACTAAGGATGAGTGTTGGATTATTGGGACTCCCGAAGAGTCGACGTCCATAAGCCATTCTTCATTCGTTAGATATCTTCTTTTATCAGATAGGCGAATCTTGATACTCTGATGCTAACTGGAGAAGCACCACGATCGTTGTTTTCATACCACGATCGTTATGTGTTGGTGTGCTTGAAATTGATTCAGTCTTGATCGTAGAGAACACTACGATTCTACTTGTGCTTGATTGACTACGATCTCTACTTGCTCAGATTGCAGACTCCACGTTTCAGAGAGCTGACTGCGATTTTTGACTTGGCTCGGTAGGTGCTTAGACTATCTCCACGATTCTGAATGTGGCTTCCATGACAGACTACGATTCTGGAGCGACTTCCTCGATGCTCCACGATTATGCCTTGGCTTCTTCAAATTCTTGGCTAGCTCGACAAACTACGATTCTGTTGAGGCCTAACTATTACATTTCATGAGATCAACCTAACAGACTTGATCTTTCTTCTATACATTCTATTACAGAATGATAAACATTTAGTTCAGATCACTCTAACAATTTTGATATACCATCTAAGTCCTTGTACATATATTCTATTTAAGGACTTTACATATAAGCACATTTATTTACTTTTAATATCAAATTTTAATATGCAATTCCCAACAATCTCCCCCTATTTGATGTTGACATAACCAAGGAGATTTGCATCATTTCATCAAATTCTAATGCGTGATGCTAGAAAGTAAATATGACTTAGTGTTTCAGTGAACAACCGAAATCTTTAGAGAACAAGCATGAATTTATTGATGTTGTGAAATAGATATTAAAATTTAGCACAGTTACATCAATAAGAAACAAATTAAAACTTATCTCTATCTCCTTTGCCTCTTGCTCCTCGGAGGATTAGCATACTCTTCAGCTCTCTTTCTTCTGCTAGCTTCATTTCACCTTTCAATCTCTTCTAGCTCACTTGGATTGAGAACTTTTGTGACGCCCCCAAATCCGGGTCCTTAGAACCTTGGACCTGGTACGTTACGGTACTTCATCTTCATACATATTCTATAAACTAATGCGAAATATATAAACATAAATTGTTTATTTCACATGATTCTATCACATTTTCCAAGGCTATTAACCTTAACTGAATACATACCTTAAGTAACTAAAAAGGTGTACAACATCATTTGCATATGATAACTAAATATTTATGAATGCGTAATAATCTATTATTTGGAATATGCCTTTGCCTCTGTCTTTCTTCGAGCCTTTGTCTTAATCTGAAATTTGTTATTATGATATAGCAAGGGTGAGCAACTACTTTGCCAGCAAGTTTAAATACAACAAGGATATATCATGATTGAAAAAAAGAATAAGCTTTCAAACTTTCAACAATATAATAATTGTGAAAGAGCATGAATCAAAATGTCAATAATTGAATGACTGAATCAATAATGTTTAATGTTAACAAGGATCATGAACAACTTTAACTGAACCTTATGGTAATGAAGGTAATCAGCCTTTCATACCTAATGAACATATGCAACATGCACTAAGTGCGAATCAATAATCAGTATAGATGTGAATAATCAACAATAATTATTCACTTACATGCTTTGAAAATATAACTCAAGTTTGAGTTAGGAAAACTTACCTGTACCGTAGATTACTGCTACGCAATCTAATTTAATCTCTTTATTGTAAAGATCTATCATTATTAAGATAGATCTTTCAATTAGCATATCATATCATACCACTACTTTATAAGTAAATTATCTAACATTTAACCACATAATCAAATATTAGATAACACCTTAACACCATACGTATTCACAATTCTAAACCTAGCACACATCGAGTCTTTAACAGTGTTCAATACAGTATGCTGAGTGATTTTTCACAAACAATCAACAAATTAGTTTTCCGTCTCGTCTACACTGTTTTTCACAGCGAGCACGATTTGTAATGCACCAAGTGGACACTGAAGAGAGGAAAGTCATACGCTTTGAACTAGAACTGAAACCTTGGTTGTTCAATAAGGTGTCAGTTCTCCAGATCGACTCGTTCTCCACAATGTTGGAGAAGGCCATCATTACGAAAGGAGATAGTGAGGCCTTGAGTCAGTACAACAAGGAAAAGAAGAGCAAGAATACTGGGGGAAAGAGCCTTGGAGGAAGTAGTAGCGGAGGAAGCTATTTAGGAAATAGGAAGTGGGATAATAATAACAACAACAACAGAAACAGCCATCAAGTAGGGATTCACCAAGGAGGGTTTAAGAAGAGAGCGGAGGGATGCTCGAAGTGCTGGAAGAACCATCAAGGGGAGTGCTGGAAGGGACGCAATGTCTGCTACAACTGCGGTCATGAGGGGCACATTTCACCCAACTGCCCAAGGCCAAAGAAGATATAGGGGTGTTGTGCATGTGGATCAACCGAGCATCAAATCAAAGACTGCCCGAAGAAAGGAAGCAGCAGAGGAAGCGGCCAACAAGGAGGAGGTAGCAAGCTGATGATCGGCGGATCGGCGCAATCCAATCGACCAACTGTCAGGACCTTTAACATGACTGTCCAGGATGTAGCGGCTGCAAAGGACATGGTGTCAGGTATTATCCCAATCAATAATACAAATGTCTATGTATTATTTGATTCGGGTGCTACCTGTTCATTTGTGTCTGAAGAATTTGCTAGTCGATTAAACTTACCTCAAGAACAATTAGGAAATCCTTTGAACATAGAAGTTGCGAATAAGGAAGTAATCCCTGTAGAGTTCATATACCGAAATTGTTGCGCAAACATTAGAGATCACGAACTAAGTGTAGACTTGATTCCGATTAGGTTATGGGAATTTAACGTGATACTTGACATGGATTGATTGTATAACCATGCTTGCGATAATTTACTGTCAAAACAAAAGTGAGAACCTTCAGACACCAAATCGGTTTAAGGTGGTGTTTTATGATAGCTCATCGCTTAAGCAATCATGTTGTCTTACGATGATGCAGGCCAAGAAATTGTTGAGAAAAGGATGTGTAGGTTACTTAGCTTACATTATAGATACTCAGAAAAAGGGATTAGAAATGAAGGATATATCCGTGGTGATAGAATTTTAAGACGTATTTCCTGACGATCTGTCTGGTCTTCCGTCAAACATTTCTGAGTATTAACAAACCTTGTCCCATTTTGTGTGTCTCTTTCTTCATCACGTGAATAACCATTGGTCTAGTCTACTTTTCATTCTCAAACTCAGTGAAATAAAAATGATGGCTAGAGGAGTGGGTTGATGGGAGTGGATCTACTTCTTGTATTGCTCCTCATCACCTGGTCGTCTGTTTTGTTGCTGCTCGACATCATGTGCTTGTTGGTATGCCTCAGAAATAGTCCATAGTGAATGAAGACCGAGGGCATCTTATAGATACTACCTTAAACCACCCAAATATCATTCCACTAACTGTTCCTCCAATTCTGACAGGTCATTACGGGTTATCAATTGGTAGAACTCTTATATATATTCATCAACTGACTTGGTTCATTGCCTTAATAAGTGCAGTCACTTGAATAAGGATTGACTTTACCCAAAGAGAAGAAAATGGCCTTGCATCTTCTTTTTCATCTTTTCTCAATCCACAATTTTAGACATACCATGTCTCTCTCGTGATAGCTTCAACTGCTCCCACCAAGCAGATGATATGCCCTTGAGTTTGATGGCAACCAGTTTCACCTTGATACTATCTGGAACTTCCTTGTAGTCGAAAATACGTTCGACTTCATTCATCCAATCGGGGAATCCCTCAGCTTGCAACATACCCGAAAACCCCGGTAGCTCCATCTTAAAACCACAGTCTCGATGACATTCATCTCGACCACGTTATTCCCAGAATTGATTCTTATTGTGATAAGGATTTTCAAAACTGGACTCAAATCGTAATTCTCCTCTTCAAGATTACCGAGATTTTGCACCCCTAGACATACAGACAAAGGAAGCAAAAGAATTACCCTAAACACATAAACTTTTATAGTGCTTGAATTAATATTATCAAAAATAAAAACTCTCTATTATTCAACCCACAAGTCGGGTTTTATAGCTAAAAGATTTCTTTATCAGCACACAACAGAACCTTGATGACGTTAATGACCTTCTTTACCACTTCTCTTGCGCCGATCCTCTAATTCATGGTACTTTAATGCCAACAACGTGTTATCCGATATATCAACATCATCAGACTCAGATTCTACTGTATCAGTGGCCTTTCTATAGGTTTATTAGTTATAGAGCAATGTTATTATCACATAATTTGAGTCACATAAAGCTCACATACACACATGCATATTTGCGGGTTCTGCATGTCATGTAGGGCCCACAGTATGCATGTGTGTGTGTGTGAACATTATGTGACTTAAAATTATGTGATAGTAGCAATATTTTTAGTTATAATTGCCTTCCTACCGGGAAACAAGGAAAAGTCGTAGCCATAATCATAGTGTCCGTGACTCTGTCTGCCAACCCACTTGAGACAAGTGCCCGTGGTGATTTTTGTTTATTCAGAGATTCAGTGAACTTTATTATTGTTATCTTTTTCCTTTAATTTTTTTACTTCTGATCCAATAATTTTCTCTGTAACCAAAAAATCATGAGAATAATTTAGAAGAAGATAATACCATTTCTATAAATAATGTGCAGTCATAGGGTAAGATAACTTTTTTAAGAGCTGAGCCTTGAAGTTCTAAACCAAAGTTAAGAATATAGTTTTTTATATTTTAAATTACTAAAAAAAAAATCGAAGGCATTGAATATTATAAACTATATATGTTGTTAAGTAAGAAGTAGTTGTAAAGTTATGTATGGCAGTGAGCATTCATGTAATTAAATGTCGTCTTCAGATGTGGCCTCTATAATTTTTGCGGAGTATGTTCCCTTGATTATATAATTTTTTCATATTTTTTATATATTCATACAAATTAACAAAAAAAGAAAAATATTTCATAGGCCAGTTACACTACTCCAAATAATGCTAGAACTAAAATTGATATTTATCTATATATTGCTTATCATCATCTTCTAAAACCAAAAGAAGCCCACACCTACGGGAGTTTGGGCAAATTAGTTCATCAGTTTTTTCAGTCATCATAAATGATTTACCAACAACATCTTGAGCTCAATATACATTTGTAATTCCTTGGAGACAATAAAGCAGTTCAATATTAATCATATAAAGGGGAGTGGATGATGAACTTTCAGCGAGAATATTAATTACCATATTAAACACAACATTGTCTGAAAGTTAGACAGCTGGATGATGACAATCATCTGTTCATGGATCGACTTACATCTTTGTATATATACTTATAGATATTTATTATTATTTTGTTCATTTCACTTATATAAATGCAATTTTTTTTGTAAACGGACTCATTTTTAACACATAAGCATGAAAGCGCCATGTGTGTAATCCATGTCATCTATTTAGGACGTGACACTCAATTGAATTAAAGTGAAAAAAATTGAAAGTTTTATTATTTAAATGAAAAACTTAAAAGGTCGATCACTGAAATGAAAAAAAGGTGAATAGTTTAGACTTTTAATTTATATTTAAGTCTTATTTACATGTTTATTGGTTTTCTCCTCTCCTGTTGATGACATTGGATTCATTTGCTGTCCTTCCTCAATTCTAAAATATAAAATAATTCTAAAATATAAAATGTTTTAATTTTCTTAATTAATTTGAGAATATTAATTTTTTCCAAAATCAGAATTAATATGAACTTATTTAATGTGTTCCTCGTCTTGTAACTCCTCCTCCTTTTGTGTGAAATTATATATATCTAACTAATTGTGGTACAGCTGTAGTATTGTAATTTTGGATTGAAACGGAGGGAGTAAGGTATATAATGGTCCTGGATACCCAAACTATTCGACTGTCATTAATCTTGATACCCAACTATTAAACGGAGGGAGTAACGATTGTCATTATTCAGAGCTTCAGTGATTGTCAGTCATATTTTTTAGCCATATACGAATTCAGTTGGAAATTTAGTGTTTCCTATAAAAAAATTGTTCATACATGATCTTAACTGAAATTATTGTTCATACATGATTGATGATTGTTCAGTTGGATGCGTTTTTCCAGAATTGTTGATTCACCGTCATACATTATCCTCACACCACCCACATAGATTGAAAACTAAATATCAAATGGTTATATATACAATTCGCTTATTTAAAGGGTTTGGGTTGGTTGGGCCGGGGTGAAAACAGTTGTATCAGAAATTTTCGTAATGGGCCTTAATGGACGCAGTTCGGACCGGACCGGTTCGGACGCATTCCGATTAATCAAATCCATCAAAAATGATCCCCATCTCATAATAACTGTCGTTTTAGAAGGAAATTTTTTTTCTCAATTTATTTGTCGTTTACAACTTTATAGGAGAATAAATTATTTACTTTCCTATATCACCCCTACCTTCTCTCATTATCCCAAGAAATTCTCTCCCTTGTATTAATAGTTTTCAACTTCACATAAAGGGGTAGTGATGGAATTTTACATAAATTTTAATTAATAAATGATAGCATTAAATGACTTTCTTAATCCATGTGCATGAAACTAAAACGATAGTTATTATGAGATGGAGGGAGTATCTATTTAAGGTTTAATTCTCAATCCATGTGGTGACTAAAATAAATTTATACCGTGTGTTACTGTAGAATACCGCGTACTAGTGTGTAATTAAAAAGATTATTTTTGTCTCTTTCTATATTCGATAATTATTTCATTGTGAGGCCCACCAATGATTGGTTATTTCGGTGGCGTCGTACGAATATTCCCCGGAAAAAAAGTATTTTTCGATAAAACGAATATTTTCCGACAACTGTTTATTTAGTATAATTTGCACATATCACCCATAACCATCACATTTATTAAATCAACACCTTAATCATTTAGTAAAAATTAAATCTTATTCATAAAAAGTTGGGGTCTTACAGCTCGCATACAAACTAAGAGGCATAACACAACTAACACTACCACATTGCTTTATAGGGTACTATGGGGAACTCCTATGGTTACTAAAGATGATACACATGAGCATCCAGAGTGTGACCTTGATTACAAGCCTTGGTATCGAAGCATTACACAACGTCAGATTTTGAATCCTAGGTTGATTCAACAGACGACGAGGGGAGTTCGAAGGGACACATGGAACTACAACTTATTTGGTATGTTATAAAATAATCAATTCATTGTTACACTGTTATTTTTTAAATGTTGATTATTATTATTTTTTATAACTTTGCATAGACTAAAATATTATAATAAATCACTGTAAATATGTTGATACACCATTATATTGTACGTTTTTATCTTCATTTTACGTATGACATGCCATATTCCACGTATATTAGCTTACAGGTTGAAAATCTTGCACGTGTATACCATATATTGGTAGAGTCATATCGATGTGTAAACGTAGATGATAATGCATTTCTTTATATTACTAAAGCTATGAGGATCTGTACTAGGACCCTTACTGATGTAAGTCAGTTACACTTGTTAGACCATCAACAAACTGATCCCGTCCCACAATCGAGTTTACCTCGCACACGTGGACGTGGCAACGGACGTATAAATACATCATCAACACCAGTATACACCGAACACAGACTTGTACAAGGCAATATTAGAGGTCGTGAGGACATTCCATCAATATCTAAGCCACGCGACATCCCGTCTTCATCTCGGACGCTACAAGATGATGTAAAGACAGATGATATAGACTATGATTCATCTCAATTTTGTACTCCGCATCATTTGGTATATACACAATATTTCTCTATTCCACTTCCATCAGTAGGCGAAATTCCATCAAGTTATCAAGTTTTCCCCTCAATGTAGACATTTTCTGGGACATTACCCGCACCTCCACCTGCACAGCATGTTGAGACTCTTTCTATATATATTCGTGGACCATGTAGAGGACCTCCGAGATAGGCTAGAGATAAAAGGATGTCATGTGGCACACATGACCGGGTGCATAGATAAGTTTAGATTATCTTGTGCATATCTTATTGTGTTGTATTTAGCATTAAAATTGTATCTATATGTGTTAGTGTTTTATTTATTAAACATATTATCCTTCATTTGGTTAATAAATGAGTAACACATTATGCACTATGCCCTATTAAAAAATTATCAACACCCACAATTATTGTTGAAATAACTTGTTCAAGCTCGATATATAATTACTCCACAATTATTGTTGTAACATCTTTCTGGAATACTCTTCCGTCCAAAAAATTAATATCAAAACAACATCTTAAACTACCTAACAAAATAAAAAATTGAATGTCACAATATAAAAAATTTAACACTACTAATATGGACAAAAAGATAAAATTAGAGTAACATTAAATTTTATATTAAAATTAAAATGAGTACAACAAATACTAATGTACATACCTTTACGGGTGTTTTGAACAAAATTAATGAAAAAAAATGGAGGCAAAGGGAAGCAAAAAAAAATCCACTGAAAAAATGGAAAAGAAAGTGAGAAAAGATAGGATGGATACAAACAAAACAAAATTGTTATTTTCCAAAGGCACACTGGAGATCTAGAAGGGGGGTTGAATATTTCTTTAAAATTATTTCATAATTACTTATTTGAGAGTTACCAAATAATTAACTAATCAAGATTGTCTATACGCAGCGAAATATAAGTTTAAAAGACTCCACTTAAAGATTTACGTAGAGATCTCAGTTTTTAAAGCAAGTTATATGAATGATCAAATACATAACAGATATAGCAGTTATAGATTGCAAAATGTAAAGTGCAGAATGTAAAAGACACAAGAGTTTTAAGTGGTTCAGAGAATAAACAACTCATATTTTACTCTTCTACTCAACGAGTAGGATATCCACTAAGGATATAGGCACAACAGACCATTTAAATCTGAATCCCTAGGATTTCTTCGAGTCACGTAGTCTCGGCATCGAGTCACTTAGACTCGACAATTCGGTCACTAAGACCAAGATCCTCTGACCCTAATTTTGGTCACTAAGACTATGATCCTCTGACCCTAATTTTATTTGTTGATGGATGTTGAAGGTGCTTCTAAGATGGCTTGAACGTTCTTTATCTTATGATATTTAGCAGCATTGTTAATCATCTTCTTGATGCTTGCTGAATTCTATTGTTGAAGCTTGATCTCTTCTTATTGTCAGCAGTTACTCATGATCAATGTTGATGTGCTGCTAAGTTATTCACTTAAGCTCTTTATCTTTTGTGTGCTTAGCAGCATTGAACATTCTCAGGGATCGTAGACTTGAGCTCCGTCTTCAGCTAGTTAATTATGAGTGTTCCTGATGAAACGTATGATGGTGATTTGACGTTTGCCTTATGATATGCCACTCTTACGTCATCAACATCAACTATATGTCTATTTCATATTTAGACCTTTAATTATGTTGTGTCCTCCAATCTCTTGGTTCTACAGTTCTAGGTCATTTTCACTTGAGCTTCTTAGCTCCTTGGTCTTTGGCTCTACGACTCTGACCTTTTCAAGTACTCATCAGCTGCATGCAATCTGATGAGGTGCTACCAATATTAACTTTAATCTCCTTTTCTTTTGGGCTTGGCAGCTTTGAACATTTCTCTGCTAGTAGAGTTTACCTTACTCTACGTTTTCTCTTATTCACCCCGATGTTCATCTCTGATGATGATCCTTCTTTTTATATTGTTGTTTAGTGCTCATCATTATCTTCTTCTTTTGAATGATGTTGTCTTTTATACTGATTTAAAATCTTATCGTTGAGAAGTATCCATTAGACCATTTAATGCATAGATACTTTGATATCTCTGATGTTGACTATTCGAGGCTCTGTGTCAGTGTACTTTCTGACTTAGGACTTGTCACATCAATCAGTACCCTTTCTAGCTAGCTTTTCAGACAGCTTTCTTTTCGGCCAACTAGCCAGTAGATATACTTTTGTTTCCTTCCATAAATACATCTTTTGATACCATGAGATCATCTTCTTGCAACGTTCCATTTTTCAGTCTCATTGTCCGACCTAACATATACTATATGATCTGCTGTTGGAAGAGTCGTAGGATTGAGCCTTGCGATCATTTTGAACTTTCTATTCTTGTATTCTTTTAACTGCTGATAGTAGAATGATAGAAGATGTAGACTTGTGTTATGTATCATCATTTCTACTATGACTTCATCTTTTGTTCAGCTTTATGATTGCTTCATGATGCTTGGATTTGCTTTGCAAACTCTTCTTTGTTTTCTTGATACTTTAGCTAACTTACGAAGTCGATAACATCTTTCTGAGTGAGCTGTTCTTCTTTATTCTCAAGTACTGGATGCTTCTATACAAATTCTTGATTGCTCATCTATTCTGAAGTTTAGGTAAAATACCTTGTAGTTATGACCTTTAGATTTCTTCTAGAAATCTCTTCTTGTGAAAGATATACTCAGATATTATCAGAGTATATTCTTTTGCCATATGCTTGTTCTTTAGTAATCTTCACTTTATATCCATGGTACAAACTGAGCTTGGTGATCTCCTCTACTTCTTGTGGTCAGCACTTCACCTTTTGTTTTACCATTATAAGGTTGACTTTACGATCTTGATTTCACTGAACGACATTAGAGTTATCTTACGATAATGCATCTATTCAGTGTCTGCTTAAAGTATTCTATAATCACCATTTTACTGAGGAACCGTTTCTTTTCGATCCATTTATCACTAGGCAAGTTCATCAATTTTTCCATGATGATGTTTAACATTTGTAACATCTTCTTCAACTTCTTCTACAGCTTCTGTGATAGCCTTACAACTTTGAGATCATTCGTTCACTTTACAAACTGATACTAAGTCTATGAGATGGAGTGAACTTTGTGATTTTCTGATGTTGCACTAATAATGTTAACTCTATGAAGTATCTTCACGCTGTGAGCTGGCAAAGTAACTTTACGATCATGATTACTTATCGTCTATATATCAGACCACTTCTCATCAAATTAACCTAACATTATTTGATATTTCTAATATAAGTCCTTGTACATCAATTCTTTTGAAAAACTTTACAAAACTTACTTGTACAAATATACATTAATCAAATTCCACTCAAACCACATGTATGTCCTTCAGCTGACAGTATCACCATCAAGCAGAATAACCTTTACAATTGATTTTATTTGTTACATGTGCAGATAGGATAAAGATCAACCTAACAAGTTTGATCATACTACTCTAAGTCCTTGTACATATATATCTCAGTTAAGGATTGTACAAAACTTATCCATACAAATATACTTTGTAGGCTTCATCATTAAATCACATACAGGCTTCGTGAAATCACATATATTTGGAATCTAATAAGGGTTCAAATCAAACTCCCCCCTTATTTAAGCAATCTTCTAATCTATTAGATTCATGACAAAACAAAAAAACAAAAAATATCAACGCTAATCAGATTGGCGTTAGATCTATTTATTTTGACTTTTGATTTTTTTAATTTTCTTTATAAAAAAATTACAAAAAATGGGTTAAGACAAGTTAAGTAGTTAATGATCAGCCAACACCGCTTAAAATGGCGTCCAAACTCTCTAACACCAATTTAAATGGCGTTGAGGTTGAGGCTATAATATAGAAAATCCAACCAAAATGGATGTAATTTAGAAAGGTGAATGTAATTTAAGTCATTCTCAAAAAATACTCTCCAAAGCACCATCTTATTTTTGAATGTTAAATTAGTCTTTAATAAGTTAAATAAATTATAATTAAAAGATACGTTTATAAAATGAACAAAAATGTTAAATACATTCATACTCCAAAAGCTCAAGACTTCATAAATAATAAGCCTAAATATAGATTAATATCTTGAACTTTTATTATTATTTTTTTGTTTTGAGGATTATCTTCTCAAATTTTTTAATTGAAAGATTAAACTTTTAATTTTTTCTGATTACGTATAATTGATAGTACTACGTCAGAAATTGATGATATGACAGCAACATGTGGCTAAAAAATTGCTTATATGTAATATTGAGTCTCATTTTAACATTTATTTCATTAATTTTTAATAACAAAAAGGATAAATATAAGAACATTATTAATTTTTTTAAAGTAAATTGAATACATTACAAACTCAACTTTAAAAAAACATCAATAATCAATATAATGACAAATATTTTAAAATATAAAAAAGTACTACTAATTAAAATCTTATTATTTCATAATCATCAATAATCAATATAATGACAATTTTACCTTTTTTGATATAAAAAATAAAGGCCTAAGTATAGATTAATACCATGAGCTTTAAGTTTATTTCATAATCATCAATATAATTAATTTTTATACCAAAAAGAGTAAAATTTTCATTAAATCTACTTTAAAATTTAATAATAGTCTTATATTTATCCTTTTTGATACAAAAAATTAATTAATTAAATATTAAAATGAGACTCAATATTACACATAAGCATTTGTTAATCACGTGTTAGTGTCGTGTCATGTTATCAATTTTCTGACGTGACATTCTCAATTAGACGTAATCAGAAAAAAAATGAAAGTTTAATCCCTAAAAATTAAGAAGACAATCCTGATAGTGAATTTTTTTTAAAAGTTTAATCACATAATTGAAAAAAGTATTTATTTAAAGTGATAAATACTTATGTAATTGATATTATTATTATTATTATAATTTATTTTGATTGTACTTGGTCATACAATTGATAGCGGTCAAAGATGTGATGTCACTTGAAATTGGGAATTACCTAAATAGAAGGAGTAGCAATCTGAATCACATTTTACTTTTTGAACAAGTTGACACCCAATTAAAGAATATATGGGTGGTGGATGTATTAGGCTATTGTTTGTGACGGACGGGGTCCAGTCCATTACTCTATTTTCATAGTCGCGTAAGCTTGACCAGGCAGGACCACACGGACATGGCGGCAAAAGAAAATTAAATTAAACCGAATTAGATTCATCGAATCAATTCAACTGTCCACCATCTTACGCTTTGCTTTTAGTGATGTGGAGTAATTTTTAAATAAAGAGTTACTTTGTAGTAACTCTGTAGTTCTTACCCCTTTTTAAGCACATGGAAAATCAAGAATATTAACTCAGATATCATGTTTCCAACTGGCACTTAACCACAATTCTTACCGGAATCATCATATTAAAGCTAGGAAACCAAGCCTTTCAAAATTCCAAGAGATTAGTTATATAATCTAAAAGGCAGCTTTATCCAGAGGCAATAGAAATTTTTGAACAAAATGGCTTACGAAACTAATATTCATTTTAGAACTAAACCCTTCCTCACAAGCACATAAAAGGTAAAGTTGTATTTACATTTACATTTGGTCAAAGGTGCTTATTATGAATGACTTATAAGTTATTTTTAAACAAGATAGAAACTGTTACTTATTAATAAGTAAGAACTTATAAGTTAAAAAGTAAATTAAAAAAGAAGTTGATACCAAACCTGTAAGACCCTAACTTTTATGAATAAAGATTTAATTTTCTTTATATATTATTTCGAAATAGTAAGGTGTTGATTTGATAAATGTGAAAAGTTATGGGTGAAATGTGCAAATATTTCAAAATAAGCAAGTGGTTATAAAATATTCATTGTTGTCGGGGAATATTAGTTTGGTCGTGGAATATTCTTGTTGTAGGAGAATATTCGTACGACGGCGCAGCTATTTGTGGGCCCCACAACGAAATAACTGTCGGATATAGAAAGCGACAGAAATAACCTTTTTATAAATAACGGTAAAACTGTTACGGTTAAACTGTTGAAATACCCGGTGATAAAAATACAGTAATACACGGTATTGCACAGTATTTTAAATTATTGATTCTTACGTAAGAAGTCACTTACTCAATAATTGTTACAGTAATTACTGTTCAATATTTTATATTATTGATTCAATAATTGTACGATATTTTATTGGTTCAATAATTGCTACGTTGCTATTTTATATGATTGATTCAATAATTGCTACCGTTGATATTTTGTATTATTGATTCAATAATTGTCACTGCACAGTATTTCACATTATCAACTCAATAATTTATATTATTTGAATAATATTATTAGATAGCATTATTGACAATGTCTAAGGATGTTCTGTCTAGGAGGGGTTATTTAATTGCGCGCCAGTAAGAAGAAATCCTTATCGGAACGCCCCCTCTTTCCTTGAAACGACCTGGTTATCAATATTGTAATTCTGTAATATTATTTGTGAATAATTAATTATTGATTTATATGATAAAAAAATATTTATTTTGTGGATATAATAGAAGGAATTAGTGCTAAGGTATTTTTATCAGTAGTTTGTTGTGAAAAATCACCCGTTTGTGGATTTCGGCCATTTTCGGTTGAGAATTTGGAAAAACTTCCTTCTACAAAGTTGTAGAGAATTAAATTTTCTATACAAGAACATAGAATTTGTATTTTTCTGATAAAAGGGCTATTTATTATGAATTATTGAAGTTTCAAAAATAAATATTTTTTTAAATAAAGTGGTGGGCCCCATTTTTGTCATTTGCTTGTTGAATGTGGAATTTTTTTTCTCACGAGGTGTGCTAGGAGAAGCCGCCGGCGCAAAAGTCTACTTTGGCATCCTAAGCTTTTCCTATAAATAGGGTGCTTAGGTTATAATTGAAAATCACACCAGAATCAGAAGTTTTTTCTCTCTATAATATCGAGCGTATTTTTGTGAGTATTTAGATACTTTGAGTGTTACTATTCAGTGCAAGTTCCTTCGGTATTATATCCGATATTCCAGCCATAAGTACTATTCTTTTGAGGTAAGGGATGTTATTTTCTTTCGTAAATGATGTTATTCTTTTCAATATCATTATACCAAAATATTGGCATGAATTTTATTATGAAATTCTTACGTTTTTTCGTCGAGGTTACTATTCACGTATACGACACTATTTACAGGAAAAATTAAATTTTATTCTATTTGTCCAAATTGCTTGTTAAGGTTCCTATCTTTGATTGAATCTAAGTTTTGAGCTTTATTCTTGAATTTTGCTCCACAATTGATTACTACGAAGTATTTTTGAACTTGGATAAATTAAAATACGAATCCTTAATCTCTGTCCTTTATCTCACTGGATTCGTTATTTATATTATTTTTCATCATCCTCAGTCCTAAAAGATGATATAACTGAATATCTTTGGCCTGTAGAGCAAAGATGAATGATTACCTGATGAATATCTTTGGTCGTAGTGCAAAGACGGACAGGTGTTGAGATGAACATGACCACTAGTGATACAAATGAATATCTTTGGCCCGTAGTGCAAAGATGAATATTTGATTTGAGATGTATATTGATTGATGTTACAGGGATAAAATATTGATGATGGACTTTTAAATCATAGAAGATAGTAGACTTTATTCTCTACTTAACTCTTCTAATGAATTGTTATTTCCGCTGCGAATATTGATCTAAAATTTGTTGTCAATAATATTTTATCTGAATATTTTGAAGACTAACGATAATTTATTTTTCATTATCTTAGTCATAATATTCTTTACTGGGCTAGTTAAGCTCACCCTTTTCATCTATTGTCCTATTCAGAAAATGAGAATGTCGCAGAAACTAGTCGGGGGACAAAGTGATGGTCCGAGTTAGAGCAGTAGTAGTCCTCATTATTTCTAATAAATAGTGTGATAATAATTGTAATGAGAACTTAGTTTGAATGTTAATATTTTTTATATATTTGTATTGACACTCACAGTTGTGTGGTCGTATTTTGCACGACCGTGTGATATAAAAGTTTGTATTTGTAATTCTGTACCATGTATTTGACGACTCAGAATGGGTTGGGTTGACTGGACCTATTCTGGGGGCGTCACAAAACTACTATTTTAAAATGCGGATCGGATCGGCGGTCGAATCTGTAAAAATCAGAATCGGTCTGTCTTTTGGTCCGATTTGGACCAATGACCCGATTTTAGGTCAAAATTCGGGTTGGGCCGCCTGTTGACCACCCAGTTCCAACCGGTGGTCTAACCGGTAAACCCAGTTAATTGACCCTAGTTGACTCGGTTGACCCGATTTTAATTTATTTATCTTTACCTAAAAAATTTAATATTAAAATCAGCCACTTTTATTAATATTGTAACTCATCTTTATTATGTTTTAGTTTATACAAAACGAGATTTTTAAAATTTTCATTAATTACTAATAATATATATTTTATATTTTAATTACGTCATTAGGTCAATAACGATTCGACCACGGATTAAATCAATGACTCATCTATCCGGTACCTTTTTCGATTCGATGAACGTTCCGGTTGTGATAACCTTGTACCAAACACTTGAATGGTAAGAAACAATTTATAAATTGATTTTTGCGGACATCCTTTTAACTAGTGGGTTAATGGCTCCACTTAATGTAACGAGATTTGATTGTTGTAGATCCATCCCATCTCACTATTCATTTTATGATCATATGGGCATATGGCCAAGTAGGCAATAGACATATAATCTATTAGATTCAACAAAAGGAACAAATATTTCATCGATTCCTCGATGAAAGTCTAGCCAAAGTGTCAAATAATGAATAACCAATAATCTATAAACTTTTCATATTTTTAAATTTAAAATTAACATGATTTTCTTTTTAAAAAAATAATCGATACAGTAATAAATATTGTAAACTATTCAGAAAGTACTATTAATTACAAGATTGATTGTTTTATACTTTTTAATGAATTTATTTAATTTTAAATTTAAAAATATCTAATTTTCATTTTTAAAAGTTAACGATGATCTTATAATTCGGAACATAAGGAGTACATGATTATACATTATAAAAGTACTTTGAAAAAAAATAAGGGAACATATTATATTAAAGTGTGTTGTGTAGTCCCTCGGTTCTAAAATTAGAAATATAATTTAATTTTTAAAGTCAAACGACGACATATTAAAATTTAAATTAATGTGAATTTATTTAATTTTAGTTGATACAATTGTTATAATTGTATTGTATATAACAAAAACTATTAAGTAAAAATTTACCAATAATAGTGAGAATATAATTTTAAAACACTCACAACAACCACTACCAATAATCACATAATCTCTACTAAATAAAAAATAGATCTTATTATCAGTAATTTGAATTCCGATGAAAACTTGAGATGAACTGTACCAAAAAATGCCTTCTTCAATTAAAAAAAAGGTACAAAAGTTATCTTAACTTTAATTAAGTTTAAGTATAAAATTCACATAAGTTGGTAAAATAACGAGTCAAGAGTAATTTTGTTGATCATTTCTAAGGGTAATTTGAATACCAACTTAACCAAAATAAAACTCTCCCTATGTTCCATAAAGTAATAAATTCATTTGTAAATGTTCTTTCCTTTATTTTAACAATAATATTTTTAGTTTTGGAACAGAACAATTTGATTTGCACTTTTAGTATAAGGCTGTAAACGAGCCAAATGGTTCGGGCTCGACTCGAAAAAATACGAGCGAGACTCGGATTCGTTAATAATATGATCCAAATCTGAGTATTAAAAATAGTTCGAATAAAAATATGAGTAGAATCTGAGCAAAGTTATACTCGACTCGTTTAAGATTCAAACTACTCGAATTCTTGAGTGTGATTTAATACATGCTCGATTGATTCAAATTCGATTAAATACTCGATACATTCTCTTATAATATATACAAATTTAAATCAAATTAGAATAATTAATTATTATTATTATTATTTTTTAATTTTAATTGTGATTTTATATTTGTAAAGTGTAATAGTAAATATATTTTCTCAATTCTAAGTAAAATAACAAATTCAATTTATAATTATATTTATTATAAAATTAGTTATTATGTAGAGACTCGAATTCGAGCTTGAATTTGAAGCTCGCGAAGTAGTTTGATTATAATTCGAGCCGAATCGGATCGAATTCGAGTAGTAAATATTCGAGTCGAATCGAATCTGAGTAAAATTTTTCAAATACAATTCGAATTCGAGTACGAATTTATCATTTCGAATCGAAATCCGAGTAGTTCTCTGTTCGCTTCGATTCGACTCGTTTACACCCTTATGTTAGTATATTGGAAATTCCAAATTGGGGTAGAAGTAGATCTATAAGAAAATAAAATACTAAATAGATTTTTTCATAAAATAAAATAAATAGAAAAAGCGAAGCCGTCTGCAAGTTTCGTGAACTGAATGCGACCAAAAAGCCGACGCCTTGGCCCCTTTCTTTCTCTCTCTAAAATTCTCTCTCCAGCCTACAAATATGGGGATGCTTATCAATTTTTCTTCCAATTTCCTTTATTTCTTCTTCTACCATACTTCTGACTTTTATCACCATAAATTTGTTTTGCTTTGAATTAATAACACCCAGTATTGACCCTCCTCTTTGATAATTACAAGAACAGGAATCTTGTTTGGTTGGAGATTTATTGCTGTTTCTCAGATAGTGCTCATTGTCAATTGTTTGATCCATTGATTTTTAGCTAGAATTTGGTGGGTTTTTTTTTCCTTTTGCATCTTTTGTATTTATGTTTGTGTGTTTGTATTTGATTTTGAGGATTTTATAGAAGACACCACAATGTATTATGGCTTTAATCTCTTTTGTTATTTTCTTGATTTTATTATCCTCTTCTCTTTTCTGTGTTTATATTGCATTTATATGTTATTTGGTGTCTGGGTTTTGGAATTCGATATTTATTTAGATTATAATATTGGTCAAGATTAGGGTTTGACCATTGATGTAATGGGGTTTGAATGTTTCCATTGTAATCTCAGTGCTTCATGTGTTAAAGTTAACGCGTTAAATATAGTTCAAGATCTTGAAGTTGGGTTTTGTTCTGTATCTTACCTCATCATATGTGTTGTTCAGGAATATTGAATTGGAGGATCTCTTGTATCAATGGTGAGTTCAAGCCATCAATTCTTGAGGATTTTTTTTTATAAAAGAAATTATTTTTGAAGTGTAACTGGAAATAGATTGATGAAATTGATGCCCGTATTGTGATCTAACTGGCCTGGGTCTTTGGTTATTAGGGTGAAGCTCCTGCCTTCTTGATAGATGATCTGCAGGAGGTTTTCTCAAATAATATTGATCTGAAATCTAAAGGCTACCAAACAGCTACAGCTATTGGAAGTAAAACAGTATGTTGATCCAATTCATTGCTCTTGTTTATATCCTCTAAAGGACTTTCTTCTTTGCTACTAAACTAAGACTAGTGTCCTCATTATTGGAATTTCTCTTTGCTTTATCAGTATGCGATTGGTGGGACTGATGATGAAGTAATAACATTTGGAGTCCGTGTTTTCGACAAACTTAAGAGTGAATGGTGAGTTTATTTCTAATCGGAAAGCTGCTGCCAGCATACTTCACTTTGTTACAGGGTTTACCAACCTCTTTGTGTATATATATATTTTAGGGTGATTCCTACTGTTCTGGGAACAAAACCCAAGCCATTTAAGGGCCATTCAGCTGTGCTTTTGAATGAAGACCGGATTTTGGTTGTGAAGGAGAATTCCACCATTGATGACTGCATCTGGTTTCTAGAGGTTGGTGTCTAATCATAGGGAACTTTAGACAAAGCCTATCAGAACTTTGTTTGTTTTTAAAATAGCATTGAAGGCATAGACTTAATAATGGATCTAAAGGGGAACAAATTTATGTTTGTTTGTTTTTTTTTCACTTCTAAAGTGTTCTTTAAAGTTGTCTATTTGATTCTTCAGTATTGACTTGCATTTAGTTGGCCTCTTATGTTAAAACCTTAATTTTTTATATTTTTTGCTGGAAGGTGGACACACCATTTATTCGAGAACAGAAAAAGAATTTTGAAACTGAGGTGGTTGCTTGGAGTAGAGGAGTTATAGGTGATGCTGAGAAGCCCATTGTAATCAGTGGTCCTTCTGGAGTGGGCAAAGGCACATTGATATCTAAACTGATGACAGACTTTCCAACCATGTTTGGGTTCTCGGTGAGCCACACAACCCGTGCTGCAAGGGAGAAGGAGAAGAATGGAATCCATTATCATTTCACTGAACGCAGTGTTATGGAGCAGGAGATAAAGGACGGGAAGTTCCTTGAGTTTGCTTCTGTTCATGGGAATCTTTATGGAACCAGTATAGAAGCCGTTGATGTGGTTGCAGATGCAGGAAAGGTATATATAGTAAACACCTTTTCTGATTTATTTCTATGATCCTATGTCATCATTCAAAAGAATCAATTTGAAAAAAAACCCTCAACAATGTTGTCATCAGTGGGAACTAGGTGCTTAGTCTTTGAATAATCCAAATTATTCTGTTGGACATATCTAAAAAAAGCATTGTCGGTGCTAGTCCATGTCATGGGTCAGTGGTCTGAGTGCAAAATATGTTCCTTGCATAAAAAGGATTAAGGATTAATGAGTATTGGTTCAAATGCTTAGGGATGAATATAAGTGATTTCTCTTTGAAATGACAATGACATGGACTTAAAAAAGGGCTAAAGAAAGCTCTAATCTTGTATGTATGCCCAGGTTAAGACTAGACTATGAACTGGTGGTTGTCTTAGGCAACAGATCTAATATTAATGTTTCTTTTCCCTTCACCAAAAGGGTGGCCTTTTCTTTGGTTATTTGGGTTTGAATGTTTCATGTATTGTTATGTTTGTGGGACTCATCAACAAAATAAGCTACATATATCAAATTGGTTCTTCATTATGTAAACTTAAAGTAGTCTATGTTATTTGATGTAGAGATGCATCCTTGACATTGATGTTCAAGGGGCAAGGTCCGTGAGGGCTAGTTCTCTTGAAGCAATTTTCATCTTTGTCTGCCCTCCCTCATTTGAGGAGCTTGAGAAGCGCCTTCGTGCAAGGTGAACTGAGTTAAAGCTAGAAACTTCTAGTGATCTCGCTTTTGCATACCTCCTCCTAGTAATAATTCAGGTTTTCAATATGTACAGGGGGACTGAGACAGAGGAACAGATCCAAAAGCGACTCCGAAATGCCAAGGCAGAGCTCGAACAAGGGAAACAGTCTGGCCTCTTTGATCATCTGTTGGTAAATGATAACCTCGACACTTGCTACGAGAGTCTTAAGGTAATTGATTCTTGCTCCCTGGAATAGCACGGATGATCTGAAGTTGCATCTCTCGGTACCTTTTAAGTGATTTAAATTTATTTCTCATTCGATTCAGAAACTCTTGGGTCTTGATGAAGTCGTGAACGTGACCCATAAATCTTGTAAGTGGTCTCTCAAGAATCTGAATCATGAAGTCGTGAATGTGACCTTTGGTCTTTTTTAATTATTTATATATTTATATAAATCTAAATATATGATGGAGCTTTTGAATGTTGATGCAGCACCGAAAGTGGCGAATTTGCCTGTGGACTATTCAGTATCAAAAGTAGATCAGAAGATTATGATATCATTCACTAGTGGAGAAATGGGAAAAGCCTCCCAGAACTTGTGAGTTCTTTACTGCTATCACTTGCGCTGTGAATACATGAAGTTTCAAGATTTTTTTATAAAAAAAAAATCTGACTTGTTGATCCTTAATTTGCAGGATTGTCCTGGATTTATCATCAATCAAAGGAGGGGCACCAGCACGGACAAGAGGTCTTGATATATATCCAGTCAAACAACTGAGCTAATATTAGTCTTCATTTCCCACTCCCCCGCCTTGAAAACTAACCTAGTTAATTCTTTTTCATTTTTATCGTCTGTTTTTCTCTGTCATTTTTGGGGTGAGGCTAAAAATATGATATTTGATCATATAGCAGTTTAATTTTGTCTGTTGTCATCAGTCTTTATTTTACATGGGATAGTTTAAGGTAAAATGTAATTTATTTATTGCATGTGGTATATTGGTTTTTGCACTTGGGGCATGTTTCCGAATCTGAATCGGTAAGTCATTAAGACCGTTTGTTTAGATTTTTTAGTGGTCTGCATTGGGTCTTAATAAATTTGACCCATATTTTTTCTGGCTGATTCGATAAGCTGCAGCACTGAAGGGAGAAAGTTTAGAATTTGTAGAACTTAATGACAAAAGTACTTGTATTATTAGTTGGGGAGAGAGGAGTCAAGCCTGTTATTGCTATCTTGAATCACATAAATATAAAGATAAAAGGGAAAAGTTTGAACATAAGCATGAAAGACAAGTTCACTGCTTTATTTTTCTTTTTTCTTTTTCGTTGCAAAGAAGGGGCCCCGTAGGCCGAAAAACTATCATACTTCCTCCGTTTTATAAAACTAGTTAAATTTAGTATTCATGATGGAGTAATTAATTTGTCAAATTTTGTATTGTTATGAAAATTCATTTAGTTTTGAAAAACTCATATTTTAATATGTAATAATATTTTTTAAATAGTTTATAGTATTAATTATTATATGAAGTAGTATTAAATAAATTAATATCAACTTTAAATATTAAATCTTTTTGAGCTAAAATTGTGTATCAAATTTCGAAGTATATACTATTTTGTACTTGGTACTCATCCCGTTACTCTAATTTTATTTAAGTAAGCATATTTAAATTCATATAAACCTTATATATACACATGTGAAACAATGAAAGTATAAATATATATAATTAACCTAAATAAAATAGTTTAACCACACTAATTAACTCAATATTATGAAACACGTTTATTTCTAAATCTTCATCTTCACACCCTCAAAACTCTCCCTCACAACCACATTGCCCAAAACTCCGGATCTGCTACATAGATTTATGTTTTAGCCCACCAAGATGAGTTCAAATCCGACCTATAAAATTAAGATCTATGTTTTGAACCACTAAGATGAGCTCAAATACGGTTGAATAGAAATATATTATCATCGATTTGAATTTGATTTGAGTTTGAGTTTCGTGTATTGTGTCGTTTATGAGATTTGAGATTTTGGGACAAGGATTGAAGATGATGTGATGAATGGGTTGGGATTTTTGGTTTGAAATTTTTGAGTTCATGAATGGTTTCCCCAATTTGTGTTTTAGAGAGAGAAAATGAGTGGGGTTCATGATAAAACATGGTTTTTGGAGTTTTGAAATTTCGGACTGAAATTTCAAGATGATGAATGAGTTGAGATTTTTGTTTTAGGATTTTCGAGTTTCATGAATGGTTGCAAAGGAAGATGATGAATGATTTGAGTATTTTGAATTTTGAAATTTTTTAGTTTCATGGTAGATGGGGAAGATGAGAAAGATGATGATGATGATGATGATGGGAGATGGGCAAGGATTTTTTGTTAATATGTTGAATCTATTGTTCGTGTTTGATATATTTGATAGTTTGATAGATCATTTGAAGAGACGAATGGTTTGGAGTTTTTGGATTTGAAAATTTTGAGTTTCATGAATTGGGGATGATGAAGATGAGATTTTATTTTATTTTTTCCTAATACATCTAGATTTGTATTAGAAGTATGAATAAATTAATTTGGTATTTAAATGATTTTATACGGTTAAATGTATAAAAATTAGGTCAAAGCATACTTATACTCCTCTATCGAAATACATGACAATTCCAATAATTTTTCGAATAGGAAATTATGAAAGCGTCAGATATGATTACTTAAAGAATATTTTAGGTGGCGGACTGAGAGATTTTGAATTTAAAGTGCAAAAAGTGTATATTTCACCCGTCCTTTTATACTGATCGGGAATTTTGATAGGTCTAGTGATCGATCCAAAATATTACCTCCGTCATACAATAAATATTTTTTTAAGTTTAATATTTTTTTTCAAAATAAATGATGTGTTAGAATTTTAATACAATTTTTATAATATTTTTTCATATGTGCCCTTATGCAACCAATGGTATTTATTAAAAGTTAAAGGTTGAAGAAAGAGAAAGAGAGACCAAAATACAATAAAAAAGTCTCAAACAAAGTATATTAAGGGTATTTTTGTCATTTTAGCTTATGTATTGATATGTGTGATTTAAGCTAAAAAAACACTTATTATAGGACGGAGGTAGTATATATATATATATATATATATATATATATATATATATATATATATATATATATATTTTGCTTTAACTCCCAAAAAAATGTATATATTATTTACAGAATTTAGTATATTATTTTTTCTAATTGGATTTTTACAGAATTTAGTGATTTTAGTATAATTTGAATATATATAAAAAGAAGTATTGCACAGACTGTTATATATATTTAAATTACACCAAAATCACTCAATTCTATAAAAATTTCAGTTGAAAAAAATACTATATATTTTTTGAGAGTCGAAACAAAAAAAAAATAAGTGCAACGGTCGAAATTTTCAGTCAGTGTAGAAGGACTGTTCACTGATATGATCCTGTAAACATCACAGGCATCGGTTGGTGCTCTCTAGCTGATGGGATGGAATGGAGGGCGAGGGGAGCGGAGGGGGTTGGGGTGGGGTGGGACCACGCGACATGAGAAAGCTACTGGCTAGCTTTATAATTTGCTGAGCTTTCTTAATTTGTTTCGGTTGAGATTTGATCATGAACACAATATTTACAGCAGCTTGAAATATACAGTCCTTCTGGGGATCTGGAAGTGACGACCGGATAATTTATAATATTTATTATAATTAAAATTTTTATAAAACTCAGTAATTTAAGTGTCATTTGAATATATATAAAAAATAAAATTATACAGTCTGTGTAACCCTATTTTTTACATGTACTATAACTATATATTTTCATGGCATACAGGGCCGGAGCCAAGAATAATAATTGGGCTGGGCTAAAAATATTATAATGTCAAAATTGTACATTTGGGCTGGGCTGACCAAGGCTATTCCAACTAATTTACTTTGGACTACATAATTATATAATATATATAGTAAAAAAAAATATTTGGCCCGGGCTATAGCCCCAAAAGCCTACTAAAGGCTCTGCCCCTGATGGCATATAGCTAACAGCTAGCAAATACTCCCTCCGTTCCTTAATATAAATCGTTTCAGATAAATATTTTTATCTCTTAATAAAAATCGTTTGAAAATTTCAAGTAAGCATTAATTGCTTAGTTTTCAATATTACCCCAAGTATTAAATATAACTTTGGTTCTCTAACTATTCTAAGTATGTCCAATAAATAGCACTCTCTTTTTCTAATACAAGGACAACATAGACAATTGATATTATATTTAATGTTTTACAATCATTTTCTTAATACTTGTGTACAACTCTAAAACGACTTATATTAAAGAACGAGTATAAATTAATAAATAATCTTGCATGTTTCTGTCCCGTCCCTACTCAATTCACTAATCTTGCATCTTCATCTACTTGACTCCACCAGGACCACCACCAAGTTTTTTCATCTACCACTGAACCCCATGCCCATGCATGTGGCCCGTGGCTGTCTATGGTCACAGTTTTTTCTTAAATACTTTCTTCTTTTTTCTTTTCTTTTGGAAAGTACAAGAATCCTATGATTATTAATAAAATTATCAATAAGATCCTAGTAAAACGATGTAATTTTATCTCCTAATATTAAGTTTTTCATTTTTGAGTTTTATATTAAAAAATCTTTAATTATAATTTTTTTATATAAAACTACGTCGTTTTGTAAAATAGATTTAGCCAATGCCTTGCATTATCTTTAGGCAACTTTGGATTTGCATGTCTATGGAATATGTGATGCCTAGTGCTTTTAATTTCTACTTATTATGGACTATTATGCCTAGTCTACATCTCTCTCTTGCAGAAGGGTCTGTTATCACCAGATAGGCAAATATAAACATCGAGTATGTTCACTTCTCCCGACTCCCTATCATAGAAATCTTGACGGACCTTTCAAGAAAAAAACAAACAAACTAAGGATGTTGGCCAGGCCCAACAAAGGGTCGGGACTAGAATATCAAATAAATGTAGGTAGTGTAATGTAGTGTAGTGCTCCACGGTTCACAAGCAAATAGTCTAAAATTCATGAGCATGCATCACTGTTTAACAACTTGGTTAGTATGCATGCATGTACACAAGAATAATTTTCTTGTGGAAATTAATAGCTAGGAATCAAGCTAGATTGGTGAAACTAACTCTGCTTTCTTAAACGCCATTATTATCTTGTGTGTTTCACCAAACTAACACCTTTATTAATTAATCAAACCAATTTACCAAAACCTATATAGATGGCCCACATACTGCAAACTAATAACAACTAGTAAGTCATAGGAATATCATTCACAGATCAAGTTCAGACAGATATCACACAATTCATTACTCGTATACACCCATGCATATTGTTTTTGGGGGAAAAATGGCATATTGCCCATTTAAAACTACAAGTATATGGGCCTAAAGAAAATACTAAAACCGCGCATTTCTAGTTGCTTGCTTACATACCTACATGCCGCGTCGAGGTCGCAGTTAGCCTCACTATCAACAAGGGTTAATTCAAGGGGGAACTAACAAATAAAACAAATGAATTGTATTTCTGTTGGCCCTTATGGTTCTGGATCAGATTCCAATAGCTCTTCTTCCCCTGCTGGACTTCGACCAGCAAATGGAGGTGGCGGAGGATCAACAGATAATACACCCTCTAACACCTTCACTACCTCTCCCATTGAAGGCCTCATTCGCTCATCCACTTGCAAACACCAGAATGCAAGTCTCAATGCGCGCTCTAACTCATTTGAATCCACCCCACCTTTAATTCTTTTATCAACTACTCTATTAGACTGAGACTCCAACCAGTTTTCGTAAGCCAACTCAATATTATCACCATTTTGGAGTCCACTTATTAATGCTATTACCATCTTCCCAAAATCTTTAACATCCATCTCTGCACGTCCACCATTAGTGGAAGACTCCACACTCCCCAGCCCAAACCCTGCCACTTTGGCTTCTAAGGAATCATCCAAAACCACAGTTTCGCAATTTAAATTTCCATGACCAACAAATTCTCTACACCCTGCGTGCAAGTAGAAAATGGCCCTTGCAACGGTTAAGCAGATCTCCATCCTCTTTCTCCACGTCAGTCTAGTGCACATCTTAGGATCTTCTAAACACTTCCTTAGGGTGCCATTCTTGGAGAACTCAGAGACCAAATATCTACGACCTGACTCGCAACAATAGCCCTCCAGCTTCACAAGGTTTTTGTGATGAATGCTTCCTAGTTTTGAAGCTGCACTCCGAAACTTTCTTTCATCTAAAGTTGCATTCAGGGCATTGACTGCAACTAGCTGCTTGTTTGGGAGCATCCCTTTAAACATCTTTGGTCTTATTTGGTACTTGAAATTCTCGGTAAGGTCCTTGATTTCAGGGTAGGATAACATGGTAAAACTTTTAGGATACGGAACTGCGTAAGATGAAGCAGCTTTAGGCCTAAATGAGCTTCTTCTGAAAAAGAAGTAAAAGCTGATTCCTAACTGAAATACAAAGAATGTGACAAATGTTCCTGCAGTTGCTCCAATCAGACAAGGACCGCAAAGCTTGTGTGATTGTTTTGGTGGAGAATATTGTGCAGAGGATGGTGGAGATTTGGGGATTATGGGAAAGACAGCAATCGGTTCTGAACATCTTTTAATAAATGAAATGGAATTTTCAGCGGGGTCTGAGTGACCACTGATGTATTGGGTTTGCGTCATTCGGCATTGTCCAGTCCCATCATTTGTGAAGGTAACAGCAGTGCAGAGTGGGTCTTCCTGGCATAAGATTTTGCATTGCAGTGAACTAGCGTGCAAGATTGTTTCATTAGGTGGATAAATACCATAGAGGAAGGTGTGCTCATAGGTAACCATGGAGGAACCAGAATGACAATTCTGTCCATATGGAGCCATACATTTTGAATTAGGGTCGCTTGTCAGTGTAAATGGACAGTTGCAAACTGCGGAGCCAGATGAGTTGAATATACATAAGCCATAGAGGCCACAGGTTGCAAAGACATTGCACTGATTCTCAATGGCTTGCCAAACTGATCTCCATGATTTTGAAGCTTCCGTCCATGAATATAACCGAAGGTTTCCATCTACATCTAGCCTAAGAATCCGATATTTTACATCTGATTCATTGTGATCTTCTCCAAACACTGACCAAACTGATTTGGATCTTTGGTCAAGAAGTTGAAGGGTTCCATCAGAGCTAAGTAAAGCTCGGAGAATTGATTGAGATTGGCTTCCACTAGTCCAATAAACGACATTGCTTTCCCACTTGAGTTGCAAATGCCCCACACTATCCATACGAAGACTGTAATAACTTGACACAGAATTCCTGCTAGCAGCTCTAAGCATTTGAAAAGAGGATAAATTCTGGCCGGGGAGAAGCGTGTCTGATGGAGTGTCAAAGCTTTGCCAAGAAATATCTTTGTGTCCATTCAGCAGGACAAGATTGCCATTGTCAAGAAGAACAGCTGAAGTAACAGATAAGTTAGCAGTTTTGCTAGCCCAAGCAATGGCTCCAACTGCAGCATCAAACAAAACCAGTTCTCCATTTTGGGTAAGCTCAAAATACGACTCGTCTCCAACTGTGAGGTCAGCACCAGCAACCCAAACCACTATCTGTTTACTAGAGGGGATAGAGCGCGAATTGAAACGGATACCAACGCTGTGTTTATCGGAGCGACTAAAGAACCCAACTGCAAAATCCCCATTGGAGGAAACCCAATAGTTGTTTTCCTCAACAGAAATTCTTGAACCCAATTTAATTTGTGAAACAACAACTGGAAAAAGTAAGAACTCAAGAAAGATACAGAGCATGAATGATAACCCCTCTTTCTCAAACATTTCTGATATGCTTAGAGATGCAAAAAAGATGACAAATAGTAGTGTTCACTTCTGGCCTTTGCATTATTCAAACCCCATTTCCATAATAAGTAGGTGTAATCAGGCTGGCACAGTCAAGATTTTGCAAAGGAATCAAATCAATAGAGGCTTACAAATTACAATATAAATACAAGACGGTGACAACTTCTAATATTGGTAAATTAGTAGCCAAATTAAAGCAACTGAAGCACATTATCAAAAGATTAGGTACAAATAGTTTTAAAAAATTAAGCTAAAGTTCTTTGAGCCAACCTCAAAAGCAAAGAAAATTCAAAAAGAGCATAATGTATATATCAAATGTTTGTTAATTCAATGTCAGAAAGTAGCTTTCAGATTTTGGTACCTGAAATGACGTTAAAAACAGCTGCCTACAAATTCAAGACGCCGGAGTTGAATTCCGCTACACGGGCAGTGCCGGAAAACAGCTCTGCTTCACATTTAGGCCTATAATAAAATTGGCATGTGAGCAATTAAAGAAATGACGATAGAATTAAACGGCATACAACCTGAACACTTCTGTGCTGGACCGCAACAAAATTAACTGTACAGAGATAATATATACAAATGGATTGAGTCATAGATAAAGACTTTGGCACAAATGGGCCCCTATTTAGGCACAAAAGATGAGCACTCGAGGATATGCCATCACTTTCAGACCTTGAAAAGTGATTGTGTTAGCCTGTTAGGCGATGGATTTACAGGCAGCTATAGTTTCATGGTTCAAATACATGCATATTGCATACAGATATATACTATAAAGACTCACTTGGAGATAAATTTTGAGTATAATCATCACATGGGTACGAGATTAAAGAGGAAAAAAAGGAGAACCCAAGATTGAGAGAGTAAAAAGATCACTAAAAATGCAACCTTTTTGGAGATCGAAGAAGGTAGGATACTATGTTGAAAAGCTCAAATCTATGGTCAATGAAAAAGATTTGACTCACCAAAAATGATGGAATGGCTTGAGCACGTTCTTGCGTTAAATGCATTGTTCCCGCGGATGCTTACCGAGGTCGCCGGAGAGAAAAGTTTCCGGTAAGGATCGTGTGAAGTGTGAATGAGAAGAGAGAAGAGGCTGAAAATGGGGTTTGGTCAGAACAGGATTGCGGCCTTGTGGACTCCTGGACTTTTAGTGATGCCTGCTTTTATTTCAAGTCTAAAAAATGGAAGATATTATTAGTAGATGTTTTCTTTAGGAAGTTAGTACTATTTTCTTTTATTGTTTTGGTTTTTTTGTTTTTTTTTTTACGAAAATGACGGAATTTCATTAAAAGAGAACCGAATTATATAATGGTAAGGTTAAAGAATAACCTACTTTACTCAACAATAAATTCGAAAATAAAAAGGCCAAGAAAATGAAAATGAAAAATAAAAAAAATGGCACAAATTCTTGTGGAGCAAATGACCAAAACTCGAGGGATAAAATTGGACCTCCATGTAAAGAGCTATACTGCTACAAGGGTGTCCAATTTCCAACCCAGAGAGAGCAGCACCAAAAAAATAGCAAATCACATAGGATAGATGAGTGAAAAATATGCCCCCCAAAAATCAAGTTTAATATTATAATTTGTTGTTTACTACCATATTAATATTTTATTTTAAAAATAAATATGTAATAAAAATATTTTTATTACTAGTTAAAAATATAATACACTGATAATATATACCTTTATTGTTATTAAAATCATGGCACATCATCAAAATAAGAATCAGAATAATAATATTCAACATAAGTAGTTTATTAATGAAATATTATGATTCTAATATAGTATAATAATTTTAATTATGTAGTATTAATAAAGTTTGTAAATGTAAGAGTTTAGCAAATATAGTAATAAATTCTAGATCCTTTAAATACAAAAATATCCCTTAAAAGCTGACGAATTAGTCCAATAAATTTGAACTCAAATAATGTAGTTCATTTAACTCAAAAATCAAAGTTTCTTATAGCCAAATATTGAGCGACAACTTTAAACTTTACCCGATTTAAGTTAATCTTGTTTTATTCACAATTTAATTTTGTTTATTTTCTCCAACAATAAGTTATAGTATTAATATTTTTGAATGTTGGATTGAATATTGAAGATTTAGAATGTTCGAATTTTACTTCTTTCAAGTTCTTTTTACTCCGGACAATTTTTTTTGAAAACTGATATTTTTATATTAAAAAAATGATATTTTTACATAATCCCTCCTATATAAATAGTGAATGAGTCTCACTTTTATATATAAAAAATATTAATATAAAAATATTATTTTAACATGTCAGTTCAAAATTTGCAGAAGGTCGAGCCCACATCTTCTTTTAAATTTCCTCCGGTAATAATTTCATTTTACACTCAGGTAAGGTATAAATTATTTTCTTTATTCTTTAATATAAGTTGTTTTAAAGTTGTGCACAAGTATTAATAAAATAATTGTAAAGCATTAAATATAATATTAATTATTTATATTGTCTTTGTATTAAAAAAATATTATTTATTAGACAACTAATAGTGAGAGAACCAAAATTATATTTAATACTTAGAGTAATATTAAAAATTAAATAATTAATATTTATTTAAAATTCTCAAATAATTTAGATTAAAGAACAAAAATATTTTTTTAAAATTATTTATATTAAGGAATGGAAGGAGTATAATATAAGGGGAAAATGATCGAATGAGCTAAATAAATTGAAAGAGTAAAATTCAATTTTTCTTTAAGTTGACTTATAATTGATGACACAATTTTTTGTCTTGAAAGTTGGGCCCTCGAAATATCTCTGTCAGCTTTAGGACAAGAGATTGGACTTTGAGGAGGGTTGAGAATGTCGGATGAATATGAGCCTTAAGATTAAGTACGCTACTGGATAACTTCGATTACCGGCATTTAGAAGGTTCATAGCCGTATTGTGTTTAATATTCATGAATTAAATAAATTGTTTGTACTCCACTACTCCCTCCGTTCTTTTCTTTAATAGTAGTATAAGTTTTTTTTAAGTTAGTGCATAAATATTAAAAAAATAATTATATAATATTAAATATCTATATTATTTTTATATTTACGTCTTGTAAAATATGATTATGGGTTGATTTTGATTTTTAAAATATGATTATGGTTCCATTTAAGAACTAAAATCATATTAATCATTTTTAATATAAATTATGTGGGTTGGAACCATATGGTTATGGTTCAAATATAAATCGACCCATATTTTAAATTTCAAACTTACCATTATTATGATCCAATTAAATAAATTATTATTACATATATATCATCTATACATAATCACTAAATATTTTATTTTTATTTATTTGGAAGGGTGAGTGGTGTATACGTAATCAAATAATATTATTTTTTTTAGGTGGGCGTGGGAGTGAGGTTGGGGTTGGGGTTGGGGTTGGGGTTGGGTGTGGGGGGGATAAACGGTAAGGGATGTATACATAATCACATAATAAAAAAAAATTTGGGTGGAGGATAAGGAGTGTATATAAAATCACATAATATTATTTTTTTGGGTCGGGTGGCGGGTGGGGGGTGGGGTGTGGGGTGTGGAGGAGGTGGGGTGGTATGGGATGGGTGGGGGGTAAGAAGTATATACATAATCACATAATATTTTTTTTTTGGGTTTGAGTTTGGGTTTAGGTGGAGGTGGGGGTGGGAGTGGGGGTGGGGGTGGTATGGGGTGGGGGGGTAAGGGGTGTATACATAATCATATAATATTATTATTTTTTTGGTGGAGGTAGAGGTGGTGTGGGGTGGGGTGGCGATGGGATAGGTGGGGGGGGTAAGGGGTGTATACATAATCACATAAAATTATTTTTTTTGGTGGGTGGGTGGGTGGGAGGGGTGGGTGCAGGGTAAGTAGTGCATACATAATCACATAAAATTATTTTTTTTGGGTGTGGGTGGGGGTGGGGGTGGGGGTGGGGGTAGGGGTAGGGGTAGGGGTGGGGGTGGAAATAAATAATTTTGGTTGAGGTTACGGCTTTTCCTATTTAGGCGTGATGTGTACACAAAGCGGTATATACATAATCACTATTATAAATATTTTTTTTTAGAGGGAGAGTGTGGGGTGGGGTGGCGTGGGGTAGGGGTGTGGGATGGGATGGGGTGGAGTGGGGGTGCATACATAATCATTGATATTTTTTTGGGGTGGGGTGTATACATAATCACTCAATATTTTTTTGGGGGGGTGAGGTTGGGGGTGGTGGGTGGGGTGTATATATAATTACAGAATTTTACTCCCTCTGTTCCAAAATAAGTATATTAAATAGATTATGAGAGTATGAAAGAAATAATAAGATAAATTATATAGTTACTAATATAGAAATAGGACATTTATTTTGAAACATCCAAAAAAATAAATTAGGACGCTTATTTTGGAACGGAGAGAGTATGTAATTAATTGATATTCGTAAATTAAGATTAACTAGAGAAATAAAACCATAAGAAATTGAGCTTCTTGAATATGTAAATATAGGAGGAAAGAACTTTTGATTTGGATTTGGAATAAAATATGGGTCGAAAAATAATTAACCGGGTTGGACCTATATTTCTTTTTAAAAATATGGTTCCAAACTTTACCCAACCCAAATAAATAAAAATAGTTAACCAACCCATTTGGTTTCAGTTAATATGGGTTGACCCGACAGTTAACCAACTATATTGCCAGGTCTATTTGTATTGAAAAAAGATATTGTTATTTATTGGATAAAAAATAGTGAGAGAACCAAAGTTATATTTAATGCTTGGAATAATATTGGAAACTAAGTAATTAATGCTTACTTGAAATTCTAAAATATCATATATTAAGGAACAAAAAAACTTCTCTAAAACGTCTTATATTAAGGGACGGAGAGAATATACTAATATAATTTTCAATTTCGACAAACAAGAACTGTTTATAGCTTGTACTACTTTTAACACTCCAATTGTGTTATAAAAAGAGTTATTTAATTTTGATCTTAATTAATTATGAAGTATTATAATTTGAAAATTGATATTTTTATATTATTTTTTAATATTTTTATATGTAAGATCCATATATTAACTAATAAAATTATAGGTTTCCTATAATTTAAGTTTTGATGTAACTCTTATTTAACTATTGGTAAAATACATATATATATATATATATATATATATATATATATATATATATATATATATTACTCGTAAGATAAATGATAAATGAGTTAAGTTATGTATTACAATAAATTTACACTGAATTATAACGGTGAAACTTATTAATATATGAATTCGATAAAAATTGTAAGAAAATCTCACTTATTATAATTTTTTTTAAAATAATAATTATTAATATTTATTTACGTAATTAATTATCAAAAAATTAACGTAAAATTTAAAAAATAAACATAAACATTGGACATATATATATATATATATATATCATTTTAATTTTATTTCCGTTTTTAAACATCATACTACTTGGTATCTCACCACCAATTTATGAAATTATTGGATTGAGAAAATACATTGAAATATCTTGACCACATTTACCTTGGATTCCAGCACAGTGTAATTTCCAATAAATCCAACAAACTAGCTGGCTACCTAGTGATCTGTACTTGCTCATGCCTATATATATATATATATATATATAGCACAAGATTTTAGACTAATGGAGTAACTTAACATTACAAAAAAGAGAAAAATGCACCCCAACTCAGGCGTACTATCTGAAGAGTTTTTCGAGGCATGAGCAAGGAAATTAGGGCCTACGTTGTCATCCGGCCCACGTGCCAAAGGCATTTGGAAAGCATATCTGCGTAGCAATTTTTTTTTCTTCAAATTGAAGTTTGTTAATCAACGTAATAATTTGAAGAGTATTATTCTATCTGTTCTTAAAGATTATCCTTTTAAAAGAAAAAATTTATTTCAAAATATTTGTTATTTACAACTTCTTAGAAGAATAAATTATTTATTTTTCTATATTACCCATATCTTCTCTCATTGTCCTAATAAATTCTCTCCCTTGTATTAATAGTTTTCAATTTTCCATAAAGGGATAGTTATGGAATTTCAAATAAATTTTAATAGTATTAAATGACTTTCTTAATCTATGTGCCAAAATCTTAAACGATAATTTTTTAGGAACGGAGGGAGTATTTGTTACTTTTATATTTTGTGTTTCATCAGTCTTTTCAATTTAATGAGATGTACATTAAACTCATCAAGCGTAATAAATATTTTTAGTCTTTAATTGTTAGATTTAAAGAGTGAGAAAAAGGTTGCAGATTTGAAGAGTGCGAAAGAGGTTGCAGATTTGATGACTAAGATTGAAGAGGCTGTTGGATATGATTTTTCTGATGTGGCTCATCTATTTGAGTATCCCAAAGTTGTTGGAGATGCTCTAAGTGATTAGAGATTTGACTTAACCACCATAATGAAGAAAAAAAAGATTGAACACTCTAAACCTTAAAAATCTCCATTGTTAATTACTCTTCTAATGCTACGTTTGGATTAAAATAATGAAGGTAGAAATAGAATGACTCATTTTTATGAAATAAAAAAAATTATGTTTGGTTGCGATTGGAATTGATTGAACCATTCTTATTTCTTCAAATTTATGATTTTTATTCTATAAGGAAGGGAGAGTATGAAATAACTCATTCCAACTAAAATGGAATGAATCATTCCATTGTTCATTTCATTTTTTAAATCCAAACGTTGCCAGGGGCGAAGGATAGGGTCGGCTAAGTGGGCTGTAGCCTGGCCCCAAAATTATTTAGCCCAACATTATGTAACCCAACCCAAGTTCTCAGCACAGCCTAAGTAAGAATTTTTTGATGCTGTTAGTGTTAGGGCAGCTAATAAGAGAAATTGATTAGGGAATAAGGGAAATACTATATATAATTTTTGTACAAATTTATGTCATACTTGGCTAGATATATGACATTTCACAAAGTCATACATTTTGTATACTTTTGAATATAGACTTAAAATATCATCATACTATGGATATAAAATTCTACTTTTTTATTGTGTTTGTATTTATAGTCGATTCAATTTTGGCATTATAATATTCTTAACCCGTCCCTATTTTAAATCCTAGCTCCGCCCCTGGACGTAGCATAAGAATTTTATACTGACTTGAGCATATTTTTTTTCTAATTTGGGAGAGGAGGTTTGAACATCTTCCTTAACAAGAGACGTAGAGTACTGCTGGGTTGAGTGTGATTAATTCTGGTGACAGCTCTATGTATTTTCACGGTGAATAGCACAATAATAGAAGTTTGAGGAATACTATAGTAGTAATGCTAGGGATCTTAAATTTTTGATCTTAAAAAATATGTTATTATAATATTAATTAAATAAATCTTATGTAATTGATTATGTCATAAATTATTTTTAATCTCATGTTATTTGAGACAATTAGTATCACTAACACTAGTGCTTTTATTTTGTCCCAAAAAAAAAAAGAAAAAGGTATTTGGTGGAGACAACCCAACCCATTTAAAACAAGATAAAAGTGCAAAAGCTGTCACTCGTGGAGCTCATGTATGCTTTATTAAGTACTTACTCTATATGATAAGACTAATTAACAAAACAAGTATATATAAGAAATGATCATTATTTACTCCATCCGATTGTATAAGACGTCCTAATTTTTTATTTTAGAATATTTTAAAATAAATATTTTATTTTTATATTTATAATTATTTTTTTCCTATTTTTTTATTTATACTCTCATAATTTTTGTACTCAATTTTTTTGTTATAAATTAAAAAAATGAGAAAAGATTTACATTAGAAACTGATGAACTATTATATTACTTTCTCTCTTATATTATCGGTATAACATGTCTTCTATTTAATACTCCCTCCATTCCTAAACAAGTGACGTTTTAGGGAGTTCAAAATTTTTCAATATATTTGACGTTTACAAATATCTAGGAAGCATTAATTAATATTTTTTCTCTATTTCTCTCAAATATATTCTTTCATAATTTATCTCTCATTTATTTAGACAATTTTATACATATTTTCTTTATTCATGCAAGGATAATTGTGACAATTCATATCAATCTTAATGACAGAATTAGAGCAATAAATGACATTCTTAATAAGTGTGAAATACTCTAAAACGTCACTTATTTAAGAATGGAGGGAGTAACTCTCTATACTCTCTTTTTTTTCTATTCATTCTAGCTTTTAGTATTTATTGGAAAACTGTAAATAACAAAAAGAATAATATAGAAAACTAATTAACATGGGAAGAAGTAATATTTCATAAAAATGTGAAAAAATACTTCAATTAACAAGTAACGTAAAAGGGCAACTTAAATACATAAAAGAAAATTACTAATCTGTGTTGAAACTAATTAGACCGTTTATTTGTGGACGGATGAGTATATAATAATTGAGTCTATTAGGCCGACCATTGAAACCAAATAATAGAGCCCATGCATTACCCACTTAGTTAAATAAGTAACTTTTTTTTTTTTTGGCTAAATAAATAAGTAACTTTTTGCTTTAAACTCACAAGCACTATTCTCAATGAGTTGCTTTGGCCCTATTCTAATGGACGCTTGTGCAAGCTAATTCTAAGAATTTGGAGGAGAGGAGGGATTTAAGGGAGGAGAGAGAGTGCTTCCTTTGGAGGACAAACTATAAAAATCTTTAAATTTGAAGGTTAAAATAGGAAGAAAAGATTTGGTGAATCTTCAACCCCTCTCCGACTTTATATGTAGACCATTTAAGAAAAAGAATAATGCTAGAGACACAATTTATTCTATAATTATTTTATAATTTGCTGATGTGGCATACTTGACCTCAGCATATTAATGAATAAATTATTTCAATATAGTCTTCGGCCCCACATAATTGCTGATGTAAGTATGACACATCAGCAAATTATAAAATAGTTATAAAATAAGTTGTGTATCTATCATTATTCTAAGAAAAAACCAAATTAACATATATACCCTTATCCACTGTTTTTATTTTCGGAAGAGGGGTTAAAATAGGCAATATAATAGTATTTCATCCGTCTCATAATATATGACGTTTTAGATGATTTTATTTTTCCCAAATTATTTGTCGTTTTGTAAAATCTAGAATAATTAATTATAATCTTTTCAAAATTATCCCTCATGAAAAAATGTTACAGATGAAAGAAAGTATGAAATAAATATGATAATAAATAAAAATTTAAAAGTATTATAGACAATTAATATTATATTTAAAATATTATTCAATCATTTTTTAAATTATTATGCACAACTATATTACGGGACCGAGGGAGTAACAATTTGTAGCTACCACTGTTGGGAAAAGTACGCCTAAAATAATCTCAATCCCAGGAATTACTTTTCCGTCTTTGTGCAATTAAATAGGAAATCAACAAAACCAATTATGAGAACAAAAATAACAAATAACCATCCACAAGCAAGACACAATATTTAACGTGGAAAAACCCTCTAAAACTAAGAGGTAAAAATCACGGGTCAAACTCCGAATCTCCACTATATCACTAATAATGGGTTTACAATAATCCTCCCAAGTTTTATGTCCTAAAACTTGAGGTTACACAATAAATCAAGAGAATACAAATTTACCTTTAATTAGGTTAAGAAACCTAATTAACTTCACCACCCAAAAACACTCCAAACAATAAAGTCTTCAAGCTTCTATTGAATAGAGATGGTGCCGGATACCCACAAACTGTAATTCTCTCTCTTTATTCTTTTGGTACCTTCTTGCTACCAAGCTTCTCTCATATATCAAATAAGACTCCCCCATAGCCTTATTTATAGTACTCTTTCTAATCCATTCCTATTATGGATTTAGAAACAATTTATTCTCCTAATCAAATTAGGGATCACATCTCCTTATTAAATCCTTTTTCAACTTGGATTCCTTTCATGAAATCTCCAATTCCAATATTGCTTTCATTAACCCAATTTCTAATTTGATTAATATCAAGTAAATCCACTTACTTGATCAAAAAGAAAATTAATTCTTTTCTATCTTGGATTCTAATTCTCATGGGTGAGGACCCACACCCAACATTTAACATGTTGAGAATAGTTGCAGCATCAGTTTCTAGAATAACATTCATGAAACCCAAGTCTCAAGCCAACCAAAAATCACACAAAATTTAGGGGGAAAAAAATACTCCATTCTCAAACTCAAAATTAAAATAATTCATTCAGTGACCGACCCGAAATTTTTAGGGAGTGGATTCAAAATCGTCTTAACAATAAAATAAAATAAATTTAAATACACAACCTTATAAAGTCATAACTTATAAACTTGTCCTCCTTGAGTGACCCAATTATGTAAATACTATAATTTCAAACATGGGTAATTCACAGTTTTAATAAACCTCCTAAAATTAAAATCACAAAATTTTAAAATTAAACGTTTACATTAATCAGTAATTTTGAAGAATTATTTTTCTTCTAATGAGTAGTATTTCTTATATAGTTTATAATAACTATGATTATATTAACTAAAAATAAATAATTTTTCTAATTTTTTAATTTTACAATTAACTTCAAACAAAATTCAAATGTCTTTGTTTTTTGAAACGTGGCAATAGTCATACAAAAGATGAATCATGGATAGTACGTTTAGTTGAATTCCTTCTAGTTTTTAACCTGCCATAATATTTTCTCCATTTTAAATTATAATATATTTATTGATACTTGAAAGTCAATCTGATATATTTTTAAATTCAAATGAAGATAATTCATTAAAAATTATAAAATAACAAATCTTGGGATGAGTAATATTTTTTAGATAGTTTATAATATTTATTATTGAATTGATTAAAATTAAAGAATTTATATCATAAATTAATTTCAAAAAATAAATAATGATATATCTTATATTTTAAAACCAGAATATTACTCCATATAATATAATATAATATTTTTTGCACACAAATTAAACTAACATATCATAAAACTCCTTGTGGACCTACTCCAACATGATAAGAAGGCTTGCTCCAACATTATAAACTTCTCATAGCCCACTCTCCAACAATATATAGCTAATAGTTATTTAAATCCATGGTATGTAAAACTAGAGGTGCAACTTAATATATTGCTAATAGTTATTTAAAACCATGGTATGTAAAACTAGAATTAGGATCCACTCCATTTTAAATAAAATGCAAATTTTTTATTTCATGATACAGATTTAAAATGTGTTAGAATGTGATGTCATACTAATAGATGAGAAAGAGATGATGATGAAGAATATACAAAGAATTGAGACTCTCCATTTCATTTGAAATAGAGAGGTTCTAGTAAAACTAAAGGTGAAACTTGGGGTGGGTTGAGCATGTTTAGGAATCATCTCAGTTCTTACCTACAAAAATTGTTAGGTATGAGTTGGGCGGACTTAAAAGTCGGTTCTATCTTTCATTTCCCAATTATTAACCCGTAATAAAGTTTATGGGTTGGATTAGTTTGAACGGACAACGATTGAAATATAACTAAAATTATAATAAACTTAGTTTGTTAAAAAATAATAATTAGTACTCATAAATTATTGAAAGATGACAAGCTTATTGATTAATTTAATAATTACTTTTGAAAAAATAGGAAGAACATAATAATGGATGAGACAAGTTTTGAATTTCTCTCTCTTTATTTTTTAGAAAAAAAAATAAAAAAAAGGTTATTAATATTTGTTTATTAGACAAGGTAACCTATTTTTTTATACTAGTAATAAATAAATAAATAACGCAATAAAATTTAAGAGATGTTAAAAGAATATTGATAAATTATAAGTAATTTTAAAAGTCCGATAAGGATTTTAAACTCACTCAATTAAAATGTCACCCAAACTCACTCCTCTTTAGTGACGGACCGAGCGACGGTTTGGTCTGTCGCTACTATATATACAACCGTTGTCTATATGTTGTCCGTCGCTAAAAGATAATACGACGGTTGTATATATAGCGATGGACCAAATCGTCGGCCGGTCCGTCGCTAAAAGAGAGTGAGTTGAATGAACTTTTAGTGAGTGAACTTAAAATCGGAATCATTTAAAAGTCTATATGTATAATATATATGTATATATATAATTCGGGCGGCCTTGGGTTTCGTGGGTTTATAAAAATATAAAAATTCACTCAAATTAAATTTGGGCACCCTATAGGTTGGACGGATTTTTAAAAATGTTAAAAAATCTTACCCAAATACCATAAAATCATGGGTGGGCTCGGGTTACCCCGTGGGTTGCCCAACCCAAGTTGCGCCCCTATGTAAATTGTAAAACAAGAGAATAAATTTTGTGGCTGCAATTGCAATTACAGGACCCACTCTGGTCCGCCAATGAATTCAATAAATAAAATTAAAAAGTAAATCTTAAATAAGTTTATTTTTGAGAGCATAAAATATTCATTATTGTATTGATTAATATTGAAGGAATTTATGTCAATTTTAATTTTAAAAATGTCTTAAGTTGAATGATTAGTTTCATATTATGATTTTTATATGTTAAATTTTCTTAGTGTATGTCAAATTTTGGGATATTTATGATTTTGATTATGTTTTTTAGTATACAGTTGGTGTTGTTTTTGTGCAATGTTGAATAAACGAAAATATGATAATATTTATTACTACCTTTATCTTGTAAAAATATTTATCTTCTAATATTTTTTTTTGAGTAACAACAGTTATCATTTTTATTGTAAATAATTATACTAAAGTGTGACTTATGATTAGTTTAATATTTGAGAAAAATAATTAACATAATTTTTAATAATTTTTTATATGAATAATAAGATTCATTATGTAATAATAAGTTTGTTTTAAGTAAATTTTAATATTATAGAAAAATAATTATAATATTTGTTGCGAATTATAATAATAAGTTTGTTTTACGTAAAATTTAATATTCGGAAATATTTTTTTTTTTTTGCATTAATTTATACTTTTTATGGGTATTAAAATTTTACTTTTTAATTACAAAAAAATATATTTGAATGTATATTACGTAAAATTTAATCTTTGAGGAATTTAATTAGCAAAACGTGTATGACTTTATTTTCTTGATAAAATGAATAGTTGTTATTTTCTAACATTTATGTTATTTATTGCACAAGTTTATAATTTAATTAATTAGATAAAGTTAAGTGAAAATTATAATACACAAATTTATATTTAGTGGATATATTAAACATTATAATTAGAAGGGTGTATTAGACATTAATCATTATATTAAAAATATTTTTATATATTAGTTGGTCAACTACACTCGGGGTAGTGAATGTTATATATCATAGACTAGAGGAATACTAACTATTATTTGAAAAATTAAAAGAGTGGTGGGTGTTATTATAATTATTTATAAGGGTATCAATATATTTTACTCTATTATTTTTGGTGTTTAGTTTTTATCAAAATGTGTAAATTATCTTATAAGGAAACTAACTTATGGTTCTTCTTAGATTAGTCCGGCCCAAAGCTGCCAGCCCAGTGTTGCACTTTGTTTCTCCGGCTAGAGCCCAATCTTATTATCTAGACCTGGCTTACTAATCGCAATATCATTGGGAGGAGCAAAATCTGCGACACGGCGTAAAATAAAGAAGTTAATGTTTGGAGTATCAACGATTTCTATGCCATTATCGGCTTAATACTTTTTTTTTTTTTTTTGCTAAGTTTGCTTGAAATATATTGAAGAGGGATAAAATATACAATTTGTAAAGAGCATGTCCCAAATTATAGCTGCTTCATCTAAAGACATGCCAAAAGATGAAACAATTATAACAGAAATAGAACAACAAAAGTTCAGAAATTACATCATCCAAAATAAGAATTACAGCAACCAATTACAGTAGAATTGACAGACATTTGTAGCCTTAATAAACATATTAGATGTAGATAATTTAGACTTAATAATATGGACAGTGTCATTTGCAAGCAGAGTCGGAGGGATGAATTTATCACTGTGCAATTTCATATTACGAGCTTTCCAAATTTTGTAGAAAGAGGCAGTTAATGTAAGATAGATGATGAATTAGGAGAGTTTCCTTCCCCGGCACTGAGTGATGAAATCAATTAACGCTGACCAGTCATTAGGAAAGGAGTTCCAGTGGTCTAAATCAAAGGTTGTAGAAAGCACGGTAACCGAGTAATCACAAAAAAAAAAAAAACAAATGCTCAAAAGTCTCCGTATGATTGTTGCAAAGGGAACAAGTTTGAGGGCTGCCATGCGAGTAATATCGAACAATGTCATTTGTGGGTAGCTTCCTTAGAATGCCCAACCAAAAAATGAAGGAGTAACGAGGCACATGAAGTTTATTCCATAAGATTTTGTGCCAACTAACCTGAAGATTTCTGGATCGAATATCGTTCCAAATGAAAGAAGCTTTGATGTTTTGAATGTCAATATTGTTCCAAGTAATGAAATCTTCAGTATTAGTATTAGTAGGAACCGGAGCAGACTCGATTTGCCTTCTAAAGGTGATAGCGCCACGAGACATGACTCAATTTCCCCCAGGGGGAATAGCCCATCTGTCTTCTCTCATAATGTCACTCACAGTAGCAGAATGATGTTAATACTTTTAACATCAAATTTAAATTGATCATACATTATTAAAATAGGTGGACCCGTTGGACCCGACTAGAATAAATATAATATAGCGTTATAATTTAGCTCAAATACTAAGTTATTTGTTAATTAATTTTTTAAATATATTTTCTTTTATTTTGGTTATTATTTTATAAGAAAATAAATGATATATTTGTCTCCGTTCCCAAAAGAATAAACAAAATACAATTTGTACACGTATTAACAAAAGTAATAGTAGAAGAAATAATGTAATTTTTTAAAAAAATTATCATTTGTGACCCCACGAGATTATATAAAGTGATGAGAATTTTTAATTTTTATTTTAATAGATCCCACTAAATGACCTATTTAAGGCTTACTCTATGTACTTTATCATCATTTTTTTAGAGACAGAAAAATTATATCTTTAATCATGAGGACGGAGGGAATAATTTTTTCGTTTTTATTTTGTGTACTAAATTGTAAACAAGTTGACACACTCAAACGACTAATAAATATTGTTAATAACCCTATGTTTATAGTAACAAGCTATGAAGGAAGATAAGATGCCACTGGCCCAGGAGGCTTATTCTTTGAATTTAAAATTGTTACCTAAACGCCTCTAACAACTATCACATTATATTAGCCAGAACTGATATGTATATAATTATTATTAAAAGAAAAACATTAGATGCTATTGCTGACGAATAGGATATAATTAACAAATGTAGCATTTAATATTCTTGTACTGGTACACACTAAATGTGTGAGTCTGAAAAAAATAATGAGTCGAATAATGAGAATAAATGAGCGAGAAAAATAAGAAAAAATATATAAGTATATATTAAGGAACGATAAAAGAGTGAGTAGAAAGTAGAAAGTAGAAAAAAAGAGTGAATTGAGAGAAAAGGAGGCTATGGTGTAAGAAATTGAACTGCATTTTTGGTTTAAAATTTCGTTAATAATATTTCACCTTCCCGTAAGTGGTTAGTATGAAGTTAACTTTAGTCAATTGACCAATACAGTATCGACACGTAAATCGAAAGGTGATATCTCTCTCCGCATGTCGGTACTGTATTGATCAATTGACCAATTTTATGGTAACCGGATCCTCTCCGCCCCTTCTCCATCTTCTCCATGAGCAGTTGAGAGGCTCCCGTTTTGTAAAATTTATTGGTATTATTATAAGAAAAATTATTTATATCGATTTTTTAAATAAATTCATATTTATTACAATATAAGCTCTATATAATGAAACACCAAATTCATAATAACAAGCCGGAAATATAGTGGGCAGTAAAAGAAATAGTGTGTACTTGAAGCGGGCAATTGATACAAATAACAAATTGAGCCCACAATCTCTCTCTTGCATCAATCAGATAACTTCAATTAGGTCTCACTCTCTAATTATGAAGGAATTTCTTAAAAGGACACATACTAAGCACACAGTTCAAGGGAATATTTTTTGAATTGTGTATATATTCCTTTGAACTTGGTGCAAATGCAGAAATCAAGAGAATATACACACAGTTCAAAAGAATATTATCTTGAACTGTGTGCTTAACATGTGTCCTAAGGACACATGTTAAGAGGATCCAATTATGAAATATAAGGAGTTGAATTTAAAACTAATTAGTAGTTAGGTAAGGGAATTCTGTTATTATAAAGTTAACTTTATAATAAATTGATCAATTAATTAATATATTATTGATACATAAAAAAAAAAATTACCTCCTAATTTACATGTCCATACTATATTTGATCAATCGATGAAAATTAACTTCACTCTCAAGATAAGGTATTTATTTTTGGTAGGTTAATTAAGAGGAAAGAAAGTTGTACTAAAAAGGGGAGAGTATCTTTTTGAGTGCTAGAGAGAGTAATGCTAGACAATATTATTGGCGAATAAAATATTACTAGTATATGGAGGGAGTAATACGTAGTGCTTCTTTAGGATTGGATAAGCATTTCTTGCACTAAAATAAATAAATAAATAAAAAAGAGTAGAGAACTAGTAGTCCTATTTTATTTAATATTAATACTACTAATAAATAAATACTTATTTGTTTAGACTAGACTGAAGGGTGAGACAGAGAAAAAGAGGAGGAAGCATAGGAAATGGCGAAGGGAGAAGAAGCAGCAGCAGAAGCAGCTCTTGCCTCTTGTTGCCTCTTGCTCTTGTTGTTGTTATAATTCTCAGCTCCTCCTCACAATTTTCTGGTTCCAATTTCAGTCCTTTTCTATTTCGTCTCTCTCTAGATCTGTGACTCTTTTTCTCTCTCCTAAACTTGGACTTGCTTTTTCTTGCCTTCTTCTTCTTGCTGTTAGATGGAAACTCTGGTAAGATATATTATTAATCTCTTTTCTTTAATATCTAAAGCTATTACTTTACTTCAATTACTTCACCCATATGCTGATTAAAAGTATTGTTGATTTTTTTATGTTTATTTATTGGGTTCAGATTATGATTCTGTATAACGGGTTTCGATTTATATTCGCAAAACTGAAATCCATTTTTTTTCTTCCTTCGTTCTCATATGTAGTTGTTGTTGTATGAGGCTCGGGGCTTTAAACGTTTTACTGTAATCTCAAATTGGTATTTTCTTAATCAATTCAATACTTTGAAATTGATTCATCAACCTTCATTAATATCCGTTCGGTTTCCCAAAACAGTATGGAAAAAGAAAACATGAGCGATACACGATTTTTTTTTTAACATTAAAAAATATATTTGTTGCTGACTTTTTGCAATGATAAGAGAAAGAACTGTATATATGACCCCTAATTTTTTTTTTAAATTTTTTTTAACGCAAACATCAAAAATTGTTATAGTAGCTTATATACTAGCTAGATGGGTCTTATTTGTCTTTCTTGATTTGCCATAATTCTGTAAGCAAATGGTTTATTTTTGATTTTTTTTTCTTATTTAATTTGATCTTCGAGTTATTTAAGAGAGTGTGTGTGTGTGTATTTGTGTGTGCTTTAAAATTGGAATAGAATTTTGTGTGATATTCCTTATATCCTATCTTTATTCTGATTCGCCTAGTGTTGCATAAAACCTACTTTTTTGCAGTGATTCTTTCAAAGATTTTTTTTTTTTTTGTTTTTGTTTTTTCATTGTCTAAATTTGGTCCTGACCAATACAATTTATTTGCCTAAATCATTCTCATTTCATTTTTTTTCAATTATATGTGAGAAATTCTTCCTCACATTCCATTAATGCCCTAAAAGTTCTTGTTATTACAAAGGATGTACCTTCCATATTACCATATATATATGACTAGGGTCTTTTTTAGTATCCTATACTGTAAAACTTCAAGATGAATATGTTAATAATTGTTCTCTGTGCTTCTGGGTTTATTTGTATAATTACCGGTCATTCTTGGAGATTTATAGTATCTTTTGGTCAGTATATTTTGCAATGATTATATTATATGGATTTTCATTTATGTTTGATTACAATATCTGTCTTGAATTTTTAGTTGGATTTCTGGCAAATCGAAGCCTGTGTTGTTGATCAACTGGAGTGATTTAAATGAATATCATCTCCAATTCTAGAATCTCCTTTTCCCATTGACACGAGTCAACTTACAAGCATAGACATGAATCGCTCGACTGTTGAAACAGAAGATACTTTTACCAGTTTGCTTGAACTGGCTGCTAACGATGATGTTAAGGGGCTTAAAAGATGGATTGAGCGTGACCCTTCTGGTGTTGATGCTGTTGGGCTGTGGTATGGACGCCAAAATGGTTCAAAACAAATGGTTCTTGAGGATAGAACCCCTTTAATGGTTGCTGCCACATATGGAAGTATTGATGTTTTAGAACTGATTCTTTCTCTATCTGAAGCTGATGTGAATCAGTTCTGCGGCCTTGATAAAAGCACTGCTCTTCACTGTGCTGCATCAGGTGGATCTTTGAAGGCTATTGATGTTGTGAAACTGCTTTTATTAGCAGGTGCCAATCCAAATTTGATCGATTCCAATGGCCATCGCCCTGCTGACGTAATTGTCGTCTCGCCAAAGTTCCCAAAAATGAAATTAGCCCTTGGAGAACTTCTTACAACCAATGGTCTTGATGGTGTGCGCAACTTAAGGGTGTCTACAGCCACCTCGAATTCGAATTCCCCACCACTTTCGCCATCTCCAATGAATAGATCTCCATCGTCTGCTTCAGATTCAACATGTTCTCCTAAGAATTCAAAATTTAATGATCTTCCCCCGTCTTCTGCAGCAGAGAGGAAAGAATACCCTGTTGATCCGTCTTTGCCTGACATCAAGAATATCATTTATTCAACTGATGAGTTCCGAATGTTTTCATTCAAGATAAGGCCTTGTTCTCGTGCCTACTCTCATGATTGGACAGAATGCCCATTTGTTCATCCGGGCGAAAATGCTCGAAGACGGGATCCGAGGAAATACCATTATAGCTGTGTTCCTTGTCCTGATTTTCGTAAGGGGGCTTGTCGAAGAGGGGATATGTGCGAATATGCTCATGGTGTTTTTGAGTGCTGGCTACACCCTGCTCAATATAGGACTAGGCTTTGTAAGGATGGTATAAACTGTAATAGGAGGGTTTGCTTCTTTGCCCACAAACATGAAGAACTTCGACCCTTATATGTCTCTACCGGTGCTGCTTCTCCTCGCTCCAGTGCGTCTGCTGTTAATGGCATGGATTTCGCTGCAGCAATGAGTCTCCTTCCCAGCTCACCATCATCAGTTTCTGTCATGTCCCCTACAGCATTTAGTCCACCCATGTCTCCATCTGCCAATGGGCTGGGTTGGCCCCAAGCAAATGTCCCAGCTTTGCATCTCTCAGGAAGCAATCTCCAGTCCAGTCGCTTGAGATCATCACTTAATGCAAGAGATATTCATGCTGAAAACCAAAATTTACTGCCTGATTTTGATGCGCAACAGCAGCAGCTCCTCAATGAATTATCTCACCTCTCTCAACCAAATATCAGTACTAATTCATTCAACCATTCTGCTCGTTCAAAAACCCTAACCCCTTCAAACCTCGAGGATCTTTTCTCTACAGAGAGCTTATCTCCCCGGTATTCTGATCAAGCATTGGCTTCAGCTATTTTCTCCCCTAGGCACAATTCAGCTATTCTCAATCAATTCCACCAGCAGCAGAACATGTTATCTCCTATTAACACAAATTTCTCGCAAAATAATTTAGAGCACCCTCTATTGCATACCTCTTTTGCAGTTCCATCAGGGAGAATGTCTCCCCGAAATGTGGAACCTATCTCGCCAATGAGCTCCCAAGTGTCTATGCTTGCTCAGCGAGAGAATCAGAAACATCAATTTCACAGCCTTAGCTCACGCGATCTTGGTTCTAGTTCTTCTGCCACCATTGGCTCTCCTGTTGATTCTTGGTCGAAATGGGGTTCTTCCAATGGGAAGGCAGACTGGGCTGTTAATGCCGAAAGACTTTGGAAAGCTTAGAAGATCATCATCATTTGAGATTGGTAACAAGGGCGAGGAGCCTGATCTATCATGGGTTCAGTCACTTGTCAAAGAGCCTCACCAAGATATAATCGAAAAGTCGGGAAACCATGACTCAGGTGTTGCCGGTACTGCTGCATTCTCCGGTGAGGGCGCAAATTCGAATTCCCAGGTGGAACACACAGACCAATCTCTTCTGGATGCATGGATTGAACAAATGCAGCTTGATCAGATGGTAGCTCCGTGAAATTCAAATCATTTCTTACCATTCTTTGTGATCAATGAATGGTAAATAAGATTATGTTTTGATTGTTTGGGGTTCGCTTGTGGTCCGAGTCTAAAGAAGGCAAAAGCTTCAGAGCAGGAGGGAAGGAAGAAAGGTCACAAATTCTTGCGGAAAATTATTTTTTCGTCATTAATTATTCAAAGCATTAGTTGTGAAGGATGAGAAATTTCCTGGGTTTTCTCCAAACTGAAATGCCCAATTTAGGTGATTTTTCACTGAATTACCATTATTATAATTCCTAAGGTCTCTGTATTTGGCATTTGTTAGCTCTGTTATGAACAGCAAAACGTTTGTCATTGAAAACGAAGTAACTGCAGTCTTTTAAAATCAGATTTTAAATAGTCATTGGCTCTTAAGTGGACTAGTTTGTAATAAAATTTCAGTCTTTTGCATTTGTTGTTGGGTAAAGAAGGGACACTTCTGAGATAGATTGGTCTTTCATGTTTAGATACGGATTTCGCTATTTCAGTATTAGTATAGGGTTAACTGCAAAAGTTTTCCTCAAAATTTTATAAAATTCCACTTTTAGCCCCAAAATATCAATTGTTTTAAGTATTCCCTGAAGTTTAATTTTTTTACAAAACTGTTTGTTTTGAACATAATAGTGAAACTATAGGCTAAAAGTTAGTATATTTTATATAGTTGAATACACATTTGATCTATTCTAAACGTCAGAACGAATTTAAAGCATACCTCTTAAATAATTAATTTATTCATCTTCATATTTCTAAAGCATACCTCTTAAATAACTAATTTATTCATCTTCATATTTCTATAGACGTAATTTACCCTTCTCAGTTCCGAGGAAAAAAAGTTGCTACTGATATCTTATCCACTTACCTAGTTATTATTAAAAAAAAAGTTACTTTTTTTTCTTTCAATTATATGCTTAATATTACAGACATGATAATATTTAATGTATTAGAATATAAGTGATGATATGTTAAGAATTTTATATTTTTTATATTTAAAAATATATTTCTAGTCTAGAAATGGAGAGGAGTACTTGGGTATGAATAGTGAAGTTGGTGTGGAATTAGTGGATTGATTATCAGAAAGGCATAATCATAGATTCTATCCAAGCTTTATAGCTGCTGCAGCTGGAATAATTATTTTTATCAATTGGGAATTATGAATCTTGCTTTAAGAGATAAGACTTTGGCATTTTTCCATTTGATTTTGTGTCCCTCATTCTGGAAGTGGGATCAATACTCCTACTAATTTTAAGTATACTATTACAAATTTTATTACCCATAATAACTTATTTTTAAATGAAAAAATTTATTCCAATTTATTTATCGTTTACAAGTTTAAATTATTTACTTTCCTATATCATCTCTAACTTTTCTTAGAAAATTTTTCTCTTGTATTAATAGTTTTTAACTTCCCATAGAGGGGTAGTGATGAAATTTTATATAAATTTTAATTATTAAATGACTTTCTTAACTAAAACGACTATTATTAAGGAATGAAAACAGTATTATATTGTTGTTACTATTAAATGAAATAATTATAAAATTAAAGTTAAGCAGGAAAGAAAAATCTATCTTGAAAATTTGTAAAATTTACAAATACAACTCTTTGTGAGACATACGGAGATAGTACAATCTTTAGTTGGGCAAAAATATTGTACTTTTATCCTATAAAAATATGATCCCTCCCTCCCTACCTAAATATATGTTATTTTAGATGATTTTATTTATTTTTTATTATTTGTCCTTTTCTTTTTCTTTTTAAGTGATTAAAAGAAATTAAATCAGAAATATAAAAATGTGTGTTTATCGGTATGTTTTTTTCCTCATTATTCTCGTACATATTTATTTACAATGAAGTAGGTGGACTAGTTGGAAATAGAAATAGAAATAGAAATAGAAATAGTCAAATAAAACAAAGTGTGGGTTCTTCTTCGCAACACCTCGAAATTAACTACTACTACCACTTTCAACTTTAAAGTTCCACCTCGAAGATCAAATCGTTGGTTTCCATCTCTCTCTCTCTCTCTCTCTCTCTCTATATATATATATATATATATATACACACACAGTACACACATATATAACAAGGAAAAAGGTGAAATGCTGCAATTGTTCTTAGCTGTAGCGTTCTCAGCGGTGCCACTGACGCTGTACGTGCCGCCGATCCGAAGTCTCAGCCTCTTCGTGGCGTCCGTCGAGCAGCTCCTTCGCCAGTCCGGCGTTTTCACTCACCGATTCGGTCCTCGTTTGCGCCTCCTGTTCTCCAGACTCTTTGCCCCATTTTTTCGCTCCCCAAGGTAGACTTTTAAAAGGAATAACTCCCAAAACAAACATCACTTATGATTGATCCGAGTTTTGTATGATTTACTGTTTATATCTCTGTGTGAGATTATGTGTACATGTATTTTCTATTCTCCAATTAATACCGACATAAATTTGGAGAATTTGTTCAAGTTTTGAGATATATATTCGGGTATCTTTTGGTTCGATTGACCTAGATTATGCAAAGTCTAGTTTTTGGAGGTGATTTCGGAGTTGTATGGATATGTTTGATTCTATAAGTTCAATGCATTAAATAATATAATGTTTCTGTCCAACTTTGGATAGTTGAACTGCTGTGGTTCCATTTCTAGAAACAATGTAACTTGCCCTTATTGAATGCATTTATTTGAATAATCTTATATACGTATTGATTCACTTATGTGGATATGGCAAATTAGGATTTTGTTTAGCTTTAGGCACCCTGAAAAGATAAGGTTGGTGTCTTTGCCAAATTCAATTAAATAGAAATTATATTAATTTGAAATTGCATAGGTTAACTTAAACCTTGTGTTTTAAAAGACTCAATAATTTTCTCAGAAAATAAAGTAAAATAAAATAGGGACCTTATACTAGGGGTTGTACTGCTACACATTCTCAGTATATGTAAGAAAAATAACCGAAACCAAGGGTGTCGGTAAGCATCGAAGCCAACTGATTCAGTTGGTTATAATTTGCTCAGTTTAGCTGTTTGCTTTGGGAGAAATAGACGGTCCATTGTGATCTGATTTGGACGTAAGAAGGAGAGAAATAGAGGTTTCATTGTGAGATGCACATAGAACGGGAGAAGATTGTGAGGGGGTAGATCCCGACAGCAGCGACTGGGAGAGGAAAAGCAGAGACTGAGAGCATAGAGAACAAACCTCGTGTAGTATAGTGTATATATATTCAAAATATATTACTAATCTATTAGGTCGGTTTTGATCAAATAACTGAGTTGTTGATGGTAAACCGAGTGCCGACCGAACTTACTTGGTTTTTTCGTTCTAAGAACAACCGCCACAAACTTAACCAGTACATGTTGGTTCGGTTTGATTTGGTCAGCCGGCTCTCCTAGTTTTTCTGGTTTGTCATGTTCCCCTACCCCAAGACTTATGTTTCTACGTTTTGAGGTTGTGTCTCTTACTAACTGCAACCTTTTTTTCTTGGGAAAATGGTGGTTTTCAAATTTCATTGTCTTGTAGAGAAGAATTTTCATTTTCAAAATATAGTCTTCTTTCATTTTATCGGGTTATTTTTATGGTTAGATTTACTTTAGCTTGTTATACTTTTGCTAATTTATCCCGGCGGCTTGATAATTTAAGCTGAACTAAGAGGTTGATAATTCTCATTTAATTGGACATATGATAGTTACTTCAAACAAATTACTTGATTTAGGCTTTCATTATAAACTCAATCTAAAGAATAAGCTAGGCGATCTAAGTCTATTTCATGGACGCTTAGTTGGAATGTGATAATTCATTGTATGACCCTTTTTTTTTCAGTTAATCATTGCATAATTATAAATAGAGCTGGGATCCTTAAATTATAGACATAATAAGTGGAGCAAAAGTTGATTTGAAAGCTTGTCTTTATGTTTGTTTTTTTGTGTAAAGGTGGCATGAGTATAATAAAGCGACATTTTGTAGAAGAAGATAAGAACTAAAAACCTCGTCTGTTGAAATGTACAAGACTTCAAAGCCTTGTTTCAACTTTTAACCCTTTTTGATCTCCATAAAAAAAAAAACTTGGATCTGTTACTAACTTTATAGGGGTATATCTACATATCATAACTGATAGTTTTAAGTGTGAATCTGGCAAGTTTGATTGGATCAAGATCTACTAACAGCTGGTTAATATCTTTTTCCTTAATGGGCACAAATGGTATGTATGTTCCTACCACAGAAAACAAGGGAAATAAAAGGGAGTTATGCATTATGTAGAATCTTAGTAGGGTCTGTTCGGTAAAGTGCTTTTGGGACGTTGGTGTGGTTGGACACACTACACTGTTCTTGGTGTCGGACCTCATATGTCTGTGTGCGTGATTGAATAATGTGCTTTTCACACTGTTTTTGGTCTCGGACCTCAAATGTCTGTGTTTCTGCACAGACAAGATTCTGAAAATGGCTCGAAACTTGGCAAACATGCACAATCAGACCTGGGGCCTCCACTCCATGAAAATGCACGGGGGAGCTCGGGAGTCCCGGGATTTATGTGGTAAATGTCGGGAAAACATGTGAGCTCGTGAAACTCAAAATTGTTGTGAGGTGGTCTTGTTTTCCTTCTTTTATATACTCTTAGAGTCTTCTTCTCTCATGCAAACACACCATCTGCATGTTAACTAGTTTAAATTGTAAAATTTTAAAAATTAATATGAAATTCATTAAAGTTTTGAAAACACAAAAATGACAATCATTATTTTTGTTAGTTTATGGTAATTATAACTGTTTGTACAAAAATACAAAGTTTTCAGAATTTATTTTAAATTGAACCAAAAAAAATCAAAATGCATCTATTATAATTTAAGAGTAGGAGTACTCTCATTTCCAAAGGTCACATGGGCTTGAAAACTGGCTCCAAACGTGACTATATTTAAACCAAACTACACTCACTCAATACATATCCCGCGCCTCACTCCTACTTAGCTCACTGCACTCCCACTTCACCAACATAATCTACTTCACTTACCTTCTCTTCAACCAAAACCAGTCAATGGAAAATAACAGAAAGGCTTCACTGAAGCCATGGAAGAAAGGCCCCACAAGAGGCAAAGGCGGGCCTCAGAACGCTACGTGTGAGTTTCGTGGAGTTAGGCAACGAACTTGGGGCAAATGGGTGGCCGAAATCAGGGAGCCTAAGAAAAGAACCAGAATCTGGCTGGGTTCTTTCGCCACAGCCGAAGAAGCAGCTGTGGCGTATGATGAAGCTGCAAGAAGATTATACGGTCCAGATGCTTGCCTCAATTTACCTCATTTGAGAACAAACTTTAACCCTTTAAACAAATCGCACAAGTTCAAATGGTTTCCTTCCAACAAACCCATCTCACTGTTCCCCACCAGTGGGTTGCTAAATCTGAATGCGCAGCCTAGTGTTCATGTTATTCATCAAAGGCTCCAAGAACTCGAGAAAACTGGTGCGTTTTCTATGTTGTCTACATCTAGCTCATCCTCCAGTGACCCGAAAAATGAAGAAACTCCCATCATGACTGCAAATCTTGAAACAAAGAAGGCTAAAGATGTGGACTTTTCCACAGAAACTACACTGGAAGATCATAAAGAGAAGCCTCAGCTTGATCTGAACGAATTTCTTCAGCAGCTGGGCATACTAAAAAACAATGACCGACCAGATACAGGTGAGGCGTCTAGTAATTTGACAGAGCTTGAAACTCCTTTAACTGATGATGAAAGAGTTGCAGCATTTGCTGAGAAAAGTTTAAACTGGGACATGCCGAGTGAAATGCGTCAAGTAGAGGATCATCAAAGAGCAGAAAGTAACCGTTTCCAGGCTTATGATATCAACGAAGAGCGGAGTTTCACTACTTCAATTTGGAACTTCTAAAAGGTAGAACTTAATAACAAAGGAGCATAATTCAGATGATGAAAGTCCAGCCATCAGCATTCTGAGGAAGGAGACTTTTGAGGAGAGTTGCATTGATACAGAATATGAGAGATCATCATGATAACTATAGAAGTAACATATGCATAAAAAGCATCTTCTTTGCCAACGTATAATTTCTTCCAACATTTCATCTATCTAGTCTAGTTACATTTATAGTTAAATGAATAGCTTCTATATCAACATCTTTCATTGTTTCAGTTCTAACTAAATTACCGATGCGTGTAGAAGGAAGCCTTTACAACACAAAGAAAGATTTTTCCTACTTCAACTGAGGGCCATACAAAAGCAGTTGGAGAATGATACTATTAGTGTGTTATTCAGTATACTTGATCATCGGATAAAAACTGGAGTTGAAGGTTTAGACCCCAATTCCAAAATTACCTATTAAAAAACTAATAAATAAATATTTTTTATAGAATGACTATTTGGATGTTATTTACCGCTAGTAGCACCAAATAAATTTTCAAGTCTAAACACCTGCAAGGCAGCAACAGAGATTAAGCAAACAACATAGTAAAAACCCTTAAAATTACCTGAAATTAGATCATCTTCCACTGCTTGAAAGGTAAAGGATGGGGATTCTCTTTAAGAATTTTACATTAGCCCTCTCAACAGTTTCATTTTGACGATGATTGCTTCATAAAGCATCATCTGCTTCTCTCATAAGTTGATAAGAAGAGATCAAAACATCATAAGAAAAAGTAACCATTCAGTCATAATTTAGCTGGTTCTCTCACTGCATAATGACATCACAGCTAAACCTACTGTAACGAGAATAGACTATTTGGAGCCAATCCTCACTGGTGATCCAATCCTATCGACCAAATTTAAAATCAGGTAAAGTAGCTAGTGAAGCATTGCTATTATATCATCAACACAATAAATACACAAACTTGTAGGCAATAAATATAGGGTCCTCTTAACATGTGCCCTTAGGGCACATGCTAAGCACACAGTTCAAAAGAATATTCACTTGAACTGTGTGCATATTTCCTTGATTTTTACATTTGCACCAAGTTCAAGGGAATATGCACACAATTCAAGGGAATATTTCTTTGAACTGTGTGCTTAACATGTGCCCTAAGGGCACATTTTAAGAAATTCCATAAATATAATATATAACCAAAGGCAATGGTGTTTGTATAAACTGCATACTGTCTAGCAAAGAATTTGTGAAGCAAGTAATGATTATATATATATATATATAGAAACAAAAAGGTAACTTGTTTCTTCAAGACACCGACAGAACTTCTTTCAACAAGATTTCAATCCAATTTCCGCTACAAGAAATATGTTCACAGAAAGCTTCCGTCACCAATAGCAGCAAAAAGATGGATAGACGATGCCCTAGGAAAGCAGCAGGCCTCCCAGGAGCCAGGAATTTTCTTGCTTATTAATTTCTATACTCAGACGCACTCATATATTCACCATGCTCCTCAAAATATTCGATCAATCGCTTCAAGAACTTATCACTACTTACAGTCTCTGTGTCACAGACAAGAGAACACTGTCTCCTTGCTCGAGTCACAGCAACATTCATTCGCCTGCGGTCACTCAGAAACCCTACCTGAAATAGATTTGTTTTTAAGCTAAGATCTTGAGGTCAATGTAAATGGAAAATTTGACCATCCAATGTTCTCAACTCAGAAACCGTACCTCATTTTTTGAGTTTGATCTAACCATCGAAATGATAATTGCCTCCTTCTCCCGACCCTGGAAACCGTCGACTGTTGAAATTTCAATTTCTTTTAACTTGTCTTCATTGCTTCTCAACATCTTCAGTAATACAACCTACATTAGCAATTAGCAATTAGAAGAAAAACCAAATGATTAACGAAAGATAACAGCTAGTATGCAGGATCTTGACTTTAGAATATAGTTTCTATTTGCTAAGCTATGAACTTCATGACCAGAAGGCCTTCCGTCAAACTAGTATTTATTGTACCTGTGCTGCATACGGGGTAATTATTCCAATATCAGCAGCTCGGACTCCACTGTGGACAAGTCTTTTTGCATGGGCTATAGCAACTTCAGCTTCACCCTCATTTAGCGTGCTATCTTCTTCATCCTTCTTTTCTTCCATGTCACAACTAAAATATCAATAGAACAGTAACCCTTGTATTCGGTCATAAAAGCTCAGAAACCTAAGGATATGGAAACCACTTCATTCCTTCTTATACATTCCTTATTGAGATTCATATACTTTCTAAAGTTTATGCAAATTTTGATTTTGATAAACAAAGTGGGTGACGGGTCTCTCAGCAAGTTTCTGCCACCTTTATGTTACAAGTGCCTCTTCTCCCTCCCAGCTTCAAATAGAGAGTGAAAAAAAAAAAGAAAATATGGAATTTTCCATAAAATATGGGCAATCTTCATATGATGATTGTGTTGGCTTTTATACTTGCAAACAATTAGGTGATTTAGTTTTGATTTATTTCCATGCATCCTGTTAGGAGTTCTACAAAATTATTTCTTTTAAACATAAACTGCGTACCCAGCTATGTCTATGAGAAGTAAGGTTGGTTCTGTCGAAGATGATTTCTTTACGTCCTCCAGGTCAGATAGTATATGTGCAGCAACACTTGGATGGGCTTTGATCTGCAACAAATAAAAGGGAAGCATCAAAGCAAAAATAACACCATCTTATTGTATAATATTATGAGAGAAGGTATTATAATGAGATTATGCTCATCAAAATTTTCCCTCTACTTAAAAAAAATACTCTTTTGGAGAATAAATACGTTCATTTAAAAATTAAAAATTGTTTTTTTAAGCTATCACTAAAAAGTTTTTCATTATTAAGAATGATATGCTCACCTTACTGTCGTAAAGCTCTTCAGACGACCAGCTCATAATAAGTTCGTGCATGCGGTACTGGACAGTGAGCATTGATGTCACTTCATCTCCATAAAGTTCTGCAAGGCGTTCAAAGAGGGTTCTTCCTAATCCTCTTTTTTCAGCTTCAACACTCTGGACAGTTGGAGGAAGCTGGAGGTGATCTCCCACAAGTACACATCTTGAACCCTAAAAACAGTCGAGCCAAATTTTAGTTTTATCAATTTGTGCTTGCATGTTTGATGAGCTAGAAGGCTGGGTTAAAATTTTCTGCCGAAGAACCAATTAGACAGTAATAATAGTAACAGACAAGAAAGAAAAATGGGAGAACCAACCCTCCGACCTGTCACATATAAATTTGACAAACATGATTATCCCCCATTGATCTCTGAATATTTTGCAATTATGAAAAATGCTTGCCATCAGATTTTGAGTTCCACTCCTTTTTCTCATCTTTTTTCTTGGAGGGAGCGGGTGCCTTCAAATTTTTGTTTTCAATTGTTATATGAGACTTGTGAGAAGACCACTAGTAATTGCAATAAAAGAAGTAAATTTAAACTTTAAACCATAGTTGTCATAGTGTCGCCTAGGCGACGACTAGGCGTCTTGGCATTAGAGAAGAACAAGGCAACGCCTTGGACGCCGAACTGCCAAGGCGCCTTGATAGCTGGCCTCAGTTAAGTGATCAAGTCATTTTGTACCCATGACTCATCATAACTCATGGACTAGTTATATCGTGTAATTTTTATTATTTATTAGACTTGTAATATGTGATGATTGTTAACTTGATTGATCCTCTACGTAGTGTTTCTTAACTTTTTCTACTAGTTTTCAATATCAAGTGTTTTATTTTTGAATTTTAATTGTGAAGTATTCATATAATTGTGTTTTTAATTGTATTACATAGTGTTAGTTATTATGTTTTGAGTTTTAATGTATATAAATTTTTTTGTCGAATATGCTTTTTAAGTAAAACAAATAATATATAAATTGTATATTATTAACGGCTTGTCATCATATGGATGCCATGGTAGGCGCCTTATCGCCTAGGCGTCCTGGCGGTCAACTACCACCGCGTCTCGCCGTGACAACTATGCTCTAAACATCGACATCATGTATCTCTACATACATAATTATGTGACATTTTGTGTCATATTAAGAAGTACACCAGCATGCAAGTGCACCAGTTGTTACACCATTACCTTCAGTAGAGCTATCCAGCATGATATTTCAAGTGCCTGAGCAGCTTCGTCAATTATTACCAGATCAAATGAATTACTATCTAGCATCCGGGTTAATGCACCAGTCAGCGTTGTCAAAATCACATCTGCGTCTTTAATTACATCTGTGACTGCTCGCTGCTGCCTTTTATGCTCTTCTTTGGAAAGTATCTTGAGCTCCTTTCGAATGTCCCTCCTTGTGTTTTTATCTTTTGCTTTCAACAATTTCACATTTAGTGCCTGGACAAGTCCATTAGGGAAATGTCAAATAAACAAAATAACCAAATACACATAAAAGGAACAGAAGTATAGTAACAGCAAATGATTTATAAAGCACTAGTTGGTTATGTACTTTCAGTCATTTACCTTCATTTCTTTGCGGATATCCTTTGCTAGAGCACTATTATCCCCACGTAGCACCTAAAGGGAACCAGTTACATGTAACTGAAATTCTTAGTCAAGAATTAAAGCAATAAACAGCAAAATGCATTGCAGGTGAAAAGCATCTCGTCCATTACAAAGGCTAAAAATATGTAGATAAAGGAATATGTATCCACATATTTGACATCAATACCAAGAAAGACGAGTGAAAAGTCCAGAACAGTAAGCTTAACTCGAATTCTAAATGGTTAAGTGAAAAGTGTACAACACAAATGCAGAATGATAAAGAAGCAATATAGTACACAACATATTCTTGACAATTTATTAAAGAAAGCGAAAGAGGAGTGAACTGAGTTATGTTTTTCACCCTTATATATATATATATGTATGTATATATATATATATGTATGTATGTATATATATATATATATATATATGTATATATATATGGTGAGAAAATAACTGAATAGTGAGACAATTGAGCTCATAAAATTCATGCTCTGGTAGAAAAGAATGATAAAAAGAGAGGCTATAAAGGACGAATATACATGGTCAAGCACATCAGTTGATTTGAAATGAAAATACAAGGTAAAGTCAAACTTGCATTACAAACTCTTAATTAATCAATATCAGTACGACAAACTTCAAAACCCCATAATTTGAATCTTGTAGGCAAAAGCTGTTGTATCTAATACCTGTGCATCTAGAGCACTCTCCAATACTTGAGGTAGAAGACGTGCAGGATGTCCCAACCTCACCAACTTTACTCTATTGAACAATCCAAAATAGAAAGTTAGTTGTTCAATTGGATGCCAAATAATTGAAGAGATACGTAAACTGTAAAATATCTCAGTAGTTTTTTTATCCACAATCTGGGAACAATTACTTATGCACTAACGGGAAATTTGACGCATGTAGCTGCAGAAATTACCGTCTGACAAACAAATCTTCCCACAATTCAGAGGAGAATCTCGGATTTAAAAAGTTCAACAAGAGTATTCTATTTAAATCTAATAGACCTATACTAAACTCAACAAAATCTCATCTCAACTTCCACAGAAGAAAATCGCATTTTTCTTATCACTAAAGGGCTAAATGAATCGTAATGGCTAATAGCAACACTTGATATGCATTTTACAATTAGAAAAGCACAAAGAACCCACAGGTTTGGTGGAATACTTATTGCTGACTGTTTACCAACTACTCAAGCTTTTACTTGACATAGGAAGCTCATTACTCCAGAGTCATGACTTCTACTACTACAGAAGAGTTGAAAACTAAAGAAGGCCAATGCAATAGATTTTCAGATGACTACCCATTTTAAAATCAATTGGTAGAAATTGTATCCCAACAAATAAGAAAGGAGCTCTCTCACAATATGCAACCACATCACCACATACCTGTGAGGAACAAGCCGTTCAACAATGTTGTCAACGGCAATGTTTGAAGCAGCACAAGCAAGAATCTTTGATCCACGTTTAACCTCCTGTAAGATAATTTCCACAACAGTTGTGGTCTTTCCAGTTCCAGGAGGTCCATGTAGCAAAAATAGGTCTTTGGATGACAGGGCCTTGGAAATGGCACTTTTCTTAAACATGAACACAATATGCTTCAGTTTAAAATAAAAAATAAGAGTGTAGATGTGTAGAATAAAAACATAAAATTAAATATGCATGGGCATATGTACCAAGATACAAACAGAGGATGTGTCCATGGCAACCCTCTAACATTGTAAAATTTACGATTTCAGCGAAAGAATATCCAATTAGCAATTATGCAGTATTTACTCTATGAAAAACAACCATATTCCAAGAATCAACTGGGGTTTGGATAGTGGGGGCAAAAATTATAGTGAAGTGAACAATTATAACGGCTTGATGTAATGGTTTAGCCAATCATGTTTAGTTTCACTTGCATTATGGAAACTGCAAAGCCATTACTCAAAAAGAAGGAGAAAGTAGTAGGAAAATAGAGGGGTAAAAAGCATGATGAATGAATTAGAACTTGGAAGTACATTTTATTTTTGAGTAGCTAGATCTCCCAGCTACATATCAGATCCTAAATAATACTATAATAGTATTAACTCAATACTTTGCCGTGGGGGCATAGCATAAATATACCAAAAGTAATGAAGAATTGTTTACAATTAGAAGCCACATGTAGGTAGATGTACTTTATACAGTAGATTTCACTGCAAAAGGAAACATATTTATGTTGAAAGACCTGAGAGTGATCAAGGTTGGAGTTAAATGGGGTGAAGGTAACATCCTTCTTTGAGACCGCCGGTGGTCTCTCACCAAATAAACAGGAACTAAATCAGCAGCAGGTCCCTTTATCACACCTTTACTCAATTGTATCAATGTATCCTTCATGCGACGGTATGTCACCTGTAGACATTGAAACATATTGTTCTCAACTTCTCTAAATAAATGAACTTTATTTACATTATAAAGTTAAAGAATGATCCCTGAAGAGACAATCATTTCATGATTATCTGACAATGCTCAAAATTTACTACAGTACAAAAGTACTTGAAATACTTTTTGAGGACGTTTTAGTTTGAACGAGCCACATAAAGATAATAAACATCCCTTTATCAAAATATAAAATAGTCTACATATGTACGTTTACATATTAATTTTTTAAATGAATGCCATACAAGGTTTATAAACATCTTGAAACAGACTAGCCAAAACCAAAAGCCAGTCCAAACTGTATAATCGTACCATTATATTGAGCAGTAAGTATCAGAAAATACAAAAAGGAAAATATAAATAAGCAAATAATGAATGGTGTACCTCATTAGCCACTTTCTCAAGACGTAGAGGACTATTCAAACCCTCTTCTGGGACATCATCAAAAGCGACAGTGATTGACGAGTCCTGCTCAACATGAAAACAAAGTCACAACCCCTACCAAATACACGATGACAGTCCACAATTATGTTTCAAAGGAAGAATTACCTTCAGACGGTAAACCACACCTTGTCCAAGAGGAGGAGATCCCAGATCTGCCTTGTTTGGTTTTAAAATGACGACATCATGGGTACCAAACTGCAAGCAAAACAAATCCTTAAGCCTAATTAACAAAAACAATGAAAGCGAAAATTTGAAATGATACAGCCATGAAAGAGTTATTCCTGTCAGCATCGTATACGAATATTAGAGAATATCTTGTTTCCCTTTGTTGTGATAATTGATAGTTTGAGTTTCTCAATCAAAAGAATTAGGAGAAGAAAAAAGGATATGAAAATAGTTCGCAATTTTTCATGTCTAGTTCTACCAAGAATGTGAATTATCAGGAAAAAAATCCAACAAGAACTTAAATCCCCCCCCCCCTCCCCTCTTTAAGTATGCCAGCAGGTAAGAAGCAGGAACCGTGGTCAGCATAGCCGATTCAACGAGAAGGCTGGTTAGTTATCATGAAACTACAGGTAGTTAATACATAATACAATACATTACAGAGATTGAAATAACATGTCCTACAAAAAAAAATTATATTGTTTGAAGAAATTACCACTAGATATGTAATTGCACCTTGTGAGCAGGAAGAACATCTCCTTTATTAGATTGAAGCTCGAGAAGAGTTTTTCCCATCAACCCCGTCTACAGCCAAGAACAGAGAAAATATACACAAAGGTAACTTTTCTTTTAAATGGACTAATAGACATAAAAAAACAGTTTAAACAAATACAAAAAATGTAGCACCTGAGCGTCGACACATTTCAAATTGAGAATAGTGGAGCCCCTCTTTTGAGCAGTATCCAAATTCCTTGTTGCCCCCGTGTTCATTGAAGCAGATATCTCAGCTTCCTAAAAATCATATAAATATAGGAGTGCATTGTAAGGCAAAGGAGCATCTATATAAATATGTAAAGAGATGACTAAATTATTCTTTCTCAATTTCTACTGTTCTTAAACTATCAACTAACTTATATTTTTTGTTGAGCGTACTATTTTGGTTTGAAATGAAGTCTAGGATCAAGAGTCAAGACCGATCCCGACATCCATGTCAGTAATTTATGCTAGGTTGGACATGTAAAATAAGCACTTAGGGTTTGAAGAAAAAGAAAAGACGGGCACAAAATTTCCCCTAGGTTTAAATGAACCAATTTCTGCATTTTATTTATCTAAATCCCCATAATTTTTCTTTGATAAACCTTCCTAGTTGTTTTTATCAGTCAAAAGCCCAAAATTTTAACCATAATAACAACTCAACAATGTCAAAATCAATGATTTTTTTCCTAGAAAACTATTATTAATAAAAATTATGCATAAATAGGCCAAATCATGAAAGTGATAGTTCAGAACAATGATGAAAAAAAATAGATAAAAAATCTAACATCAGATTTTAAAACGAAATCAATTTGAATATACACACATAAATACAGTCGGGAACAAATTTGAAAATGCATACAAGTAGGTGAAGAGGGATAAAAGAAAACCTTTTCCATATCCAGTAAAGGGGCCGTTTTTGAGACAAACTGTTCTAGTGTCATGGTTGCTGCTGACGACGATTTCTTACTACTTTTTCCTTTCTCCATCGCGATTCGCGTCTACGAGAGAGGAGAGTGGGAGAGACTGGGTTTTTGGATTTCCTCTTAATTCCCACGATGCTTTGAATATGGGCCTTGGGTCAGTTAATATGAAGCATGGTACACACATAAGTCCATATCTAGCTGGATTACCATTCCTCATTTATCCAATACATGGGCCCAGTACTATTCATATCTAAACAAAATTAAATCAAATATTGTTTTTTAATTATGGTTTACCATTTTCAACTTAACGACATTATATTTGTTTCAAGAGGTTCAAAATATTCATCTCGACTATAATCTAAATCCAAATGATTCCGTTACGAGTAAAAAAAATCATATTGATTGAATTTCGGGTTGTATAATTTATAATACTGTGCAGTCCCATACACAAATATATATTAAGAAAACATTAAAATGTGGTAGGGACTGAGCATGTGCGTGTGTGTGTGTGCGTGTGTTAAATTTCAAAATAAGGCACACCCACGGCCACTTTGGAGTCCTACTTGAAAACAGTGTTTAGGAGAAAAATGTTTGAAACCAAAGGAGTATACTAATGTTACCATACCATAAAACAGAATTTCATGCTGCAACCAAAAGCTTAAAGCTTATCCATGTTACCAGCAACTGATGGTAGTAACTGATCAAAACCTCTATGGAGTTTACATAAATTCAATTACAAAACTCTAAAGCACCTTCCACATATGAAGACTGTATTTCTTAAATTAAATTTATGTCACCAAATTTGATAAATTCTGTGTTTCTCCCCAAGAAAAATATATCTCTAACTCAAGACTCGAGGGTATTCGATTCTCCAAACACTACTACCGAAACAGAAGAAAACTTCATGGAGACCAACATCTCATTTGTATATAAGGGCATTACGTCCGGGTCCAATGCCTATATAATGAATTGGTATGCCCACAAGCTCTTCTATCCTTTCCACGTAGTCGCGTGCAGCCTTTGGCAGATCAGAGTAGCTTCTGACAGAAGAGATATCAGTCTGCCAACCAGGCATCTTTTCATATTCCACCTAAACACATAAGATAACTCATCAAGTGAACAAAAACATTAACAAGACAAATCCTTGCTGATACAGGATCTATTGGAGTTCAGCACAATGTTAGACTAACAGCGGTGAATGCACGCTTCAGCCGGATTGCCTATATAATCAGCAAAGAAGTTTGAATATTTACAGCAAGGCTAGGCACAATTGTAGCTATTTCAGGCTTGAAATGGAGCAAGTATAAATATAAGGGGCTGGTTAATGTCGTGTAAATATTAGAACGGTTTGCTGAAGTCAAGGGATTCATTTGTGAGACAGAGCATCAAATTGTAGCGGATGGATCTGGTTATGAGTTCCAAAACTTTAAAGGAGCAGAATATCAGACTAAACAAGGATAACAGAACAAAGGAAGTGGTAATGAAATGCACACACCCACTATCCTAGGCATTAGAGATTAATGCAATAGCCTGAAACAGTAATTTATTAAAATATCAATATATCATAATACCAAAACCAAACCTTAATGAATAACACTAAAGAGAATTAGGAAGTAATTTCAGAACTAATCAGAGATACTATAAGATATAGAAAGACTCTCGAAGTCCACGACATACAAAACATAAAAAAAATTACCCTATAGGGAAAAATAAGCCCCCAGCTACATGCTCAGTCCCAAAGCACAAGCGACTAAAATCTCACTGTCACAGCAACATAGAATTGCATAACAGCTCTTGAATATAGCTGGAACTACTGGCCATCCGTTAAATTTGCAATGAAGCATGCCTACGCATTCTAGGAATCAAGATGGACGGACATCTGGGAACGAAAGTGCCTATAAAATTCTAAAATATACTGTTCATGGCATTAAAAACACATCTGCTCTGACGGGGCCAAAAAGACGAGGAAAACTTTCAAAACAAAAAGAAAGAGCTCAACATAAGGATATGAAGAAATAAATTAACAGCGGGGAATTGTTCAAGCATCCACTTATTTCTTCCTAGCATTCAAGCTTTCTGTTTCACATGCCGTCGAATACCTAATGAGAATAATTATATAGTTTGGGGATCGAGCACCCACAAACCTAGCTAAATTATGGAGGCAAATCCCTCCCCAGCCCCAAAAAAATGAAGAATAGAAAAAAGGAAAGTAACTTGCCTTTGATTGCTCAAGAACACATAGATCTCCAGGGAATGATTTGATTGGCGTACCATCAATATATTTGTAAGAAACACCCAGCTCAATTTCAGGGAGATCAGACAAAACATCTAGTTTGGTGAGATTCAGGGAAGAAAAGCCATTAATCTGACAACAGTATTTAAGTGCAACTACATCAAGCCAGCCACAACGACGAGGACGGCCAGTTGTTGTGCCGAACTCCTGTCCAGAAAATCTAAGAAGATCCCCACCTTTACCCAAGATTTCTGTTGGGAAAGGACCAGAACCAACTCTTGTAGTGTATGCTTTAACCTGCATTGGAAAAGTCATTTAGGAACCAAAACTAGACAAGTAACCATGTGTATGTTAAACATGCCTTTGTAGCTAGTGAAAAATATAATAGTAATATAGAATCCTGTTTATCTTTAAATATGATTAGACTCTTCCACAAAAATTAATAAATTAAAATTAAACTCTTTTAACAATAAACAAGAGGATACTGACTAGCAGCAGAAAAAGTTGATGACCAAGTGCCTCAAATTAAATAAAAAAAGGTAAGCATCTAATAATAACAAATTTACTTTATTAGAAAAAGCTTCCCTCTAATACCACTTCACCCACAAATGGATTATAACAGGACAGACAAACATGAACAATTTGGGACCTGAACCACTTCACTAACTCCTTTATTTTATCTGATAACACATTAAAATTATAATCCACATTTTATGTCTCTTTAAACATTTAAACCAGAAAAATTAACATACAACTCCTTGAGAGATAATGTGACAACAAAGAAAGCGATGAAAAAATAATGCTATTATCCACATACCACTCCAACAATATCACCAAGGACTCTAGGAGCAATACCAAGGCCAGTGCATATTCCACCAGCTGATGGACTGGAGGAAGTAACAAAAGGGTAAGTTCCAAAATCAATATCCAACATGGTTGCCTGACCACCTTCAACCAAAATTTTCTTCTTTTCTGAGATAGATTTATTCATGAAATACACCGTGTCAGTAATGAACGGCTCCAGCCTCTCAGCAAATCTCTTATACCGTTCAACTTCTTCCTTGAGCATGTCAGGGGTATAACTAAAACCCTGAAATCTTGAAGCTGCATCTGATAATAAGAGATCTAGTTTCTGAGGAAAAGTATCCATATGCCTCAGATCACTTACTCTTATGCCATTACGGATAACCTTGCTAGAGTAACAAGGTCCAATGCCTCTCTTGGTAGTGCCAATGAAGGACTTAGCTAGCTCCGCTTCTCTAAGCCCATCAACTACTTGATGAAAATCAAATAACAAATGAGCTCGGTCAGATATCAGGATCCTTCCTTCACAGGAAACTCCATTAGATTCAAGGCCATCAATTTCTTTAAACAGTCCTGGTAGATGCACCACAACTCCATTACCAACAACACACATAGTATCCTCATTAAGAATTCCTGAGGGAACAAGGTGCAAGGCAAACTTCTTTCCCTCCGCATTGTAGATAGTGTGTCCAGCATTAGCTCCACCCTGTCACAAAATACTAGTAAAATCAGCATAAGTAAGAGATTGCAATAAAAAATAATCGGATGGTTAAAAACCATATACAAGGTCCTTGGCACCCTTCTCTAACAAGTAACAACCATGTGTCACGTGTTTGGCAGGAAGGTTTCACAGAATTTCTGGAAAGGATGTCTCAACAAAATGAAAGGGGATAACTAAAAAACTGCTTACATAGTTTCCAGTTTGGTGTTGATAACAAACTGTTTCTGGTTGCTCTAACTGTGCTGGTGCAGTTAAGTACTTCACCTGATTCTTTGTCAATTACGTGCCCCTGTTCGTAAAGCAGCTCTCGTATAGTTGAACACTGGAGCTCATCCTTTAACAACTATAACTTTAGGGGTAAATGGTAATTACCATAATTTAAGCATGGTACCAAAAGTTACAAAACTACGATCCCTAATTCCTAAAGGTTGCATGTTTATGTCTCTCTTTGTACATTTCCATCAATTGATCAGTTCATGGGAGCGTGTTGTGTTTTTCCTTGTATGTGTGACCAGGGGCACAAAAGAAGGATGGTGTTGGGAGCTCTGATTTACATGACTAGGCTCATTTTCTAATAGTGCATAACCTATATTTCTTCTAAAACTGTTGCATCACCAAGGTTCTCCAAATAGAAAAACAAATAGTTATAACACTTTTACACACTAATCTGTATCATTTGATGCTTACATGAACATATATAACACGAATAGAAGTTATCTACAAATAAATTCCATCTTATAAGCAAGGAATAAGAAGACCTTCTAATATAAAAAGATTCCTTCACTTTAATAGAAACCAAAAAAAAAAGATATAATAGCAATATGAAGCTTCAAACGAAGTTTAAGTTCTAGACAAAAGAAAAATAAATAGTTGTAAGCTCTTGAAACTACCAACTCCATATACTCTCAATGTCCCTCATGGTTAGTAATGGGAACAGTTATTCCCACATATTTTGATAATGAAAATCATATTTCAAGACTGAAATGGTCAGTCTTTTAAGAGTGAACTAAAGGTTCTTTACTTTTTATACATATTGCTAAACTAAACAAAATAAGCATCAGTCCATCCAAAGAAGTGACAAAATAACTTGCACCAAAAAAAGAGAGCAAGAAGTGACAAATAAAAAATGGACACATCAATTTGGTTATTTAGGCAGTCATGCTCAAACTTCTTCTGATAAGACTAACCAAAAGATACTTACTAAACACTGAAAAGAAAAATGACAAGTAAAGAACTATCAACCACAACACCATTGTTCTTCTCGGCCATAATTTTCATTCTCTGTGCGTTAAAAAACCAGTACATAAAGCAGTTATAAAAGGAATTTATGTAATTTCAGTACCATCATAAGAAAATTATACTCCCTCCATTCCACAAAAAGAGTACCATTTGAAAGAGAAAAAAAAACTGTTCCATAAAGAGTGCATTTGTCAGAGAACAGCCATTATCCTAAAGTTTGCTATCAAAAATATACCGATGCAAAAGTTGCATATGGGATTTTTTTGTGGAACTGAGGGAGTATTATAACTGAAAGAGTTAAATAAAACCAGAGGTCTAAATACATTGTATATACATACACTAAACATTTACAGGAATATGTATATGTGAAGCTGTAAACCCTAAAATTCAGTGAGAAAATAGAATAAATAGGAGTACCTGACAGCGAGCCACTATGTCGAAATGCTTAGCCAAAATATCTACAAGCTTGCCTTTGCCTTCATCACCCCACTGACAACCCAACACGCCCGATACCTGACTCAGAGAACCGATTCGACTGAGCTTCTCAGCCACGGGTGCCGGCGGCGACGAAGAAACGGGCTTGGTAGAGCAGACGATGACTCTCCCAGGATGATGTAACGTTAGGTGGGACCCATTGGTTCTGTAGGTCCCGCCGCCGCCATAGGAGTTGCCCCACCGTGGAGCAGTGATGAGATTAGTGTCGAGTCTGAGAGCGGAGAGGTTCATAGTTGGTGCTGGTGCTTACAGACAGAGATAGAGAGAGATGAGGGTTTGGGTGGGAGGGAGAGAGGGAGGGAGGCCAAAATTCGGCAAAGGGAGTAGTGATTATTTCACTAGTGGTTGCACCAGCTGGCTCACCCTATTTTATATTTGGAATATATTCCTTTTTCTTTCTTTCTTTCTTTCGACATTTGTTTCACTTAAAAAATCATTTGTTTTATCCAATCTTGTATGAGTAGTGCTAGAGACCCAACTTATTTTATAATTATTTTATAATTTGTTAATGTAGCATATTCTATCTCAGCATATTAATTAACAAATTATTTCAATGTAGTATTCGACCCCACGTAAAAGCTAAGATGAAAATGTCACATCAATAAATTATAAAATAAATTATGTCTCTATCATTATTCATCTTGTATTATGTAGGTGATTGTAATATGCACTCAATCATGTCCCAGAAAGGATTTATATTATATATCAGTTATTGTTACCAATTTATTTTTTTTGAGTTGGTGATACTCCCTGCATTTTTAAATACATGTCGTTTAAGATTTTTTCACACAAATTAAAAAAGTTAAAACTCTTAAAATTATTTCATTAAAATTACTATATATTATAAAAACACCCTTACATAAATAAATGAAAAACTAAATTGTAGGTGATAAAAATAAGAGAGACATCTTGTTAGATAATAGAAAAAATATAGGAATTAAATAGAGTATATGGGTAAGATATTAAAAGAGAGAGAAAATAGGAGAAAATTAGAGGGAATAATAAATGTTTAGGGGTAATTAAGAAAATAATGTAACCAATTCTCCTAAAAATCTCATATATTTAAAAACAAAAGAACTATTTTAAAACGTCAGTTATTAAGGAATGGAGTGAGTAACAAATAAGAAATAAGAATGCTCTGGAAATTCTAAACAAAATAATGCTTAGATTCACCTAATAATACCTATGCTATGCTCATATTAATTTTGGTCTAGCTCTAGTTTAGTTACATTTAGTTACTTATAAGTTAGTGAGTTAGTTACAAGTAACTGTCAAGGGTTGTGTGTTTTTAGCACCACCATAAGATCCTACATTCTTCTTACTGTCATCTCTCTTCCAAGTTAATTGGAGGGTGGGAAAAACTTGGAGATGATATATATACCAATAGGGAAGAAATAAATACTGCCAAAGGCTTGTCAGCTACTTTTAGTTTTGTAGAAATGAAGTATGGTTTAATAAAATCATCCGTTCCCATAGTTCTATTCTTTTCGACTAACAAATATTGCACTCGTCTAGTGTTTGCTACAAGGAAGAAATGTAATATAAATCACTAAAAAAGACGATCAAACGATTTTATTTGTATTTATTAAAAAAAAATTAAAGAGTCCGAAAAAATTGGAGACTTGGAGAGACGGCTGCAAGACATCATCTTTGGTTTGGCGCCGCCTTCTTTATGTCAAGTTATGCAGCTCTTGCTTCAATTTGTATTCAAGAGAGCCCGTCAGCAGCCTGTACAATTTCTTCAAATGAATGAATGTATGGTATGGTATGGTATACGTCCCTACTAAGTAGTTTTGATCAAGCATTCTTTGGGCACCCCAAATTCCTTTTTCGCATATACAAATTGCAGCCTCCAAGGCTCATGATGTAACTTGTAATGCAACACCTTGTAAAAGAGAAAACAGTTACCAAAATACTTAGCAAAACTTAACCACAATATGCAAGTTCAGCACATGACGGTATGCAACATACTTAACCCAGTGCAAAATGAGATTAGTATTGGCCTAAAAAATGACTACATCTAGAATCTATATAAAAGGAAGATGAGGTAGATTTACATATGGTTTTACCAAACATGATTAGGTGGATTTCAACTCTTTTTGTTCTGAATGCACGTGTGTCCATGAAGAGTCCCATCAACTCACCCCATAAACATGTCAAATTACTCGATGAGAGGTACAGCTGGAACACTGCTTAATCTTGATATATTCTCCTTAGTTATTCTAAATGTGATAAATCCCAATGGGGACATCTGAATTGGGGCAGAGGGTACTAAGTCTATACTCCAGTCCTGCAGTTAGTCCTTTAGAGCACCAAATGTACCCACGACTAAAGTCGGGTGAAAGCCACAATCATTTAGTAGTGTGTATGTTGGTAAAACAAATGCCAATTGCAAGAGTGGTTGGTTTGGAATGATAGGTGCAAGCAACAGCTTTTCAGACACAAGATTATATACCTGAATAAGTGTGGCAAAAACATCATCTTCCTTTAGTTGCGATAATTTTTCTGCCCAATCCTCCATATACCCAAATGCAGTTTTCTGCCTCTCAGCCTCGAGCAAAATAGAATCACGATATATAAATCTCTGCCAGATCTTCTTTACATTTTCCAACATGAAATCTATTTCTGTCTCATTGAATCCCTACAGGAGTCGAGAGAACCAAACATTTAATTTCTACCAAGCTGAAGGCCCCGATTTATTGTCAAACTGAAGGTAGCATCCGCAAGTAATTTTATCTTCGTTTATAATTCTTTTGTTTTATATTGGCAAGTGATGAAATAAATTACCCGGAGAATATTGATCATATTCGGTATTTCATCTTCCCTTATCCGAACAGCAAAGCTTTCATAGTTGAGCACATTCTCATATGGCAGGAAGATCCCATCCTGAAGACATGGAAGCAAACATGAGAAATTGATATCGTAAATGAAACAACTAGGAACATGCTGGGATGGTAAACTTTCAAATCAGGAATTTTTATTGGATAACAGTATCTCGTAGGTGCTCAAGGCTTTTGTGTGGTGATGTATTTTGACAAAACATCCGCATTCTGAGAATTATTGAACGGCAAACATGCCCAACCAATTCTCAACCAAATATCTTGAGCACAAAGCTTCAAATGCTATTCCTGAGCCATTGAGCTGGAAAGTAGCTGACAAAATATTTCTCAGGCGGAACAAAACATAAAAATCACTCTACCTGAATGATGACAGGGATGCACCCTTGTAAAATGCTATCTTCCATTCGGCCGCTCCACCCATCTCCAGGCATAACCCCACAGAAAATAGACCTTGCCACATCTTCATGATAATTTTCAGAACGCAATGGGGTCACAATCACATCATCTGCATGCTGTTTACCAAGCTTCCCTTCTTTCGTAGGGCTCGATCCAAACTCTTCTGCCACTTTCTGCCTGATACCCATACTATACCTGAACAATAACACCAACAAATGATTCAGTGAAGAACAACTATATATTAGAAAAATCTTTCAGACTGTTCTGGTAGCTAGATTATATGAAAATCCACGGGAAGAAAAAAATTCTAAACCACCAATAATAAGCTTTTTAAGCACAGAAGGAGAAGAAAAATAAGCAAAAGAACAGAGACAAGTTATCCATGGCTCCCTTGAACAAACAGTTCTCATGATTTTAGTTTTATTGAACAGCCCATTTCATTATATTTCACTTTGAACTTTAGTTCGCTTACGTAGCTTCTGGTCTTCCATTTTCATAAGCTGGTCCTAAATTTCCATTGAAGTAGAAAAATGTCTTTCGCTTCTGTCTAGGCCTGCACATAATCTCCAGTGGATTTAATTTTTGTGCAATAAGAATAAATATTAAGGTGAAGACCGAGATAAATACCTAACCAACTTGATGAGACACATACCTGGCCCATAGTTTCAAACTCAGCGAATTCACGTTGGGACGCTTCCATGCAGGCAGTACTAGATCTTTATCTGGATCAAAACATGAGTGGTTGCCTCTTCTGGTAGGTGATATTTTATCCCAGTTGTCAGCCCAATATGCTGTAGTTGAATGGTTGTGTTTTGAATTTGTATTCCCCCAGTGGACCAGCATCATGCTGTTCCATATCTCCTTAGGGGCATAACATGCACCTTCATCCCATGAAAAAGACTGCCTTGAGATACAGCGACAACATAATTAGCATAGACCACAAACAGTATCATACTAAACAATGCTTTTTATCCCAAACAAGTTGAGGTAGGCTGAAAAAGTTCCCGATCCATATCATACCCATATGTGATCTCTTCCTGATGAGCGGTTCCAGTAAGGATATTGGTTGACAATGTGAAGATATGCATTCTTATAGAAATCCAGCGTTAAAGAGCTCCTTAAGCCCATGTGTTCCTGAAATTTAAAGTCATGAACACAACAATTCTGAGACATATTAAGCTACAAAAATATATAATGTATTCGCATGAAAATTTATGATACGTATGTAATATTTATACATGACATTAAACCACAAAAAGAAAAATGAATTATTGACTAATTGATCCGAGGTTCTACAGTTTAGCATCCATCAAGGTTCATGCATCCCAATTTTGTTCCCATGGCATAACCTAGACACTAATGCATCAAATATCAACTGAAATTGTAATTAATTTACAGTAGCATCCCAAGCTTGGGAGAAAGTGAGACATAAACACAGTAGGAGAACAAGTACTAATATGTTGAGCAATAGTTTTTGTTCAACTCCCCTTCCCCCTTTCTTTAAATGAACAAGGAGAGAGATTGAGTACTGAGCTCCCCACAATAGGCAAACGAAAAAAATCATGTGCTAGAAGAAAAATTACTTGTCGAAACAAAAGATTAAACTGTACAATCAAATGTGTTTTGGCCATTGAAAGAAGAGAACAAGAGCAATCACAGATAACAGTTTAATCATTATGGCCTTGGTTCACAGGTGAAGATTGACTGGAAACAAATAAATGAAAATAATTTAATAATAATCATACTAACTACATAGCTGCAGAGAATTCTCTCCCTAGCATCATCATCCACTTTAAAATAATTCAATTTTTGCCCTCTGGATATACTAGAGCCCAAATAAAGGAACATGTATACTCGATCAGGTCAAAGTCCATAATCAGGTTGGTCTCCCAAGAATGTTCTGAGGACTGAGCTAAAGTTCTAAGGCAGTGCCACAACACCCCTTCTGCCCCAAGGCTTACCGCGTAAATTTCTTTCAAATACCTCACTAAATGTGTAGCACTGCCACACTGGAAATATAACTCTATAATTCAACAAAATTTGAGACACAATCACAAAGTCATAAGTGATGCAAGAGTTTTTGCAGTAATAAACAAGGCATTGAAAAGTGAAGAAAGCACCCGTTATTGTATCAAATTTGGTCAGATGCTTTATCAGACACCGCTGTACCGAATTAGCAAAGGATGAAGTTGTTAGGTACTGCGGTACATCGGACTAAGGTGATGTTTGATAAAATTGAGCAATTAAGATCCGAATGTTAGTATATCTTAACAAATTAGATCATCCGAGTGAAATACCATTTGAACCTAAAAAGTTGTTTGGTAACTAATGTGTAAAATATTGAATGACACTATTTTACCATTTTAACCCTCTGAGCTGTTTAAAAATTTTATTTGGTAAGTTTAAATATGCAATCTAATAAAAAAGTGAGTGAATAATATTATTGAATGTATTTATATAAAAATATTCACATACTCTAGTGAACAAATATTAAACAAATCACTTAAAAAAATTAGCAACAATGTATAATACGAAGACTATACATTAGATAAAAAATGTATCAAATTTAATAGAACAACTTCATAACATAATAGTTCAAAAGAAGAATTATACTTCATCTGTTTCAAAATATAAGATTATTATTGACTTCTTAAATACAATTTAAAATATTTTCAAACTCATAATTTATATGATTTTTTTTTATTTTAGCTCATACAATGATGAATATTGAAAAATATCAAAAAAGTAACACTAATTATAAGATTTATTGTTTCATATTTTCTAATCATCTCAATTTTATGTTTGAAAATATCTCAAATTGACTTTTCAAAAACATCTTATAATTTGGAATGGAGGGAGTATAATATTTATTGAGGCTATTTTTGTCCATAAATTTAAAATTTTTGGTAAGAGACATGTCTTAATGGTTTGGACTAAACTTTCTATCTTACCAATTTAGAGGCATTGAGATGGTTGAATTTTTTTAGTAAACAACTTCAAACCTCATAGTGAATGAGATAGTGGACTGTTAAGATACTTTAAGATGCAATCAAACACCACGTATAAGATCTTTTACTTCAAAAAAATTGCAAGCTACTATACCAGCATGCTCAAGTGGGGAGCATCATCAGCGCGGGTTATAACGCATGAATCAAGAACCGGAACGAAGAAATAATCTGCTTCTTCTCCATTTAATGTCCGATATGGACTGGCTAATATTTGTTCATAAAGTGCCATCTGCAAACATAACCATCACTTACATAAGTTCTAAGCTATTTCAACATCAGTTTGCTAATACTTGTTAGCAGAGATCCAAGTGATACCTGTGAACCATACAGATGATCTGTCCATAAGGTAGCATTCCTATCATCATAGATTCTGTTAACACACTCGAGCTTGAAATGTCGTCCCTGCAATGCCAACAGAGTGTTCGAAAACATGGAGAACTTGCTTTATATACAGGAAGGCATCAGTTGTGACTTGTGGTAAGCATTCTGACCTCCAGTAGAAGACTGTTGAATTCTGGGGGCAAATCGTAAACATATATTAGAGGCCTTTTCTTTTCCACCACAGCAGTGAGATTGTCAAGATTTTCCGTGACTTGTGCATGATCAGGAATATTAACCTGAGCTGGTCGAAGCCATTGGGGCCACTCTCTAATGGATGCTTGAATAGATGGAATACTGCAATCTGCTCCATACCAACCATTGTCACACTGCAAAAAGTAAACAAGGTTTAGCTAGTTGATTGCAACAATTGCAAGACTTACGTGGTTAAGGATGAAATTTGTAACTCTCAAAATTTGGAACATTCATCTTATGAATCAGTTTAAATGTAAACGTAAAACTATGTTTACCAACTAAGCGACATTAACAAGAGTTATTACATCACTTTGAAATTTATTCTTCAAATCACTGATCTCTCCAAACTAACAACTTCAAAATGACAACAGTTTTTCATTTAATTTTGAAGAATGATTAGGAGTCTTATATTTAAGTCCTACAGACAAAATGTCATGTGTGCTAAATAGTACAACTTTAAAGGTATTTTTTATGCAAGTGTAGGACTGTAATGCATTAGTTTTTAATTTTTAGTAAGTGACTTGCTTTACATCTCCCTTACCTAACTAATAATCATCCAAATTATTTGCTCAAATTTTCAAGTTATCAAACTATTTCACAACTCATAGCTCTATCCCCCCCCCCCCTTTTTAGGGTATCATTTACTTTCCCAGAATTTTGTGCATTTCCAAATTTCTCATTACTTCTGAAATTTATTAAGGAACTCGAGCCAGATAATTATGGACTTTTCACTTTAATGATTTAATCTGATGAATAAGGGAACATGGGTGACAAACATTTCTTAGATTTTAAAACAAAAAAAGCGAAAAAATTGCAAAACTCTGCACTATGAAAGAATGTCTTGTGCTACCTGACAAAATCCACCACGGCAATATCCATGTCCAGAACATTGATTAATACAAGTACATAGCACATGCACCTCACAGAATCGTCCCCACAGACCGTCATATTTACAGTCACATTCCTCTTTAAATTTCACCTTAGAAGAATAGGCTTCTATTGGATCCACATTACACCATCCAGGTTTGCTAGCATTTGTTGTGAAGATATTATCCAGGTCAGCTTTTGACCAATCAGTTAGTGCAGGACCTCCAGGTTCAGAAGGTAAGCTGAAACATTTGTTAAAGAGTTATGATCGGACAATATTTTGAATCATAAAGAAGGTAGCTTAGGACCCAATTTCTCTTACTTCACTTTAAACCCACATGCCTCAGCAACAGGACGACTTGGGTATTTTGTGCTTTCCCCACAGAAGCACATTGCTCTTGTTGTATCGCAGTAAGCAGGGCATATTGAGACAACCCACCGCCCATATGGTTGCTCTTTTGATCCTGGGAAATTGCAGCTTAACTGCTGTCTTTCAGAGCATCCTTCCCCTGTTCCATCAACAGCTATTATGCATCAAGATAATCATATTTTTTTTAATCAAACAGCAGCATTGCTTAAATTTTTGCTTCTATTCAATAATAAAAAAGAAGTATTAGTGGCAAAAAAGAAACGCTCATGCTTAAAATACTCAAAAGGATTGAAAGAAATATTTTGGCAATAATAACCTAGTTTGTTATTAATATTTGGTCCATTCTTTATGCGAGCAAGAAAAAGAAATCAGTGAATTTAACAGGTAAGAGGCATTTAAACATTAAACGATGTTAATCAGGTAAATGACACCATCAAAGGTCTCTATTTGTGGTGATGCAGCAAATTATCAAATACTATTCCTCAGCAAGACTGTAGGTGAGGACTAGTAAAACTACTCTAGAAAAATCGATTTTCTTATATGAAAATTAAAAAGAAAGTAATATTAAAAGATGCTACATGGCTTAAACTTTAGTAAGCCGGACAAAGAATATCATCCAATTTACCAGTGGCTGGCTGCCTAAAATGCTCGTCATGCTTGTTAGAAGAGAATGGGTAATAGGGCGCATAAGCTATTTAAATTCAAGGAGACAAATGAGGTAAATTGTGGTAAATTCAAATTCCATCCAATGCAGCTTAAATAATGTTAATCAGCACAATATTGTTTCTTACTTACATCTTCCTACTTGGAATTTAAACTGATAGATTAACAGGAAAAGAGGGGATAAAGGTGAGAAGCCAAAGTCAAAAATATACTAACCGGTGAATCCATGAAAGCAGCGACATTGACCCAATGCACGATTACATATGCCCTGGCCACTACAATCGTTCTTACAGCTCTTGCCGCTGACATTCTGATAAAAGAACCACCAATTGTGAGGAAACGATAATAAGATGTCAAATTGAAAACTTTTTCGAATCCATATATTACAAAAAAAAAAAAAAACCTATCATGTTGATGAAGCTTCAGGTATCATCCTATGACAAGCATAGTCATCAAAGATTTAATGCAAATATGAAGATTTTAAATTCAGTCCAGCATCGGATATAAGTCAACCACTAAAAGAAAAAGAAAAGGAATCAATTTTAGCAAAAGTAACAATCAGTACCTCAGAAACTTTCAGGGCAGTACTATTTGGAATACAGCCAGATAACCATCGGCCAATCTCATCCTTCCATGGAGCACCACGGTAAACCACCGCCTTGTGTAAGTCAGCAGGGAACCGAACATCTAAATCAAGCAATGGTGGTTGATTTTGCATAATGGTATCCTTTCCTTCTTCAATTGATCCATTAATGGGTTTACAAGAGTTTTGAACTTGCATAGAAGCAAAGTAACTAAAAGAAGGCACCCCATGAAACAAGAATATATCAAGAACTGAAACTAATGCCAAAATCGAAGCTATGGTAGCCACAAGAGACCATGAGCACTTCCATTTCTGAAGAGGTAGCATATCTCAGCTACTTTCCTCCTCAGTGAGCCCAAAAGTCAAAATCCTGAAATCCAATATCCTTCTCTTTCAGCCCTTAAGCTCTATCAAAAGTGCCAGAATCTGGTCCTCTTTTTTGCAGCCATCCAGAAGACCACACTCCTTATCAATCAAGTAAATTGAAACACTTATAGGAAAACAATACTTTTGATAGAAAATAACAAATTAAATACAACCCTACACCCATTTCAACAACAGATAAATCAAGCTCGATTCTCTCTCTTTTTTTCTTTACTTTTTTTTATATAAGTAATTTTAGCACCAAGTATGGGGATTGAAACCAGTTGAGGTTTTTCCTCAAGGCCTCTGTCATTTCTCCCATCCCTTGGGGTTAAAAACACATTCAATTCCAATGAAAATTGCCCAAAAGATAAAGTTTTTTTCATGTATACAATGCACATAGATTAAAGAAAAAATTATGCAAAATAAGGTCTACAAATAAATTGAAAAAAGTGAAAAACCCATGAAAGATGATCAAACTACCAAATTTATACAAAGAATACGGACGGGACAACCCTGTAAAATCTGCTTAAAATTTACAAACAAGTTCAAAAATTAAAATTGATTTCCCACTTCAGATCATGCTCAAAGTATGTCAGCTCAATTATATAATGAATGGCATTCGATAACTTGATAGACGGGGTAACTCACCTTCACCAGATCTGAAATGGCAGCCTTTGAGATTCAGGGACCTAAAACCATGAAGGAGAAGACTCAACACCAGAAAGAGACAATTGAAATTGAATAAAAATTCAATCAAAATATTATACACATTTAATACATGATTTTATATAGATACATATAATTAGAGAGAGAAAGAGGGAAAGAGATTACCAATTCAATAATAAGAAAAATTGGTCAACTCCAAACAGAACCAAGATAGGAGTAAAATATAAGAATAAATTGTATGTAGGTAATGGCGAAGAGAGAGAAAATGGGGAAGAAGTTGATACAGAAGCCGCCAAGGCTGTCATGGCTACGACCTTACGTGAACAGGAACTGTTCTATAGGATCGTACCTCTGTATCCTTGCTTTCTAAGGAGACGTGTGACTAAGTCTGGTGGATGAACCATGACTGCAGTTTGCAGGATCAGAGCGTCATTAACAGGTCCTAGGACCATTCGAGCAGTAGAGAACCGTTCTCAGTCAAGGCTCTTGACTGGCTGGGGTGGTCCTGCAGTTTTCTGACAGACTCTCTAATCCCCTTTTAATAAGAGCAATGTTACTTTCACATAATTTGGTCACATAAACCTCAATATATGTGTATATGAATATTTTTTTAATTATAAACAAAAAAGCCTGTAACGGCAAGCGTTTGAACATACTTGAAGGTGGAGGCAAAATTAATAATTTGGCCACCGAAGTTGGCACGTTTTATTGAATACACGATTAAATTAATCAATTGAACTAATTATTATTTTCAAATTGAGTCACTCCATTAAAAAAAATAGACAGACGTTAAAATTTTATCTACATGGCACTTAAAAAAATATACAAAAATTAAAAATATTACACGTGGCAAAAAAATAAATAAAAAACTTAAAAGTAAAAATAAAAAAAATCATTCAATACATTAATCCATCTTCATTTCCAATTCCGGTTCTACTAAACAAATATAGGGTTCCTCAATCCTTGAGAAGTCATCTGAGTGTTTGAAGCCAATTAAAGCTTGCGAGCCGATCATTCCGGTGCCGGTGGGGATAATAGCCCAGGCGACCCAGCCGTCGGGCGTGGCCAGAGGAGCAACGAAGGCGACGGAGAGAGGCGATTTTTATTCTCTTGTTTATTATTCCTTCATGTGTTATCCATTCTTCTGCAAACTCTATATCGGAATCATAACTGTCTTGGGCATCGCAACAATCTTAGGTTCCCTCCTTCCAGTATTTGATAGACCTGAATTTAGTAGCGTTCGAGCATCCCTATTTTTCTGGGGGTTTGAATTTGTTCTGGTGATGGTTTAACAGATGGATCTGCTCCAGATCTGATAAATTGTTCTGCTTGGTTTCTTTTCTTTTTATGTTTGGTTTCTTTTCTTTTTCTGCTTGGTTTGTTTTTTTTTACCTCATCTGATAAAATTCCTTATACCTCGTCTTGTTCTGCTTGGTTTCTTTTCTTTTTCTTTTTCTTTTTGTCGAAATCCTATACATTGCTTTTAATTGGGGGAGATTTGGAAATATATGGATCTGGTTATTCTCTTTCATTCTTCTCGGCTGCTCCAGAGGTTGGATTTGGGATTTTGGACTTATGGCCTGCTCCGGTGAATCCATATGCTTTATGTTCGATTTGGTGGTGGATTTTGGTATTTTTCTGTTCCAGTTTTGGCCCTCTTTTTATCTCTGCTGGTCTGCAGTTCGTCGACGTTCTGGTTGGTTTGGGGGCAAAGTGCTGAGACTTTTTGAGGAGCAACTAGGGCCCACAGTTTTTTGTTTTATTTTAATTTTTGCTTAGTCAAATTGTCCATGTCATTAGTTATTTCTTTTATCTTTTTTTTTTAATGTCACGCGTGAATCAAGTTAACAATCGTTATTTTTTTTAACAGAATGGTCCAATTTAACAATAATACTTAGTTCAGTTGGGTAATTTAAAAAATTAAAAGTTCAATCGTGTATTCAATAAAACGTGCCAACTTCGGTAGCCAAATCATTAGTTTTGCCGAAAGGTGGATGTGACGCCCCTAAAATAGGTTCACACAACCCATTCTGAGTCGCCAAATACATGGTACAGAATTCAAATACAAATCTTCTTATAACAAACGATCATGCAAAATACAACCACACAAGCTGTGAGTTTCAATACAGATCGTATATAATACGAAAATATAAACAGTCAAATAAGTCCTCATTACAATTATTATTATACTATTTTATAAAATAGTGAGGACTTTTACAGATCTAACTCGGACCATCACTCCATTTCCCGAATAGTACCAGCGATATTCTCATTTTCTGAAAAGAACAATGAAAGAAAAGGGTGAGCTCAACTAGCCCAGTAAATAATATTATGACTAAAATAATTAAAAAGAAATTATCGTTAATTTTTAATAAATCAGATAAAATATGATGGACAACAAGTTTTAGATCAACAACTGCAGCGAAAATAATAATTTATTAGAAAAATTAAGTAGAGAATGATGTCCATCATCAATATTTTATTCCTGTAACACCAATCAATAATATTCTCAATCAACAAATTATCCATGCACTACGGGCCAATGCTATTTGTTTATATCACCAGTTGTTATGATCATGTCAAACATCTGTCCATCTTTGCACTACAGGTCAAAGATATTCATAAATCAACAGCTCATCTTTGCACTACGGGTCAAATATAACTTTCACCACAATATAGGACTGAGGATGATGAAAACTGATATATAGAACGAATCCAGTGAGATCAAGGACAAATATTAGAGAATTTATCCAGAGTTCAAGATGAAGATCAAAACATTGATACAATCAAAGATAATTTGGACAGAAAAAAATATATAATTTTTTATTGATAGTAACTCATCATGACAAGACAAAAATTCATAAAAAGTTCAAATCAATATTTCAGTAAATGATATTAGATGAAGTGCAAAACTCAAAGAATTTATGATCATTTCAGGAATTATAGAAGCAATACTTATCGTAGTAAGTTTAAATTTAGGAATATGAAATGAAATATTATCACTTTCATAATATGAAATATGAAATAAAATAATATTCTTTTATGAATATTGAAAGAAAATAACATTATTTACGAGAAAAATAATATCCTTTACCTTAGTAAAATACTAAATCTGACTGAAATATCGTATATTATGTTGAGGAATTCTTGCACCGTTATCCACACTCAAAATATTCTTATACTCACAAGAAATACGCTCAATATTATAGAGAAAAAATAATTATGATTCTGGTGTGATTTTTATTTCTAACTAAACACCCTATTTATAGAAAATGTTTAACACACCAGGATTGACAAATGCAACCCGGTGGCTTTCTTCAGCACACCATACTTTAAAAATGAGCACACCACCTTTGAAATCAATTTCTAACCTAACTTCCACCCACCACATGTTTATATAATATATATATATATATATATATATATATAAATATTTATAATTATTAAAAGAATTTTATTTTCATTTTTTTCCTTCCACCTCATACCATAAAATAATATCATCATTGAATTATAAAATTGTATTATTATATTATCACATTATACTGTTATAATATAATATTATAATAATATATTTGAATAAATATTTTATCGGAGAAGATAAAATGCCAACTTTCAACAAATGTCTCATTCCTCATTTCTATCAAAATTGGATAAATATTTACTTATCATATTTATCAATAATTTTTATTTTATTCATCAATTAATATTAAAGAATCACAATATTAACAACTAGGTCATTCATAGGAAAGAGGGGGCTTTTCAATAAGAATTTCTTCTCATTGGCGCGAAATTATATAACCTAACTCATTTGCTCGACAGAATTTTATAGACATTGTCAATAATGCTATCTAATAATATTATTCAAATAATATGAATTATTAATTTAATAATATAAAATACTGTGCAGTGGTTATTGTGACAATTATTGAATCAATAATAAAATTATAACGTAGCAATTATTGAATCAATAATATAAAATATTAAACAGTAATTACTGTAACAATTATTGAGTAAGTGACTTCTTACGTAAGGACCAATAATTCGAAATACTATGCAATATCGTGTGCTATTGTGCAACAACGCATATTACTGTATTTTTATCACCGGGTATTTCAACAGTTTAACGGTAACAGTTTTACTGTTATTTTTATAAAAAGGTTGTTTCTGTCGCTTTCTATATCCACATTCATTCCGTTATGAGGTCCACCAATAATTATGCCGTCATACGAATATTCTTTGACAACAAGAATATTCCTCGACCAACCGAATATTCCCGACACAACGAATATTTTATAACCAATTGCTTACTTTATAAAATTTGTACATCTCACCTATAACTAATCACATTTATCAAATCAACACCTTATTATTTCAAAATAATATATAAAAAAATTAAATCTTTATTCATAAAAGTTGAGGTTTTTCAGTGGAACTCTGAAGTTGCATAGCTACTTATAACCTAAAATCAAACCCAAAAATTATTAAAATAACATTAATAAAAATATAGGTAAAATAAATATTATATTTGGTCAAACTAACTAATTTAAAAATAAGTTACAAATTTTTACTTTTTTTTTTGTTTACTTATGATCAACTTATAAGTCACTGACAAACATGACAATAAAGACGGTTATCACTAGTTATGGGTAGTTTAGTCAATTGGCACCATCCTTATTCCCTGAATAGAGCCGGTAAGTGAAGCCTCTTGGTCAAGGAAAAATATACTATTTCTATTACCACTCTTTTGCTAAAAGGTGAAAATATATTCCAAAAGATGAAACGAATTTTGTCCTTTTTCCTAGGTTAAAGATTGCTTTACATTTTTCTAAAACAAAAAAGAAAAGAAAGAAATAAAAAGATAGAGAGATAAATAATTAATTCTGAAAGAATTTATTGTCAACCTCTTTTAGATATGAATCTCTCGTATTAATATTTTAATTTCAATTCGGACTTGATTCACACTCTATGTTATAAAAAATAAATAAAAAAACTGAGTCTTTACTTAAAAAAATACGTTGACACGAAATAATATTTTTTCAACTTTCTCAAAATGAAATATATTCCAAATATATGTCATATTTTCTTACTTCGACAAAATACAAATATCTAAATTTAATATTTGTAGATACTTTTTCAAAAATGAAAATGAAAATTTTATGTTTTTATTCGCATTAATAGTAAGCGGGATCAAATTATTTTAAAAAGAATTTGTAGAATTATCATTTTTATTTGTGAAAGTATTATTGTTTTTTATTAAAAGTTTAATATCAACTCATTTAATGAATATTTTTTTCCCAAGAATGTTTTAACAATATAAGTTGAGGCATTAACTGAAGGAGTTACTCTTATCATATTCTCACTACAAACCGAACAAATGACGTCTAAATGAATTATAAACCGGTTATAGGTTGCCAAAACACGTAATAAACACCAAATATAATTGTGTAAAATAGCAATACAGCTGACTCATCATATATAACTTAATTTTAAATTACACTGTAAATATGATTCATTAAGATAAGTTTTACATTCGTCAACCCACATACACATGATCTTGGACAATGAACTATGAAATTATTCCCTCCCTTCTTTTTTATTTGTAGACATTGAGAGTGAAATTTATTTATTTTTATTTGTCTTTTGTAAATTTGAAGAAAGTATTAATCAGCACCGGCCCTGGGCTAAAGCTCAAGGTGTCCGGGCTTTAGGCCCACCAAAATATAAAAGTTTTTAGGGCTCCCAAGACTAACCCGTTGGAACAGGGGCCTTGTTACAGCAGTCTTTTTATTTATTTTTGCTACATGATTTCTTTCAGAACAGTTTTACTGCAAAAGGAAATACATCCGATATTTCAGCCTCAAAGTCAAAGATCAGCTCAAAGTTTAACATACGATATGTATGTTAAAATTAATTTCTCAAATCTCAATCTTCATTCATTTTCTAATTACTTTCCCACCCATTAGTGCCTTAATTAGTATATAAAAAGAGGGAGAGCAAGCGAGATGAAACACTGGAATCACCAAATAACACATCAGTGCAACAACATATGTTCTAATTTCCAAAACCCTTCCTTCTTCTCCTCTCTCATCGAGTGGCATATTAAAGGCTCAAGTGTTAAATGTTATTCCTTCCCACAAATTTGAAGCTAATTTCAGGTAATAATTTTATTTTTTAGGGTTTTGAAATTAATTATTTTGTTGAGATTTAGAAGCATTGTTTAATTTAATTGGGTTTGATGACTGATTGGGTAGATTTGTTTATGCTATTATGAATCAAGTGAAAAATTTAATCTCTTTTGGGTTTTTTTAATTGTTTGGGAGTAGTGCTTAGACTCTTAATAAATGAGACCCTATTTGATAATTAATTTATAGATAATCACGAGATTATGCTGGAATTTTACAGATTTTTAAATTTTAATTCACCATAACTCCTAAAAAATATATATCTGGATCTGAAAAGAAAAAGAAAGAAAAAGTATATTCAAGTGATGTCTTTGAAGTTTGAACTAATTACTTTTTTGACTTAGTTATAATGTGATATATCATATCTAAATGATGCTTTAGAAATATTGAAATAGTCGATTATTATATTTAGTATTCTTTCGTATTGATGCTTTTTTGTTTAGGAAAAGTTCTTAATTTTTTTTATGCCTATCTTAATAGCAATTCGCAAAAGGTACCAATTTTTTTGTTGTCATTTTAGGCCTGAAAAACTCAGGGCCGATCATGGTTTTAATAAATATTTTTTTGTATTATCTTTATATTAAATACCAATTTATTTCTCTTTCATCTTTTTCAATAAATTTTAAAAAGATAATATTGAATTTTTATAACTATGTTGGTGGTGATAAGTGTTTTTTTTGCTCACTCTACTTCATGTCAACTAACTCATTTTTTTTATAGTCAACTAGCTATATTTTACTTTACTAACAAAAAAATCAAATTTTGTATTGATTGTTAATTTTTAACAGAACTTTGACGTGACACTTACGTGACTTAATTTTTTCAATATAAATTGATGACTAGACCTAAACATGCTTATGTGTAATTAAAAAAATTATTTTAAATATTTTTCACAATTATTCACCATCTGAGGGTAAATATGTCAAATCATATTTTTCTAACATTAAAATTAACTAAAATTAAAATACCCATTTTTTTTATTTAATTAACAAAACACAATTTATTTTGAATTTTCCGCTCATCTTAATAAACGATCAAGACCGTCTAAAATTTGGGATAAATCTCACTGTCCATTATATCATCTTTAACTTCAAAGGAAAAAAAATTATTTTTTTTCACTCTCAGATCCTCCTCCCGAGCTCGTCTTCTACTTTCTCCATTCTCTAACGCCAGTAATCTCTCTTTTTCTTTTTCCTTCGTACGTAATGTCGGAAGCACGGACAATACGACTAGATAGTCAATACGAAAGGTAAACTTGATCTCTAAAGAGAAGAACAACACCAGCCTCATCAAGAACACGAGCAAAGGCTACAGCCTCGTCAACAGATTTAGCAACACTGATGGTTTCACAGGCCTGTAGAATCTCCTTATACCCAATCACCTTTTTCCCCTCGGTCCCCAACTTCATCTTCAAGGCCACATTCACCAAGCTCATCAGCTTCTTTCGCCTCCGAGAACAATATAGCAGTACCGTCGTCATTCTCCCCTTCCCCTTCTTTACCACCATTGTTGCCGGCAGAAGAAGTCGAAAGCGAGGAGTGCAAACTAGTGTTTACGGTGGTGAAACAAGCACAGTACCTAAAATTATTAAATCTAACGGCCGATGTGGTATTTTGTCTTAACAAATTACACGACGACCTCCACATCTTAATTTATTTCTTCCACTACCCCAAGACTCAACCTTTCTCTCTCTCTTTTCTATATGAATATTATTGTTCCTCCCTTGCTGCTGCTGTTGCTTTTGCTTTTGCTATGTATTATTACTCCGGTCATGTAAAGTTAGATACTTTATTTATAGATTTCAAATAAACCACGAAATTAACTACTACTTTAAATAAATTGAAACTTCTTTTTTCTTTTTCTTTTTCTAGATCTAGCCAGTTCTACTTCTATATCTAAATATTCAAAACTAGATTTGCAAATTAATCTTATTTATTTTGCATTTTCAATCTCAGATCGTAACTGAAAACAAATTTAGAGAAAAATAAACTATAAAAAACAGATGGAGATAGTTAGAGTATCCAATTATTATTTTTTTGTGATTGGTCAGGATGAAGGTGTGGAGAGAGAGGATAAATAATTGGTAGCCAATGGTGTGACAAGAAAGAGGAGAAATAATAAGCCAAACCCATTTTCAATTGACTATAGTGTTACCCAGAAAACTGGAAATAACTTAGCAAAAAAAAAAAACTGAAAATGGTGGATACAAGTCCTATATATTGGAGAATCTGACAGGTCATGAAATTGAGCAGACATACAAATGACTTTTCGAGACACTCGTTGGATATCAATCGGGTTTTTATAGGTTCGATTCAAAACAAGTTTGGAGAAATAAAGTCCTCCTTCATAGAATTAATCAAGGTGCAAAGCTTTGACATTGATGGTATTGCAAGGTGGGTTAGACCGTGGTATGATTTGTGAGTGAGTTTTCAGTTCTCTGTTCTGATCTTGAATATGAGTTTTTTTTTCTTTCTTTTTTCTTGTTTTTTTAAATTAATATTGTTTGTTAAGTTAGAGTAGAAGGAAAAAAGTATAATAAAAAAATAAGCTGGAAACTTTATTGTTTTTTATACTATTAGTATTGTTATTAGGAATTTTTTAATATGTGCTCTTAGGGCACATGCTAAGCACACAGTTCAAGAGAATATTCTCTTAAATTGTGTGTTTATTCTTTTGAACTTGGTACAAATGCAGAAAGCAAGAGAATATGCACACAGTTCAAGAGAATATTCTCTTGAACTGTGTGCTTAGCATGTGCCCTTAGAACACATGTAAGGGCACATGTTAAGAGGACCCTTATTATTATTATGTTTTGCATATTAAATATCATGTTGGATCATTATTGCCGCATCAGATTTTTTTTACAACTCATCATCATGTGTCAAATTCTGTTTAAAGTCAAAAGACTTAACGGTTTGTAAGAAAAATAAAGTTTAGTTAGTCGAATGTAAGAAAAAAAAAATTGAATTAGTTGGTTATAAGCTGACCTAAAATAGAGTGCTGTAAAAAATAATTATCCTCTATCTTCGTCAATCAAACAAAGTACTTGTTGTGTTCTTTGATTTTTGTGTATTTTTTCTAAAATAAAAAGTAAAACGTAACAGAGATAGTATAATTAAGTTAAAAAATAATGCTACTATCACATAAATTTTGTTATATAATTTTTACATACACTCACATATATATTGTGGGTCCCGCATATCAGACGGAGCCCCGCAGTATGTATGTGTATGTAAAATTTTTTATGTGATAGTAGTATTGTTGTTAAGTTAACTTAAAATATGGAATAAATTATAATATATATGCGGACAGAAAAATTGAACCTAAGTGTATTTGAATTTTATTTATTTTTATTTTTATTTTCATTGAGGGTCAAAATATAAATAACTAAAATTCAAATACAGTCTAATTTTTCTGTACAATTTTCATGTCACATCTAGAGTTTTTGTTCTGACTGATGTGAACACGAGGCATAATACTCTTCCGTCTTCTTATACAATATTAGTAAATTAAACAATATTTAATTGAGGGTTAATTACAAAATTTTCCCTCAAAGTTTTATAAAATTTTATTTTTAATCCTGAAAGACCAATTTTCTCAATTGTATTCCTTCAAGTTTAATTTTTTTATAAAAAAAATAGAAGTCAACTGTGAACTTAGAGGCTGTTTGATTAGCACTGAATGACTGAATGGCTGACCGATTCAGTCATTCTGTGCGTTTGTTTTTGGGGAAAAAATCATCAGAATAGCTGAATTGATCAGTCATTCATACGATTTGGGCTGAATGGTTTAATCTCATTTTTTTGGCTGAATGGACTGCTGAATGAATTTTTTTTTAATATTAACTATTATATTAAGTAATATTAAATAAATTGAACACAATTTTAAATTTTTTCAGAGGAGTAAAATAATAAAAATATATTATTCATATATTTCAGACAAATAACTTTTTTTATTCAGATTCATCATATTCAAATTTAAATTTATTCAATTTTTATCAACAGCTCCTTAGAGGCAACAACTGAACTAATTATACAGTAGGTGCTGAGTCTATCACTCTATATATCTATATCTATTTGTTTAATATTGACAGATCTGGTCTCTGATAATTAACTCCCACGCATATGCCACGTAATAGTAATGGAAATTGCATGATTGTTTCTTAATTAATGGAATATTGATTGTAGAATATTCAAAATGGTGAAGCTGATACAAATTCCTCCTTTGCATTAATTCCCTTTTGGCTTTTTCGTCTTTCTACAATTAAGAATTCCCTTTATTTTTATTTTTTTAAATTACGGTTTAAAAGTAAGTACATATAAAACCTTTTTAATTATGAATTGATTCAAATATAAAACCATTGCATTAATTCTTGACAAATTGAAATTTGATGAAAAATCTACATTTTCATCATAATGGTGAAAAAAGTGTCGGATTAATTTTTTTTTTTAAACAATTATACTATCCAATATTATAAATTAATTGATCGATTTTGATTTCAATTATACTATCTAACCCGCCTTGCAAACTATATAATTTCATCATAATTAAAGAATTCCATTTATTCCGTTTTTGAGTGTGTTTAATAAGTAAACACATAAATTAAAAAAATATAATTAATACTCTGTCTGCTCGAGTCTATTGAGTATTAAAATAATAACATTATATATTTTAAAATTAATTAAAAAATGAAAGAGAAAAGATATATTGTTATTTTATTGGATCAGTAAATTAGTTAAAAATATGAGATAGAACAAATTTGTGTTTAATGTTTAGAGATAATATGAAAAGAGGAATGATCCATATAAAGCGTTAGCTATCTACACTATTCCAGCTAACTCATCTCCTGCCGTTCAATGGAAGATCTAACGGTTAGATTGGGGCTGAACTGCTACTCCCTCTGGAGCTTAGCCAAATTCTTTTATTTTGGCCGCTATTCCCTTTAGCTAGTTAGAGGGAGTAGCGGCCAACATAAAAGAATTTGGCTGGATCAAGGACTTAAAATAATTATAATTTAAATTAAAAAAATATTGTTAATTAATACTCCATTCCCTAATTATTTGGTTCACAAATATAAAGAATTATAAAGCGAGTAGTAGACTAATACAAGGAATCGTACTTGATTTGGTAATTTGAGAGTAGTAATTGAATACGTAATTTGTTTGAGTAGGAATATAATATAAACTCAATCACTATTTCTTATATGGATTATCAATAATACTAATTAATAAAATAAGTACATATAAGGATAATTACTTATTATCGCCTTATAATTATTAATTATAAATAAGAAATAGTGATTGAGTTTATATTATATTTCTACTCAAACAAATTACGTTACCAAATCAAGTATTATTCCTTGTATTAGTCTACTACTCGTTTTATAATTCTTTATATTTGTGAACCAAATAATTAGGGAATGGAGTATTAATTATCAATATTTTTTAAATTTAAATTATAATTATTTTATGTCCAGCCAAATTCTTTTATAGCCGCTAGAGGGAGTAGCGGCCAACATAAAAGAATTTGGCGCTAGAGGGAGTAACAGTGCGGCCCCAATCCAACCATTAGATTTTCATTGGACGGCAGAAAATGGGTTAGTTGAAGTAGTGTCCATAACCAACGCTTGATATGGATCATTTCCTATGTGAAAAAGATAAATATATAATTATTTATGGGTTTTTTTTTGGGTTAATTACATATAATAGTACATTTTAATAAAATATTATAAAAAAAGTGCATAAATAAAATATTTACAAAATTAGTGCATATGTAATACTTAATTACAAAAAGAGTGCAATCTTATCCCTATAATTATGGCCCATGATTATCTCCATTATCTCTCTCAATTAATTAATATTTTATTATCTCTTTCCTCCCCTCCACTTCATCCGCCTCCCTTCTCCCTCCACCCTCCTCCCGCCTCCTGCCTCCCTTTCTCCTGCCTCCCGCCCCGCCCCGCCCCGCCCCAACCCCTCCCCTCCCCTCCCCTCCCCTTCCTCCGTCTCCCTTCTCCTCCCGCCTCCCCTCCTCCCGCCCCCCTTTCTTCTCCCCCTCTTTCCGCTCCCCTTTCTCCTCCCCCCGCCCCCTCCCCCTCCCCCTCCCCCTCCCCCTCCACCTCCTCCCGCCCCCCTTTATCATCCTTCCGCCCCCACCCCACCACCTCCCCTCCCTCCGCCTCCCCCTCCCCCTCCTCCCGCCCCTTTCTCCTCCCCCTTTCTCCTCCCCCCCCCCCACGCCCCACCCCCCACCCCTACCCCCTCCTTCTCCCTCTCCTCCCGCCCCCTTTCTCTTCCCTCCGCCACCGGTCCATTTTTCACCTCCACCGGTAACTAAACCTTCGTACGTTGGTAACCAAATAGTCATACCAAGGTAACCAAACATTCATACCAAGGTAACCAAATATTTATACCAAGGTAACCGAACCTTAATATGATGGTTTTCTTAATATGAAGGTTTGGTTACCTTGTTATGAATGTTTGGTTACCTTGGTATGAAGGTTTGGTTACTTTGGTATGAAGGTAACCAATTCAGTTTTATTAGGTTACCAATTTATTTTGAATTTGATGTAGTTGGTAACCAAAATTAATGCAGTTGGTTACCAAACCTTCTTATAAGGTAACCAATTCAGTTTTATTAGGTTACTAATTTATTTTGAATGTGATGCAGTTGGTAACCAAACTTTCTGATAAAGTAACCAATTTAGTTTTATTTGATTACCAATTTTATTTTGAATGTGATGCAGTTGGTAGCCAAACTTCGTATAAAGGTAACCATTTTAATTTTTGTGGGTAACCAAATCGTCAAAAAAAATTCAGAATAGTAACTCCGGCGATATGGTGGTGGCGGCGGCGGCGATATAGCGGCGGTGGCGGGAGGCGGCGGAGGAGGATGATGAACATTAACTCCTTCATAATTTTTTGTTTTTAATTTCCTCATTTTGATTTGAATTTTGAATTATAGATTTGAAATTGTTGTTAGATCCAAAAGATTTGAATTTGAATTATTAGTTATCCTTGATTTTAGGCTTCCTTATTTAATTTGAAATTCAATGGTTTGAATTTTTTGCACTTTTTTTGTAATTATTTTGTAGATGCACTTTTTTTGTAATTACTTTCTAAATGTTGTATAGTTCTGTAAAGGACTCTTTTTTTTTTGGGATATAGATTTCGGAAACTTTAACAAATGGAGGTAAGCTGAAAACAGGGGATTATAAACTTGGTTATCAACGTTGTTTTGCTTTTCTTTTGGTTTCTTTAAAAAAGAACACATGAATTAATTCAAAGAAATTAGACACGATACGAATTGTGGGGTAAGAGAGGAGACTATCAAGATGAATAGGGCATCGGGCCTATATCAATTAATTAGGCTTACTGTTCAAGTTGGGCTGGTGCTAGCCCACCCAATAAGAGGCTGAATTATTTTAGACAATTATCTTAACAAAACACTAAGCTTTAGGTGGTGTTTGTTTACCACTTAATACATTTTAATAGTTTCACATTTGATTCGGTAATAGGGTAAAGTTGTTTAATATTTTTTTGCCTCTTATCGTCTCTTAATCGGTAAGAGGAAGATATAAATCTAAATCATTAAATATTGTCTCTTAACGAAAAACTTAAATCTATGGAGCTTCTATAAATATCGTTTTACTTTCAAATTTTAATATCATTATTGAGTTCTGAAAAGTCAATTTAAGATATTTTTAATTTAAAAGTCATTCAAATTTTTATGATTTTTAGTTACCAAACAAATTTTTAAGTTATCAGATAATCTAATTTATTAAAATATATTAACTATTCAAATTTTAATTGGCCAATTTTATCAAATGACACCTTACTCCCTTAAAGAAAAAGGAGAACAATTCGCTACGTCCAATCTCACTCATCTTTTATATATAGGGGAATGATTTGTTATATATCTAAAACGATCAAATATCATCTTATCGTTCAACACACAAATAAATGATCGATATTATAATTAAAATTACGACATCCATTACTATTAATAACGGATGACTAGTACTAATAGTAGTGGATGACGAGTACTATTAGTAGCGGATGGTGGCAAATTTATAATTAATTTTGTTTATTATCCGCTACTAATAATAGCATATGTATCTGTCGTCCACTACTATTAATAGTGAATTATCTTTTTGCAATTTTAATATGATCGTTGAATGATATATTGGACGCTAATGATAATGTTTGCCCTATTATGATACATAACAATTGCTTGTTATGGGTCAATTCTCCATATATATATATATATATGTATGTATGTATGTATATATATAGGGGTAATAATTCATAACAAGTATTTGCTATAAATTAATTTTGGGCAAAGGCTAAATGGACGTCCGCCACTAAGATTGGCGGACATATATTTTTTTTACCAATTTATCTCTCAAGTCGACTTTAATTCCAATATTTTTTCTTGAAATACATGAATAATATTGGAAGAAAAGTTAGAAAGTAGGCGAAAACCATAGGTCACTTGGATTTATTTCATGACTAATTCGTACAACTTTAATAATATAGTGACTTAAAAAAAGGGTACAAAGGAACTATTATATGTTGGGCGAAAATGCTAAGAATTTTTATGAAGCCGCACAACAGTCATTGATCAAACACTACTCAAAAACTCTAAAATTTAGATCCATAATCTCAAAAACATTTAATTAGATATCAAAAAAGACTATCCTACTTGATGAAAATTGCAACTCATATTCTTTGTTTATTTTTCCCCAAAATTAACACCATATCATCCCTCTTTTAAGATCCAATGAGTCCCACCTTACCAACCAATCCATTTTTCATTTATGTCATTAATTGACCCTTTTTTACAAGGGTTAAACCCTAAGGCGGGGTTTGGTTTGTGAAATAGAAATTTGATATAATGTAATAATTTACGTGATACAATAAAGTTGTAATGTAATGGTAATATGTTATTACGACATATTTGTTTGATTAGTCCTTGATATCTGTGTAATAATTGTAATATTATTATATTATGTTCAAAATTGTGTTTGGTTTACTAAATTATACTAATATGATTGTATGTAATGAATAAAGTAAATTGTAAGTTGAAATGTCAAATCAATTGTAAACATTTACTGCTTTGTGTTACTACACCTATTGCAATCGGCTAATACATCCACCGGTGGTTGTAATGAAAAACTAAAAAATAGATATAATAGCATTACTTCCGTGATGAGCTAATCCTTCCTTGTATATAAAGGCATTACAGCCGATCCACCAACGAAGTCGACTCTGAATTAATTTGAGTCAATTTCGTTCAATTTTCTGAGTTATTTATCGAGTTTGGTTCAATCTCAATTAATCGATTCATTTTCATCGGCTGGCTTAAGCGTTTCGTCTTTCGAATTCATTGAATCCGTTTGGTCATCCTCTTCAGCTTCCACCCCTCTTCCACTTCCACAGAGTTCCTCTTCCACTTCCACTTCCCCCTCTCCCTCTTCCACTTCCTCTCTCCTCTCTCTCTCTCTCTATATATATATATATATGTGTGTGTGTGTGTATGATTATGTGGATTTATTGGGTTTATATTATGTTAAATTTTACTCTTTTGCTACAGATCTGATATCACTTCGTTTATCTTTCCAGAACCACGTTCGATTTCGGTTTTGTGGGTTGAAAATAGCTCGATTGATCTGATTTATTCGATTGCCCTTCCTGTCGATCGCTTCTTCCTCTTCCCAATTGTTCACGAAAATTCTCTTTGAGAAGTGACAAATAGATATCGTCTATGAAAGAAACAAATTGAGGATCTGTTTTCATTATGTTTTGTTACTTTTAATTGGTTCCTTTGCTTCTCACCTCTTAGCTAATGGATTGACTGTTTTTGCAGATTTTTTATGAGTCATTTGATGAAGATTTCAATGGACGATGGATAGCCTCTGAGAAGGATAGTCACTGGACATGAGGAATCGGCTAAGTTCGATATGGTCTTGGTTGAGAATGAAGGAACCCAAGAAATTGACCCATATCGATATGGATGTACGGTGAGTTTTCTTGATTTTGTTAATTCACATCCCTTTTATATTAAGTTTCTTATATTGAAAATGGTTAATTTTTGTGTACATAATTTGCTAAGGTATTTCACACTACTTTTTGTTAATTTAGAGTTATCTGACATGGTGCATATAAACTGTTTGGTGAAATACTCCAATGAAAAGATATACTATTGAGATGCATGTCGTTGTCTGACTGATGTGGTGATTAACGCTCCAAATTTACGAACTTTTCAATATTTTGGAAGGTTTCTCTCATATTTTGCACACACTTCACCTATATGTATAACTGAACTAGACATACGTGGAGACTATTATTTCTCCTTTTTTAAGTGGAGCAAATCTCTATCTAATTTTAGTTTGGTTCAGGAGGTTGATCTTGAGAATGATAGTGCATTTTGAGGTATGTGTATCAACAAACTTTTTTTATTTATTATCATTGTTTCTTTTTTATTTTTGTTATTGAAATTGATGTTTCTTTTTTTTTCAAACATTAACAAATGTAAGGTATAGATGACTGTTTTGAGGGAGAAGGGATATTAGGAGAAACATTAGTACCTGGACAATAGCTATTTAAATGTAAGGTATAGATGATTGTTTTGTTTTGCCAGCTGGCTTTGAATGCTAAGGGCAGTTGGAACAAGCTAAGAGAACTCGAGCTGCTAAAGTTGAGGATGGTACTGCCCAGAGAGATAGACCCTTTTTTCAGGTTTCCCTCCCTTCATGTATATATTTTTTAAAATTAAAAAAAATTAATCTATACTTCTTTTTTATTTGCATTTCAGCTTTTTTGCCTAGCATTTGGAAGAAACCATAATTCCTCACTTTTGCGGTTGGTACTGGAGAAAAATTGACTTTTAAATTAAGCTAGGACAACCCCAATTCCAGTTTGATGGCTATAATGCAATGCAACCAAATAAAATGAGTGGATTTAATAGCCTTACAATGAGAAAATTTTTATTTTCTTAAAACTACAAAATAACGTTATGTGTTTGAAATTCATAACAATATTGGTTGTATTTGTATAGCATGTTTTATCTGTCTCTTCTCTGAGGATTATGATTGTTCGGCTTCTTTACATTTGTCAAGTCTCTTTCTTTAAATTAGTGCATCTAATAGAATAGAGTTTTAGAATACCTACCAATTTGAACATCAGTTATAGCATAATGTCTTGGAAAGCTTTTTCCCCGATCCAAGCGTTGGAAAACTATTTATCTCTAAATCAAAATCTCCATATTAAGTAATTTATCTGTATATATAATACTATGTATAATTTAGACTAATATAGTAGATGGTTTTTTGAGTGGGATCTTCATAATTTTTTTTCAAGTTGCATGGTGTAAAATTCGGATGAACAGGTACTACTTGCATTTTGCTTTTGACCTTGAAAATTCAAATGCTAATCCTTTTATATGACATGTAGATGTAAAATACCAATAATTGTTTGATTAATGTGTTAGCATACTAAAGTAGATATGTTATTATGTCTTTTAATTTTATTTCAGTGTTCCTTCTGATGATGATGATCTGAAATAGTTAGAAGATTTTATTGCATAAATAGTACGTGTTGCTTTACAAGAAATTAGTAAGGATGGTTTTTTGTTTATCTGTAAAAGATTTTAAAGGAAGCAATGTGAATAGTTTTTGAACTGCTACTCTCTTTATATCTATTTAATTTAAAAGGTTCACTTTGATGGTTAAGATACAAAATCTTTGATCTCTGCAGCTGATAATATTGAAGTCAGAATTTTTCTACAAAAATTTGTTCTTCATTGCATTTTTTTTATCTGAACAGAGAGAAGAGAGAATTGATTAATGTGGTGAATTTTATACTTTAATGTGGAAAACATGAAATGATGATGATTAAAGAAGAGAAACTCATAGTTAAAGATTTGATGCTGAAAACACTCATAAATAGAGACTTGCATTAATGTTGTCCACTTTCCTCCACATTTTGCTTCTCCGATAGCCAAGGGAAAACATGATTTCATATAGATTTGCATAACCATAGAAGCCATCTGTTTTTTTTTCAAATTTTATGATGGAGTTTTTCAATTTCAATAGATAATGTAAAGGCTTAAGAACATGATTTCATATAGATTTGCATAACCATAGAAGCCATCTGTTTTTTTTTTCAAATTTTATGATGGAGTTTTCCAATTTCAATAGATGATGTAAAGTCTTAAGCATATGTCTTTTAATTTATGTATACATGTATCAAATTCTCAATTTTTTTACTTTATTTTCTAGAATTTTATTTGGTGTCCTTTGATAATATTGTAGGAATGTGATGGTACTAAACGAAGTTTTTTCAAAATTAAAATTCAGCTATGAGATTTAGTGTCGATCCTCTTTTTTCTCAGAAGAGTATGTACCTCTCTTTGTATTCCAATTTATGTATTTGTATTTAAACTATCAATTTTATCTATTGTCAATTGCCTTCAAGGCTGTAGTTTTTGTTCTATACTGAAATAATAACTATTCCCTTCGCCCCATAATAAATAATTTTTTAGCTTAAATCACACATACCAATACACAAGTTAAAATGACAAAAATATCCTTAATATACTTTCTTTGTTTTGTTTAAGCTGACTTTTTTTATTGCCTTTTGGTCTCTCTTTCTCTTTCTTCAACCTTTCAACTTCCCAATAAATACGCAATAAATACCATTGGCTGCATAAGGGCACATACGGAAAAATATTTTAAAAATTGTATTGGAGTTCTAACACATCACTTATTTTGAAAAAAAAATGTTAAGCCTAAAAAATCACTTATTGTGGGACGGAGGTAGTATTATGCTTTGATTGTATATATGAGAATATCAGGTAGTTAAACTCATTAATGTTGCTTAATATTTGAGTTGTTCACAAAATATTATTTGTTTGGATTACTTGAGAATACAAACATGTGACTAGCTAGAAAATACAAAGATGTGATTTCTTAATATAGTTGCTAGAATGTTTTCATTTTCGCCAGGTTTAATGAAAAACAGGAATATTATTACATTACACATTCTCCACCTTAATTCTATTATCAGGTTATTATAGTTTAGAAGCATTTGCCTTTAACTTGAAATGAATGATAATGCTGGATGCGTGTGTACACATGTATACAAAATTTGTAAATAATTTATACACAAGTACCATAATTGTAAACTATAAATGCCCTCCATTTTAGCAAGAAAAATAATCCAAAACCCATTTTGGATCAACTGTTTATCACTCCTTTGTTTTGTAGAAGAGTTTAATTTTTTAAATGTTATGACACAATATCGTAAAGTTTATCGTTACAATTTTGTTACTATTTTTTTTTTTGAAACGGGGCGAGAATAATTTTCAGTGTAAGTTGATTTCTTGATTTAATGTTATGTTTGGTGTTTGCTTCATCTCCCCTTTAGCTCATAATCTTTTTGTTTTTGGGTGGTAGGAATTTGGATGCCAGGATGACAAGATGTTTTTGTGGGATATTTGATGGCCATGGTCCATTGGGGCATTTTGTTGCCAAGACAGTTCGAGAATTATTGCCGCTGTCTTTGTTGTGCAATTGGCAGGAGGCATTTGTTGAAGCCTCACTTAACTCGGATTTTGATTTAGAGTCGGGATAAAAGGCTTTAGAGATTTAATTTATGGGCATTCTTACTTTTAAGACTGAGGATTTTAATTGAACAGAGAAGTCGATGGAATGGACTCCGTATTTCCTCTAAATGATGGCCCTAACAAATATGTGAATGCAAACTTTTACTCTTTGCCAGCTTATTGCTTAATATAGCACTGATGATCTTAGATATATGGCTAGCAGGTTGTGTATGTGTGTGGAATTGCAATACTCTTCAATATCCATCGTGTTCAATTGTTGAACGGTCTTTGTGTTAATGTTTATATATACTGTGGCAAAAGATCTATGATTCCTTTCACTTATGAATTTCAAGTCATATGACTGAGCTATTATATATAGTTAGAACTAAGAAGCTTTCTTCCCTTTGCATCAAATCATAACACTATATGTTAAAATTAACTGTTAAATTGCTTTGGGAACAGTTTTAAAATTGTGTCATTAAGTCATGTGGATAATACATATTTTTTTTGTTTAAAGATCAAAAAGATTTTTCAGTTCTTCGAACTAGCCCGTGCATTGCACGTCCTATCAACTAGTACATATAATATGTGAAACAAACAAAAAAATATGTTAAATTAATGTAATAACTTACTTCCTCCATCCCATAATAACTGTCGTTTTAGCTTCATGCACATGGATTAAGAAAGTCATTTAATGCTATCATTTATTAATTAAAATTTGTGTAAAATTTCATCACTACCCCTTTATGGGAAGTTGAAAACTATTAATACAAGGAAGAGAATTTCTTGGGACAATGAGAGAAGGTAGGGGTGATATAGGAAAGTAAATAATTTATTCTCTTAGAAAGTTGTAAACGACAAATAAATTGGAAATTTTTTTTTCTTCTAAAACGACAGTTATTATGGGATGGAGGGAGTATTGTATTATACTCTATTCGTCCCATAATATATGACTTTTTAGAGTTGTACACAAGAGTTAAGGAAATGATTCTATAACATTAAATAATACCCCCTCCGTCCCATAGTTATAGGCTGATTTTCTATTTTGGGATGTCCCAATATATAGGCTACTTACTATTTATAAAATTTAGTTGGTTCATTGTTTTACTTTTATGCCCTTATAATAAATATTCTACCATTACTTTCTTTTTTTGAAGAAACAACATTCAACATCATTATTTTTATCACCACATTTAATGTTGTTGTATTCTCAATAAAAGAATTCAACTTTTTAGGCTTTACTAGTTTAACATATTTTGTGATTGGTTGAAAGTTTATATAGATTAAAAACTCCATCTTTGGTAAAAGTTCTATGGTTAAGGACTTTAATGGTCAGTACACGTTAATCAATTAAGTTGAGAGTTCCAGTGTGATAAGTAAGGAGTAATTAACTTATTCATTAATTCCATATTAAGGGGTATATGTGAATTTTTTTTAAAAAAATTGCCACTTAAACTAACTTAAATGATTTTCTTAAACTATGTGCCAAAAGAAATCAGCCTATAACTATGGGACGGAGGGAGTATCAATTGTCTATAATATTTTTAAATTCTCATAATTACCATACTTATCTCATTTTGGCTCATCTTTAATATTTTCTCATGAGGAATAATTTTAAAAATATTATAATTAATTCTCTTAAATTATATAAAATGATAAATAATTTTAAAAAAATAAAAGCATCTAAAACGTGGTTAGGATGAAGTAGAATTATTAGATTGATTTGACGTCAACCTAACCCTAGTTAATTGATGGCAGCTAAAGTAGTTATGTTCAAAATCAAAATATGCGTAAATGGACAAATTTGGCAGGCAGACAACCCAAGGGAGTCCTAATAAAAGGCCAATTAGGCAGACAGATGTTTACCCAATCACAGCCGAAAATGAGAGGTAGTGTAATGTAGTGTAGGTGATCCAACCTTAACTAATTTATGTTGTCACCTAATTTTGTAGTGAATTTAATGCGAGCTTCATATATGACAAATATTTCCTCTTAAAGCGCTCACCCAACACAAAATATTGCCCTAGAAATATGAATGATTTGATTTTCATTTCTTCAACTGTTTAGCATATAAACTCCCTCCACTGACATTCTGTTTTTTTTAGACTGAAATTTAACATTCTTACTTTTGACAGCAATAAAGGATATCAAAATTTCATGCACCCAAGTCTTATGAGTAATTTGTTATGTGTAGTTTTTCCCTCCACCGACCCATTGATCACTTCACTTTCTATTTTCAAATCTTATATTTTGAGACAGAAGTAATATGTATTTTTTTTATTCACAATACTTTGCAGATGTTTTCTGGATATTTAATTTGAAAAGTAATTTTTGTGACTGAAAATTTTATATTGTTAAAATAAACTTATAAATTCAAATGGAATTTCGTTTTTAAACTTATTAGAGAGTATTTATGGGAGTTTTTTTGTTTGTTTTTTTGTTTGTTGGCGTGGGGTGGGGTGGGGTGGGGTGGAGTGGGGTTTGGGTGGGGTGGGGAGTAAGAAGAATAAGTAGTAGTGAGAGAGTCCATCATTGTTCTAGTGGGTTTTTGGCCGTTCAGGGATCAAGCTTCATTTGTCTATAAATATTGAAACTATCAACAAGCTAATAAACTAAATACGTAGGAATGATTTCATATTATAGGGACCTAACTGAAAACTGGGAATGCAAATGGGCTACTGTTGGCATAATTAAAGGGAATTAAAAAAATTTTTTTTTCCGTTTTTTTCTTTTTTTAGAAGGTTCTCTGATTCTTTCACATGTTAATGGGGACATGGAGTACAAATATTGCGTGAATATCAGAGTGTCATTTTGGCCAAGTTGATAGTTGTTACAGCCATTCTATTTCAAAAATTATCAAAGTGGTCCCTGAACATTTTATACAATTTTTTGTTCTCAATTTTGTACACTTATAAATTATGTTATGGCATCTAATTCAATTTTGTTACTTTGAAAGGATGATTTTACCCTATTAATAAATTAAAATGTTGAAATAGTGAACCAAATAATAGAAAATTTCACAACTTTTAAACCTTTTGATTTATGATTTGACCATTTTAATTTGTGAAGTACAAAATAATTACGACATCGCGGTCTAAATTTTTAGACGTCAAAAACTCATAAAACTATAATTATAGTTGTAACAATAACACATACTTCCCTAATTAATTAATGTTGAGTAGTAAAATGATGGATATATATATCAAAACTACTTTTAATAAAACTAAGAAAAATATTAGTAGTCATTAAAATACTTAAAATTAGGGAAGTACTATTTACACACGTCCACGTGATTCAATCTAACATGAAAGTGGGATCCTTCACTGTATGCTCATGTGAGAGAAGATCATGTAAAAATATCAAAAATACATGTGAAAATATCAATTTTTTTAAAAAACACATTAGTTATTATAACAAATAAATTACTACTACCATAATTTTATGGTAATATGAGTTGTTTCCGAAATAATGTTAAAGATACAACTTATTCTACAACTATTTTATAATTGCTGATGTGGCATACTCCACCTCAGCTTTATGTGGGGCCGAAGACTACATTGAAATAATTTGTTCATCAATATGTTGAGGTGGAGTATGTCACATCAACAAATTATAAAATAATTGTAGAATAAATTGTGTTTCTAGCATTACTCTTGTTTCCGTCCTTAAATTCCTACAACACACCATTTTTGTTTCAATAAATGAAATTAGTATGCATAAGCATAACAATAATACAAGGGATTAGTAGTTTTCACGGTCTAAAGATGACGGAACCATAAATAACCCGACAAGTTTTATGCCCGAACCGAACCGAGTGTGGTCACAGGGTAAAAAATATTCCAAAATTCCAAAACTGGTAACCTGTAAACCTTGAAAAAAGGGGGGCCGAATTCACACATGCCATGACAGTGTAATTTGTTTGAATGCAAACTTATTGCTACAGTATCACCAGTCTCCGTTCCTATACATATAAGTATATATATATAAGCACCCATTACTCCCAATTCCCATATTAGTGTATACACATGATAAGGAGTACTACTATTTGATTTGATTTGATTGGATTCGATTCGATTCATTTTCTCAAAATTTTCAATTTCAGTCCTTCTTTCTCACTCTAAATTTCCCGTACCCTTCTCTCTCTGTCTGTTCTTCTATCTCCTGCTTCTCGGCCATGGCGATTGCAGCGGCAGCTGTTATAGTCCCCTTGGGCGTTCTCTTCTTTATCTCAGGTCTAGTCGTCAATCTCATTCAGGTAACTTTTTGAATGGTTTCTGATTACTGTTTCATATACAGAAGGTTCGATTTAGGAAAATTTAGTACTGATTTTAGCTGATGAGCTCTATTATTTATTACTTAGCCTGAGGATTTGGGGATTTTTTTGGTCAAGTGTTTGTAAATTTTACTGTTTCCTTTTTTCTTTTTTTTTGTGTGTAATACTGATTATGGATTATTTTTTAGGTTTTTGTGACGTGCGATGATTTGTTTGCTTGAAATTCAGTCGCGCGTGTCTTTTGGTCTTCACTTGAGTTCTGCAAACGCAGTCCTATTCACATTTTCTCTTAACGTGTTTTGTTTTTCAGGCATTCTTCTTCGTCCTTGTGCGGCCTTTTTCCAAGAATACTTACAGAAGGATTAACAGAGTGGTTGCAGAATTGCTGTGGCTGGAACTCATATGGCTCATTGATTGGTGGGCTGGGGTTAAGGTAATTATAGATCCCCATCCCTACAAAATACTGTGCCTTTTATCTGTGTTCATGTTTTTCTAGTTGGTTGTAGTCTTTCCCATTTAGATGCTACGTATTAATAATCTTCGAGCACTGCACTTAACAATATTAACAGGCGTGTTTATAGTTTCGAGGAGTTTGATTTATTAATTCCGCTCATGTTTATATTGCAGTGAGATAAATCCTTCACACACATAATTATTGGCCACTTATTAATAATCCACAAATACAAGAATTTTCTTTTTAAGTAGCTGGTTCCTTTTGCAATAGATGATTTTTGAGGCAATGATTTGAATAAAAAATTTCCCTATAATTATTTTCTCCGGTCTCTTAGACCAGTTGGATACTTGTTATATCATTCGCTAGTTAGCATTACTAATGGATAACATTTTTTCCTCAATTTCCTTTTTTTTATCTAAGATATGTAGTTGGTCATTTTGAATCAAGAGGGCAAGTAATTGTCATCATGTTTGCACTAATTAAGACTGTTTTTCCTATTAGTTTTGGCGCTATTTCAAACTAATTCTGTATAACAGTTGCTCCAATGAATAATTTATATCATGCTAGTTTTGAAATGACATAAGATAACCAAAGTTAGTATGGCTATGAGATATTGAAAGAGTAATAGGAGCTTTAAAAGGTCCTAGTTTCTTGTTTTATGCTTCAAGCATTAGCAGGTTCATGTGTAACACGTGACCACGTTGGGACCTTAACGTGACGCATATACTAATTACTAAAGCGGACCTTAATGTGACATGTTTTAATATTCTATAGTGGTTATAGACTCTGTTGTTTTATTCAAGTTACTCAATCTTACCAAATAGGAAATATAAGTGACCATCTTTTGTTGAACAAAAATAACCCGTGTTTCAATGTGCAGTTTGGCATGTTAATTAAGGTGTCATAATTTAGTTGAATTGCTTACTCGAATACCTTTGACTCTGACACCATAGCCACTTGACATGACTTGGATTGACACCGTACTTCGCTTATTGAGAAACTTTATTAGTGCTAATAATTTCTATTTATTTTTTTATTCCATTTTTCTTATGGGTAACTTAACCATTTCTCATTAATAATAATATTATATATATATATATATATAATAAATTGCACATTTTGTACTTAAAAAAGAAGAAGCTGACTAGCTGAGTTAGTAGCATGACTGGCCTTACAACTTTATATGCTATTATTAAATCTGTAATAGCTGGGGATTCCACTATGATTAATGAAATGGTTCTGGTTGCAGGTTAAAATGTATACAGATCCGGAAACATTTAAATTGATGGGTAAGGGAAACAATTTCTTAGTTGAGTGTAATGTGCTTCTTTCCTTGTAAGAAAAGCCCTTTCTTATGCTAAACTTTTGAATTTATGCAATTAAACCTTCCAGGGAAAGAACACGCACTTGTCATATGCAACCACAAAAGCGACATTGATTGGCTAGTTGGATGGATTTTGGCTGAGGTTCGTATCTATAAATTTCTTTCTTATATACATGTATATGAAATGCTCACAGAAATGTACAAACCATGCATGTGAATTCATTACTATAGTTGTGCAAGTTTATGTGTGTTCCAATCTAGTTAAGTTAGTGTTCAGATGTAAATATTTTTGAATTTAGATATGCTTCATGGCTCATGCAAATGAAAGACGTACACTTGCAATACTGTCTAATTTAGGAATGGTTTCTATTCTTGTCTTTGCTATATGTTGTGTCATCTGCTTGCTAATTATTGTTTCCTATAACAGCGATCAGGTTGCCTTGGTAGTGCATTAGCTGTGATGAAGAAATCATCCAAATTCCTTCCAGTAAGTGCTAAAACTCATTGTTTTATAATTTGATTGTGTTAAGGCATTCAACTTGATCTTGAGCTATATTTGGACTATAAACTCTTAATGAAAATTGTATCACACTACATTTATCGGATGGAGAATCGACGTTAACATGTAGATTCATTAAGTTAATACTTATCCAAATTTTTTTATGAAGTTAGTCAAAAAGGAATTGGCTATGAGAATTTAATCCCTGCAGTTGGGATGCATATCGTCGTGTGTGTTATCCCAGTCTTCACCACCTCCTTTAGTTTCTTTCATTTTGCCATTTTCTTATATAAAAACGAAGAGAATATAATACTCTGGTAAAGGCATGCATGCATCTCCCAGGGTTTCTTGAATGTTGGTGTATCCTAAACCATTTGATTCATGGGCGGATCTACCCTTGGGGCAGTGGGGTCAATTTACCCCACTAAATTTTTGGGAGTCAATTTATAATTTGTTTTTGATTTTATAGTGTTTAGTGAAAATAAAAAATGCAGACTAAAAACTATTAAATGTCTCAAATTTCTACTAACACCAACAATCCACTCTTTTATATTGTTTAGTAACTTACATTGAATATTATATTTTTGCAGTTATTGAAATGAGACTATCATTGCGATAGTTTCAAACAATGAAATCTCAAAAAATGTTATTATAAATAATATTTTAACAATATTATTTAGTTTTGTAATTTATTTTAGAGGACACGGGAGGTGAGGGACACCTCCCGCTCTTGTGGGAGGTGTCTCTTATAATAACAGTGTTTTAAAAAATTATAAAATATCATTTTATACATAACATAAGATCGAGGAAGTGCACTCAATTACATAAAACGATATCGATTTTATATAATAGCTCACACAATTATTTGCAATGTTCTTCGCATCTTTTTGCCTTTATTTAATTGTATTTATTTTTTTGTAAATTTTTGTTTTAAAAAAATTGACCCCATTGAACTAATGGGTTGGATCCGCCCTTGATTTGATTATGAGTTCAAATGTTCAATAGACTAAATACCATATATGGGTTGTGAGGCTTTATTTTACTAAACGAGGCTAGTGTGATTTGTTAAAGTATCCCACGCCAAACTCATCTAGCAACCTTCATCCTTAAAAGAATGTTTGAAGTTAAATTATTTTTTGTCATGTTCACAATCCAAAGATGTAATACTAGTGGATTGTGGACCCCACTTAAATTAAGTATCCTATCAAAACAACTAAAAACTTGTTCTAGAGAAGTATTATTATTTTTATGGCAAATACAATACATTTCTTGTTGGGGTCTACTTTTCAAGAATTGAGTGTTGGCTTTCTTTCTTAATTTGCGTGAAAAATGTGCTTAAGACATTCTTTTAAGTATGAAGGCTTATTCAAAATGACAGTTTAGATGAATGTTATAAAATCATACAAGATGCATGATATCTGGATGAAATTTAAATTTGAAAATGATATTTATCACTTATGTATGGTCATATAAACATTTAACTTGATGTTCAAACTTGGCTCACTTGTATACGAGCCTTAAAATAAATTCAAGTCAAGCTCCAACTGCGCCAAACACCGAGCTGATTAATGAACGGCTTATTTACAGCCCTAGACAGAGGAGCTCATAAATATATACTAGCTTGGGAAGCTAAATTTCACCAGTGATAGTGTTCTCACAGGGGGGCATGGGAAGATCTCATCAAAAGGGACAAGTTGTTTCGTATCGTGTTGCGTGACTAGAAGATCTAAGTAACCCGGGACCACTAGGGACAATCATGGGGTTTGCTATTGATGTTTTTCAGGATTATAGGGCCCCTAATACATCACCGGTTCACTTGTTTATTGGGTTATAGGCAGGTAGGGACAAGAAATGTAAGAATATGGAAATGGCTCATCCTTGCTGTCTGTGGTGCAGCTGGAAATAGCCATAGGTGTGGAGTCATAGTTGAAGATGTTGATCTTTGCTTTTCTTTAATTTAGTTGGTGCGCAGAAAGAGGTGAATCTTTACCTCACACTTCTGAATGAGTTCATATTGTTATCTTATTAGTGAAGATAGTTAAAGATGTTTAATTGTTATCGTTTATGACGTTTAAAGTTTTAGATCAATTGTTTCAAGTGACTCCTCATCGTGCCCTTTATTTTTATTTATTAGTTATTTTCTAATCCTTCTGTTGTCAATACCCGAGGCTTTCAGAATTAGGCAGTATGATTCAGCATTGCTCAATATGTGCAGGTCATAGGTTGGTCAATGTGGTTTTCTGAGTATCTCTTTCTTGAAAGGAGCTGGGCCAAGGATGAAAATACACTCAAGGTATGGGATGTGTATATAGATGTGATTATGTGAATAAATTAGACGTGTGCCAATAAATGCATGTTTTCCTTGCTCTCGTTCTATGTGAATGTGTTTTTTGGTCCTATGATTATTTCTTTTGGAATTCTTGGTTTTCTTAAATTTTGCGGGGTTGTTTCTGTAGTTTGGTCTTCAACGCCTAAGGGATTTCCCACATGCTTTTTGGCTGGCACTTTTTGTTGAGGGTACTCGCTTTACACAGGCAAAACTTTTAGCTGCTCAGGAGTATGCTTCTTCAATGGGATTGCCTGCTCCTAGAAATGTTCTGATTCCACGAACTAAGGTTAGGAGTCTGTTTCACTCATGGACTTCAATTTCCTTTTATTTCCCATGTCGATACGTATCATGATAAACTCTGTGTATTTTATGTTTCTTATTAATTTCAGAAACTTGCTTTGTTGCTCATCTTAGAGCTCCAACCTTTCGACATCCTGAGTCCATTTTATGTACAACAGCAGTTGGCTTCCAAATTCTTTTCTATGTACCAAATTGATTGCCTCATAAGAATTTATTGCACCAATGTTATTGTGTGATCTTTGTTTCATATTAATTTAGGGATTGGAGAGTTGCACTTTTTTGGATGAAGTACTTACTATTAACATTTTCACTTGTTCTGTTCGGCTGACTTCTCTTGTATTTTGTCTTACTATCAGTAAATTTTCTTTCCTATCGAAAAATGAAAACTGTGACCTCTTAGAAGCACAAGAGTGCTCTTCGTTTAGGTAATTGTAGCATGCTTTGTCAGCACATTTTCTTATTAACAAATTTGTACATATCATTGTTATTGTCATTATTGTTTTTGTTTTGATATCCTTGGTGCTCATTAGGAATCTATTTTAATTAGGTGGCGTAGCGAGACACTAGCCCTGACAATCATTTATTTGAATACATTTTGTTTATTAGTTATTCCAGTTCTTCTGAGTTCCAACTAACTAGTACTATGTTTGCATTTGGTGATGAGTTACTATATGTTTACTAGAAGAATAGACTTTTGCTTACTTTGTTTCTAATCAAAATTTTAAAAAGTAGGGGAGCTGTGTAAAATTTAATGGAAGTTTTAAATCTACCCTCCCATACTTTAAGACAAAGGGTAACTGGGCAAAGAATAGGGGAGCTTAGTTTCTGAACAGTAAAAAAGAACGGGAAGCAAATTGTATCCGATGGAGGAATTTCCATCTTATCAATTTTCTGTGTAGAGTTGGACAAAATTAGCCATCAAGATTTTTAGGTAATGTTTTTGGGTATGAATCATCCTTTTTCTAATCATGGAGGGAATTCTTTTTGATCAAGCGAATGGTTTAAGAATTTTTAGTGAGTGCACATATAATTCAACTGAAATGGGGTAGACAAGGTGGTCTTTTATTTTCTTATTTATTACTATCTGTAGCTGAGTTATTTTCTTGTGGATTTGCCGGTTTGATTTAAGATGCCCTTGGTTAATGTTGAAAGATCCAAGATGACTGTCATATGAGAACTGCATGCACTTTTGTGTTGATTTCAACATTAGGAGTTACCTTATGGAAAGCTTAATAGATGTTGAAAATATTAGTCATGCTGGTCATTCTGTTATGAGGAGGTGAGATGATTAGGTATTAGCTTTGAGCTATCGTTGAATTCTTATTTTGAAACATTGTTTGAACAAAACACGTACCAACATGGACACATGCAAGGATGTGTAACATTGCCACCACAAAATTACAGATATAAATCTTTTTTGGTTTGTTATTGATAGATTTCTATGATTCCAGCGTAGCATCTTGAGGAACCATATAATGATTTGTAGAGTTGTGATAATTTTTTTTGGATTTCAAACTCATGTATGGTGTTGTACAATGGTTGGCTTCTGATTATGATTTAAAACTGTACCAATGAAATCTAGGATCTATAGATTTCTTTCACCGGCTCTCCTTTTTACCTCCCTGCAAGCTTCTTTTTTGTATTTCCTGACCATATTATTGGAATTGGTCTAGATCATCTAATTTTATAATCTGTTCTTTTCAGGGTTTTGTTACAGCAGTAAGTCACATGCGTGCATTTGTTCCAGCTGTTTATGATGTAACACTTGCTATTCCCAAAAGTTCGCCTCCATCTACAATGCTAAGACTCTTTAAGGGTCAGTCTTCTGTGGTAAGTCAACTGAACTTGAGAACTTTGAGCAGTTGAATTGAACAGTTTGCATATGTGGTACTGGTAGCCATTGGATTATATTTTCAAGTTCCTTTTACATTGTTTCTCCTTACGTGTAAATACGTGTAACAGAATCCTTATGCTATATCCTTATGATATATTCTTATGCTATATCCTTATGTTAAGGTATCGTTTATACCTGTACCTTTTTTAAGAATAAAAGGTTGTTTGTGCCATTTTTTATTAGCGGTATGTTATAATTTATACCCCTCCATTCCATAATAATAGTCGTTTTCATCACATTGATTAAGAAAGTCATTTAATACTATCATTTAATAATTAAAATTTGTGTGAAATTTCATCACTATCCCTTTATAGAAAGTTGAAAACTACTAATTCAAGAGAGAATTTCTTGGGACAACGAAAGAAGTTAGAGGTGATATAAGAAAGTAAATAATTTATTCTCCTAGAAAGTTGTAAACGACAAATAAATTGGAACGCATTTTTTCTTCTAAAAAATCTATTATTATGGAATGGAGGGAGTAGTATTGTAGCTTCAAATCACTGGACGGATTCACAAAGTTCATCCTAAAGGGGTAGAAAGGTAGATTGTGATTTTTCTTTCTTTTATAGAAAATAAATTTTTAATAGATGAATGGAGAGAAAGGTAGATTATCATGTGTCAGTGTAACATTCGGTGGTTACTTTTTATTAGAAATTATGTGATGATAACTAGTACTCCAGATGAATGACTGGGAATAGAGTCTCTCTGATTGTATTGCTTTTGTACTAAAGTTGTGGGTTGTGTTACTTGGACTCACTATTTTTGGTGGAGTACCCGTGTCAACACAACACGACACTAGGTACGGGTGCGGGATTCGTACGGGATCCAATCACAGAAATCCAGATACGATTGTTTTTGCAGGTGGTTCATCGGAGAATAAGAGACAAGGAAGGAGGAAGAAGAAGAAAGAGAAAAGAAAAAGAACAGAAAAAGTGGGAGAAAAGGAAAATGGCCCCACCTCGGTACTGTTGATGAATAAAGAAAGTTGTCTCCTGGGAATTCAAAGGGCAAAAAGCAGCCTTGTATTTTACCGAAAAGTAATTGTGGTACAGCTGTGCGGTACAGCTGGATGTAACATGCTTTTACCGAGAAGTAAGTTGTGGGGCCAAAAACTCATTCCATCAGTCTGTGCGTGTATTGGTTAGGAGAAGGACAGAGATTTACTTTTAATATCAACAATTCGAACAGGCTATGCCCACATGAATAAGTTGACTGGTATATGACTAGATAAAGAAAAGGCAATATTAATTCTTCATACCACTTTGCTTCCAAAACAAATCAGTGGTTATGCCAAAAGGCACATCAAATAGCCGTAAAAAATGATCCATTCTTTTAATGTAAAAAATATTTATTATTTGACATTAAATTTAAAATATAAAAAAATATATTATATGTCGTATCCCCGCACCTGTGTCCAAATTAGGATTCGTATCTGCGTATCCTCTATTTTTTGACTTCACGTGTCCGACACCTAGATTCGTACCCGCACCCGATACCCACACCCGAGTCTGAGTAACACATGCTGTGGGATGTGCTAGCAAGGAAATGGCCAGGCTTAGGAGTTAGGACATCTTGTGATTGTGTTTAGTACTGAAATCATGTGATTGGATTTAGGCCAAAATTGGGTTTTATTTGATAATTCAGGACTACGGTATGTATATTTTGTTTTGTATAAATTGTTAAGAGAGTAAGCTGATGTGTTGTTATTTCCTGGTATGGGTCAGTCCTCTCTCTCTCCCACAATGTTTACAGCCCTCTCTCTTCTTTACTTCTCCTCATCTCCTATGTTCTTATATGTCTATTTCCTAATGTAATTGTGCTGATTCTCTCTTTTACTTTTAAATACTTCTTAACCTTTTGTCTTTCACAACATACTCTTCATTTATGTCCTATTTGTAAGCTCATATTTTTATTTACAAAGTTTGTAAATTATTTGTGAACGACTATTATAGTGCCTAGCTATAGTGTGTACAATCCTTGTGAGAAGTTTTGATTCATTTTTGTGATTCAAATGTTAGAAAACTTGGTAATAGGAAAAATGTTGTCTTATCTTTGACCATTTGGGCAATTATAATTTATACAAACCCTTAATGAAGTTGAGCATGGATAAAGCAATACATATAAAAGGATGAAGCTTTGTTAGTCATTATCCAAACATAGGGAAGATAAGAACTTCATTTCTTGAATCATTAAATAATTCTGAATTGTCATGATAATTATATGTTGATAAATGAATATTTGCGATACAATTTTATCTAAAAGATAAAATTCTTGTGATACAATTATGTTATATCAGTTCAATGGGCGAAGTTGCCTAAAAAGTTGCTAAATGTATAATAATATAGTTTCCTTTTTTATTTTCCCAGTGTGCATAATTTTCTGCTGTGCAGGTGCACGTCCACATCAAGCGGCACTTGATGAAAGATTTACCTGAAACAGATGATTCTGTTGCGCAATGGTGTAAAGATGTCTTTGTGGTCAAGGTGATAACTTTTCTTTCTTATACATTGGCTCATTAAGTAAGATGCTTTCCAATCATCTTAACTGCATCATATGTTTAGATCATGTTTCCATGGGATAGTTATTAGGAAAATATGGACAATTTTCTTATTATCTTCCTATGCCTCCTTTCAAATTCTTTAAATTTTTTTTTATAGCCCTACCCTTTTTTTGTTATATAAAAAATGTAATTTCACACAAGTGCTATCTTTTTAACCATTTCCTTTCTCACCCTTCTTAAGGGTTTGAGAGTACTTAATTAATTTCATTGATTTCTTCAAATTCTGGTATGGTGGGGTAATTGCGATCATTGAAATCTCGTATAGAAAGGGGGAAATTTGAATAGAACCTATTGTTAGTGGAATTTTGTACTTATGGGTAAAGCATAAATTAATGAAGGTTTTCTTTGTTATAACAAAACAACTTGACGGTAATCATGAGAAAGCAGTACTACTTATCTCTTGAATGATGATAACTGATTTCATGGAGGATTTTCTCCAGAAGTGACACTAATAAAGTGATGGAAATGCCTATGTAAAATGGAAAGAAGTTAGTTTCCTGAAAAGTGAAGATAAAACGAATAGGTAACAACAATCCCTAAATTTTAAACTCATAAGATAATATATACTCCCTCTGTTCTCAAAAGGATGACTAAAGGTACAAATTTTTTTGCGTACATAATGTGAAGGATAACTAAGTCATTTAGTGGGGTCCATTAGTATGAAAAAATAAAAATACTCATCACTTTATATAATCCTGTGTGGCCACTAAGGATGAATTTGGAACTTTTTTACTCTTTCCTCTAATTTTACTTTTCTTAATATGTTTGTAAATTGTACTTTTGCCCATTCTTTTTGGGGACGGAGGGAGTAGTAATTATAATAAAAGGCAACTATATATGTTCCTACACGCGTGTGTAATTTGCAACTTTTCTATGGTGTATATCTGCTGGACTGAGTTAGTGAATAATTTTTTTGTAGTTCAGATTATTCCGTGTCTGTCAAAACTGAGATTTATCTGTT